>JAWNNB010001723.1:600000-942753 GCA_035043285.1 Drosophila subsilvestris | reverse complement strand
ATTAACAGCCATCCTGAAATTGAATTCCCATACAGAAAACACAACAATTTTTCATATCCCATACGTTTATGTTTCTTCGTTTTCATATATGTACATACATTGGTATTAAATTCTTATAAACTAATACATGTTCAAGGAAGCATCCAAAATTCTTTGTTTAAGGATTTTAAAAATACTCTTTCTTTTATATGGTTGTCTGTCATGCGACTGCGAGTATCACAGACAACGCACTTAATCGCTGAGGCCAGCCTCTCTGATGGCACTGAGCTACCTGGTGTAACCAAGTGACTGAGTGCTGTCTTAAAAAGATTCGGAAAGGTTTCTTTTTGGGATAACCAAAATGTTAAGGGATCGCTCTGCCAATTGGTAAGCGGAAAGCTAAAAAATAATGACAGTTCCTTTTGAGCCGGGTTTTCCAGCGGTTTTTGGATTGAAATTGAGCGATTATGTGACTCAAGGAAGCTTTCATTGACATCTTCTTTTGTTACTTCGATCTCCAATGGTGGGTCTAATGAGTTCTGAAAGAATTTATGCAACAATTAATTAGTAATCTTCATGAATATTATCTTTTTGAATAGCTAATACATTCTTAAGGAAAATATATTAGTCTGTACACTATTAATCAAAATATAAAATAAAATACAAAATTGTATTTAAGTTACTTACATTTTCTTCATGGCTCTTCATTTCTAAAAGAATGTCTTGGATAGCATCCGCTACGCACATTGGCGATTGAATGTATAACTTTTTAAATCGAGGATCCAATAAAGTTGACTTCACAAGAGTTTTATTCATATTTAGTGAATAAAAGCGAGATTCCGAAATTTTCAACAGTGCTTCTTTTGTAGCTAAACCATCATCCGATTCCACTTTTAAATTTTGTAATCTTTTCATAAGAATGGAAATCAGAGGAATTACCAAACTGGCGGTAACGTAGTTTTCTCCGCTTATTTGTTCAGTTGCATCTTTGAAAGGCTTTAATAAATTGCAGAAATCTCGGCAAGTTTTTAGATCATTCATGGATACCATTTCGGGTAGGGCCTTAACCGAACTGGATCGGTTTATCAATACGATGGCGACCTTATTTGATAGGTCTAAGAAGGATATTAACATGTCTAAGCATGAGTTCCATCGAGTATCAACATTTTGTATCAATGTCCTTATTCGACCTTCTGGCACTCCTTTATCCGCTTGCAGTTTTCGCAATTCGTCCATGGCTGAGGGACATTGCTTAAAATATTTGACGATACGCTTAACTTTGTTCAGCGAGTTCGAAAACGAATCTATGTTTTTTACTGCATCATCATACTGCCAAATTTAAGGTATGCGCAAAGCAAGGGACATGTTTTCCATCGCCAAGAAATAATCTGGATTTAAAATAGTGTTTACTGATTGATAAAATGGCATCTGCATCTAGTTCGAGTGCCCGACACCTTTTCGATGATTCCAAGAAGCGCCTGTAAGGTTAAACTAGAATAAGGATCATACAAATAATGGGTAATTTATAAATATTTATCGATGCATCGGAAAACATCGGAAAAAATCAGAAAAAATCGCAAACAAAGCATCGATGTTCGATGTTTTTTTACATCACTATTGTTACTAGGGTTGTCAAATATTTGAAAAATATCATATCAGTGATATATTCTTTTTTAAAAAAATATCAAAACGATATGAAATATATCACCAAAAAAATATCGATATATTCGATATTTTTGATATTTTTTGTTTTTTAACATAACAGCAATCCTGAAATTGAATTCCCATACAGAAAAGACAACAATTTTTCATATCCCATATCTTATTTATATTTCTTCGTTTTCATATACATAGGTATTAAATTCTAATAAACTAAAACATATTCAAGGAAGCATCCAAGGAGCTGGTCTTCATACAGATACATATAACTCAATAAAAAAACTAAGCTTTCGCGCGAATTCTTCGACCGGGGCACATACACCTAGACTCAAACACACACACAACGATACATTTGTGTAAGTGTTTGTGGTTATTTTGGTTAAAAACACAGGCTTGTTAAAAGTATGAAAACCTGCTACATCACATTTCTCTCACGCTCGGACGTAATGCTTTTCTACACTACAGTTTGTAGAGGAATACGACTATAACAAAATGGCTCAAAATTTTAGCAAAAGTGTGTTTGCAGATCACAGCAGACCGCCTGCACATTTATTTCACCACGCGAAACTTTGTATTTGTTTTTGAAAATGTAGGTAGCATTGTATTTCTGTGTGTGTGTGTTTTAGGTGTATGTGCTCCAAAATTCAGATTTCAGATTTAAGCCTAGTACTGAGACGCGCTAAATTTTCGGTCGACCGAAAGTGCTGTATATTCCGCTCGGTGCCTAGAGTGACCAAAGTGGGCAAACTGCATGCTCTACGGTTACACTGTTTTGTGTTTGTTTAAAAACAGAAATCTGTTGAAATTTCAAATGTTGTATTAAAGCAAGCAGAAATGTCTTATTTGTGGGCGCTGTGGAGCTGGAGGACGATAATGCACACTGCAATATTGTATAAATCCGATCCTGCAGGACAGATATGCAATCAACATTGTTTTTATTTCCTTTGGATTGATTAAATTGAGTACCGGTTATAAAATTAATAAATAATAATATCCACACAATCTGTATTCATTCGACTGCCCTAATTAGATTACATTTGTCTTCATTATTTCCCTTTTGTAACTGGCTTTCCATTTCTAGAGTGTGTGTGTGCGTGTATGTGTGTCATTTGGACGACGTAAATGGAAATATTTCACATTTCCGATCGAGATGGGAAAATACCATCGGTTACTTTTCTAGTATGTATCGAATAGCATTTAGCAGGGAACTGAGTACCGGTCTGCGAAACGCCTTCTGCGAAATTTTCGGTCGACCGAAAAACAGGGATGATTTCTTATCGGTTTCATACGAATATCATCCCTGATTTCGGTCGACGGAAAATTTAGCGCGTCTCAGTACTAGGCTTAAAATCTGAAAAATAATTCCCTGCAGAAGACATGTCGAATCGAACATATCAAAATATATCGAAATATATCAAAAATAAAAATATATATTGATATTTTGCCAAAAAAAATATCCCGATATAAATATATTTTTTTTTTGTGAAAATATCGATATATTGATATTTTGATATATTTTTGACAACCCTATTGTGACAGCCGCTGCCGTGCTCTCTTTCTTTTCCGTTCGCCGTACAAGATGGTAAAATGCAATTTTTATGTTCGACCAAAATAAAATCGCCAAAATATTGTGACATCCGTGTACATTTTGCCTTAAAAAAATTGTTTTTATTATGTGAACGTGTTGATAAATGTGAATTTGATAACATTTTTGCACACCGCTGGCCAAAAGGGCTTAATTCCACAAAATCAACAAACCTGGCGATTTTATTTTGACTTGAATCGGTTGACCTGCGAATCCAATACTAATATCGTTTTGCTATTACAGACGAAGGGTACCTCAGCTTGGTAAACGTCATAACAAGACGCACACTTTGTGCCGTCGTTGTGGACGCTCCTCGTACCACATCCAGAAGTCTACTTGCGCCCAGTGCGGCTACCCAGCCGCAAAGTTGCGTTCGTGTAAGTTATTCTCCATTTGCGCATTTTTGCGGAAATTGACTCGATACTAATGCTTTTTGTTTCTCCCCATGCAGACAACTGGTCCGTGAAGGCCAAGAGGAGGAAGACCACTGGCACCGGCCGCATGAGCCACCTGAAGGTTGTCCGTCGTCGCTTCCGCAATGGTTTCCGTGAGGGTACCCAGGCCAAGCCCAAGAAGGCCACCCCGTCCGGAAAATAAGCCGCTTCGGCTTATTCCTTGGCCAGTACGGACAGCATCATCGCAACAGCAACAAACAAAACAAAAATAAGAACAACCTTCGTTTGCTGTAGGACATCAGCCTTAAGCCGCCTCCATTTTGGCTTCGAGAAGCATCTTTCCCGTTTCGTTTCGGGGAAGGGAAGCTTTCTTTCAGCTAATAAATGAACGTTATTTGGTTAAGTGAATTTTGTGCTTATTTTTTTTCGTTTAATCATGTGAACAATGTGCCCTCAAAGGGAGACGCATCCCAGTGACCACGAGTTGATGCAGAAATGTGCTTATTTTTTTACCCCACATTTTTTTACTGTGAAAGCAAACAAAAGATCACGCCGTTATAGCGTATACATTCTGGTGTTTGCGTCGTCTGTTGCAATCCCAAACTGCTGTCTGGCGTCAGTCCCAGTCCCGTCATGCAGCTGCACCACCGTAGGCGAGCCCTGCGGCTTGGATCCAGCGTTCATATTCATAGGCTTCATTTGTTACAAGCGGCACACAATATATTAGAGACAAAGGAACGTCGCTGACTCGTCAATCGGTGGGAATATTTGGTTTATTGATAGCAATACTAAAGTGGTAGCAGTCCCCACATCAGATGACACTGAACATCTCTGCAGTTGGGCGCTCTTTCAACATCTCGATACATTGTACCGACCTTAGTTGGAGGTTCCGCTTTGCTCTAACAGCTTTGCCCCAATTGGAAATTAGTTTTATTGGTTGCAGATCACAGCAGCCTCCTCGAGCGATGTTCTAGCTTGGCCCCGACTTAAATATGCCACAAGACATTGAGTGGGTCGAGGACTCTCTCCATTCTCTAAGCATAATCCTTGTGGAATGTGGGATTATGCACTGGGTTAGCGACCTGGCTCCGCACTGGATCTGTGCTTAGGAAGGTGTTTCGGGCAGCCGAGTTAAAATCTGGTGACTTTTCTCAATTGCTGGCTCTTTTGTCTACCGGAGTACCAGTATAAGGAGTACCGTGACCATGTAGAGAGTGGGGCCAGCATCCTACATACGTGTGTATCCGGTTCCACCTAATCGTTTGCCGCGCAATCCGTCCATCAAAAGACTGATGGCATGCGGAAGATCAGTTTAGGTATGCTCATTCGCTTGATGTTTAGGATAATTCGATACCTAGTGGTATAGGACAGGGACAGGCATACATACCTGGGACACGATAGCTTCAACATATTAATATATTTTTTTATTAATTAAATTAGAATAAAAAAAGCTGACATTCGACCTCGCTTAAGGTAACGTAAGTATATTCTAAGAAACAAGGGTCCGACAGCCGCAGTCTGGAATGGAGCCCGGATCTGTCCAAGGCGATGACTACTGGACTGGCGTGGACCCGGCGGTTTATGCAAGCAAGATAATATCGTACAAGAAGCAGTGATTGATTGGTTTATGACTACGAAACGGTTCTCATTGGTCGCTCGATTTGACTAATAGTAGAATTTACAATGTATAAAGCGTTCCACTATGACTAAGGGCGGGGGGACTTGGTATCGAGTGGGTGGGTAATATGATGGAATAGGAATGGGGGGGCGGCTGGACTGGAAGGTATGCGCTAGGTAATGGTTATGCGGAGAGGGAGAGTGGGCGGCGGGAGGGATAGTATCTAAACGTATTTCCACTAAATGCTAAAAAGGGACATTTACAATTACAGCTATGAATGTTTGTTTCCAAACTATTCTGAGTGTGGATGCGGATGGAGGGCAGTGCTGGGCGGCGTCGTTGTCGTGTTCGCTATCCCTGTGCTTGTCCTTGATTCTGGTGGCACTGCTGTTGCGGGTTCTGTACCTGCCGCCACCTCCTTTGGTGGCAGCGCCTTGACCATGGCGGTGCCGTTGGCGGAGCTGGAGGCGGGCCGTTTGATGAACAACTTCTTGAGATTCTGAAAGGGCGCATCAAAGAGCACCGTCAGGGCCACAGAGGCCAGGAATATCGATATGAATTCGTTGGTGTCGAGCTGAAAGCAATCAATGATGGGCGTCAGACCGAACTGTCACTGCCTGAATTAATATTCCCCCTCTACTCACAATGACCGAAACAAAGTTGTAATAGTGATGAATGTGACGCCTTCGGCCGACGTTGTAAAAGAAGACGGGGAACTGCGTCAGGTAGATGGCATACGACTGCTTTGTGGACACCTGGAATCGCGCCAGGCAAACAGCTTCGTCAGTTTATCTGCAACACAAATATATTCAGTTGTTCAGTGAGTGAGGCAGCCATGGGAACGGGGATTGGCTTACTCGTGTAGCGCATTGTGCGAGACAAAGACGATCCAGGAGAAGAACAGGCACCAGGCAATCGGGGCGAAGGCCGCATAGATGGCCGCATGCGTCGAGTTGTACACGTAGTTGATGTCGCCCATGGGCGCGGGGCCCAGCACCGAGGCCAGTACACATATCGTGGCCGCAATCCAACCAACCCGCAGCTGCAGGCTGCTCAGCTTGGCCGATTGATACTTGCGCAGGACATAGCCCAGCAGGATGCCCATGATGTAAACCGTGGAGCGGTGCGGCGGGAAGGAGTACATGTAGTCGGCGGTGCGGAACAGGCGCTGAATGCCGTGTACCAAATGGGTTATTAGTAATGATTATAGACACTTTCGGGATAGGGGTGAGTCGCCACCACTCACTTGGTGCCAAAGTAAATATAGTTGGACAGCTGGTTCACGATCGTTGTGTAGTAGCGAGCCGCCGTTCCCGCCGTGCAGAGCAGCAGAAGGGTGAACAGACCACGCCGTGGCCAGCGCCAGAGCCCCAAAATGAGGATCGGCGCTACGGCAAAGAGCTCGGTATCGATGCCCAGGTGGTGCGTGTGCGTCGAGGCACATCTCGCTGAAGCCAAAGTAGTTGTGGATGAAGAGCAGGTTGCGCCACCAGTTCTTCTTGCAGATGTCCGCATGGTGACCCACCACGAGGTTCCACTGCGGACCCGAGCCCACAGGGGCAGCACGTATTGCAGAAGAGTATCAGAGCAGCCAGAGGGGGGACAATACTGCAAAGGATCCGGCACCATTAAGAGATTGGGATAGTCCGCATATGTTTGGCTTACTTACCGCATAAGTCGGCTGATGTACTCGTTCTTCAGCCGGATGGGCTGACGTTTCATGAGCCTGCCGAACAGCGAGTAGGATGTGAGCATGCCGCTGAAGAGCAGGAAGGGGTCCGTGTAGAGGGAGGCGGCGCGACCGATCACCGTCCACGGCTGCCCGAGACTCTCGGCCATGGCCGTGCGGTTGTTGTACGGATTGAAGAACATGGCCATCGACTTGTGCGAGAAGATCAGCATGATGGCATTCAGGAAGCGAATGCCATGGACCGCCTCAATGTCGCCCGGGGCGCTGCTGGTGCTGAACAGCCAACGGAGATTCTTATCCAGGGAGAAGGCCGTGCACCAGCCATCTGCAATTAATTGTTCAGTTAATTTCGCTCTTTGATCACCGTGTCCCGGTCACCACTCACTCTGCTTTGGCTGCATTTTGGTGGAGCGATCGTAGATGGTGGCGAGAATTGCCACGGACAGGACGAGCACAAAGAAGCGCACTGCCCATGTGGTGTTCCGGTCCCAAGGCTGCTGGTCGCGCACCTGGCACATCTGCGGCTCAACGCGCACATTGAAGCTGATGCCCGTGGACGCCGTCTGGTTGCCCAGGTACTCGGCCACGGTGTACTCCACATCCCGGGCGGAGCAGCCCGATGGCACGCACAGTCCCCAGTTGATAAGCGAGTAGCGGGGCACACGATGTCCAGGCTGGAGGAGAGAAAACAGGTAGAGTAGCCGATTAGCGAGTCCAGTCTGTGTTGCCTTTAATTGAACCGCAACGAAGCTGCAATTCGAACGCGTCTCAAGGCAATAAATAACACACATACATACTTATACATATATACATACATATATATTATGTATGTACATATGAATGAATTATAATGTAATAAACAAAACACTAGTTAATCAAGAATTAAAGTAATTCAATTAACCGATCCCTGTTGATTGGGGCTCCCATTCGGCGACACGACACGGCGTGACATCATTCCAAACGAAAGTCGAGCCCTGGCCAATCCGTGTTGTAGGGTTCAGTGCCCCCGTCGCGTAGAGCATCGGCGTCTCGGCTGTGATTTGCATTTTATGGCAATCTTTACCGTTTGATTGGCTTTCGACTCAACTCAACTCAACTTGACTCGACTCGATTCGTTTTGTTTGCATTTTCGTCGGTCTCCTTCAAGTTCAATGTCGACGCCGATGGCTGCGCGGCTGCGGCTGCGGCCTAGTCCAATATTAGCAGCATAATGTTAATCAAATCCAACTTTCACATACGTATGTATGTATGTAGTTGAAGTGCGTCGCTGCCTTTGTTGTAATGACTCATCACATTCCATTCCCCGCGCCTACTTACATCGTTGAACTCGCTCTTGAAGGGGCCATGCGACTGGATCAGCTTGAAGAAGGTCTGCAGACGCTTGGACTTGTGCGGAAGCACTGGCTGTGCATAGGCCAGGCAGTATTGTCCCCGCAAGATTGTCTCCTCATCTCTAAGGGGATCCTCGTTGCGCATCCGCTGCTGGATGCCCAGGCACTGGTCAAAGTCGCCCGGCTGGTTAATGTTGCCATTCAGTATTCCGGAGTTTAATCTGCCGCTAGAATCGTGCACTGTTTGAGTGGGTGGGGGGTTAGAAATAAAAATAAAATTAGTGGGCAGTTCTTGGTCCTGATTTGTCCCACAACACGAGTTGGCAGTCCCTCTATGTGCCTATGTACATATGTAGGTGTCATCCCATTGTGTGTGTAAGTGCGTGTGCGTGTGTGTGTGTGTGTGGAGATGTTGATGCCAGTGTGACCTTGACTGTGATCGCAACTCGTTTGCTTGCGTCTTGTCTTGCGTCGTTCTGGTTCTAAGCGTCGCTGCCAGCAGCCAGCTATGTAGCTGTTCGGTTCGGTCAACGTCGCTGCCGCGTTTCTGTCGTCTTTTGTGTCAAGTTCGCATGGAATTGTTGTTGATGCTTGCAATTTTGTTGCAGTTGGCATTGTGGTGGCTGCTCCATGCATATCCATACATACATATGTACATATGTATGTAAATAGTAAATGTATGTATGAATGCACATGCATAGATGTGTGGATGTGTGTGTGTGGCTGCTTTGCTGGTGCTGCCCCCGAGCGAATGTGGGTAAAGTTCGTCGATTGGCCTTCACTTTAGCTGAATGCCACATGCACGAGCGCATGCACTTGCACTTGCAGCTGAGATCTTGCTCGCTTGTTGCATTGCATTTGACTTTGGAGTCTATCAATTCATGTCGACTCGTCTGGTCTGGCGATCATGCTGCCGTTGCAGGCTGCGACTGCGACTTCGGCTGAGACATAGACATCACCTACGGCCAGTTGGCAATGACTTGAATTCGAGCCGAACGAACGAACCCCCCAATTGGCTCCACCACTTGCAGAACTAGAACCACCTCTCTGATGTGTGTGTGTGTGTGTGTGTGTGTGTGTGCTTACTCACTCTTCAGGGCCCACAAATCAAAGTTGTCCAAGGCGTCCAGATACTGGCGCATCTGTCGGCGGCACAGGGTCGAAGCATCTGGATGTCTGGCCGGGTCAAATGGCTGTGTGATGGCCAAGAAGCGCCTGCCAATGTTGTGCAGATAGGCTGGAAATGTTCAAAATACATAAATACAAAATTCAATTAGAATTACATTTAAGGTAAGCTACGAATCATGGAGAGGCGAACATGGGATCTTTGTTCACTTTTAAGTTTTGCTGGCGTTCCATTCCACTCGTTCCTTGTACGCTTTGCAGTCAGAATACAAAATTGTACAAGGTCAGGCCCGCACCACTGGGCACGTGGCGGCCGCAAATAGGAAGTCATATTCTGTCAATCAGAGGAGCGCGTGCCCAAGCCATTCTGGGATGGCATCTGGCATCGATTTGGTTGTGCGATGTGCTCCCAGGTCTTTAGCAGATTGCATAGAAACGATTGGCCAATGAGGCGCCACCGCAACAGAGAAGGGGGGGCGCATCCTCAAAAAAGATGGACAGGACAGGACAGGACCGACAGACTCAATGCCAAAACCCACACCCAAACACAAACCCCGTCTCAATCTCCGGCTTGGGCTCTGCTCTGCCTCCCATCCCATCATCAGCATGCCGGGGGCAGCGTTGGAGCTTTTGTTCTTATTAACATTTTCCATTTTTATGCTGGGCGAATCTTCAAAGTGGCCAGCACTCATTATGAATGCTGAGCGCGTTCTGTGCAACCATACAGCGGCGATCCATCAGTGGATCCGTCTCAGAGAACTCGCTGGAGGAGGAGTCGAGAGTAGGAGGTGGGGTGAGAGGATGGCCGTCGTCTGGGCAGTCCCCAAAGTGCTTAAATGCGTCAGAGTCGACTCGGACGAGCTCTGACTGCAAAATTTTGGCCTGCCTGTCGTCATATTCTATTGAGAAACGAGACGCAATCGATCCCAGCCAGGCGGCTTAATATGGAAAACTAGCCAGCCCAATAGTGGACGAGGAAGAATTGATAATTCCATGATAGCACAGGCACATGCACAGACACAGCCACAGCACTCCACTCTACTCCACCAATCAATCTCTGGCACTGTCACTTGCACTGGCTCGGGCTTCATCTGCCTCCAGCATAGAAATGTTGCGACAATGGATGTGATGTGTGCGATGGGAATCAGTTCCAGCTCGTTTGTTCCCTTCCCTCATTAGCAAGGCAAATTATGAAGATTTTGGAAATTGATAGACAAGAAAAAATCAAAGCAAATCAAATAAAATCTCTAGAACGGGAGGGATAAACCTTCCTAGAGTAAAGCTACCCTGTGGAAGCGAGGGGAGGCAGGCAAAATCTCTGAGAATGGAATGGAGTTTCATTTAAGGAATGCTTCATTCAGACTCTCTCTCTCCCTTTCTTCCTCTCTTGCGCTCTATAAATGAATATTTCGAGATATTCTGAGACCACCAGCAACAATTCAATGCACAGATCTATATATGTAAGTATGTACGAGTATAATACGGAGAATGCCAACCCACAATTATGATAAATGTGGCTTAAAGATAAATATGCATGTCAAGTGGCTAAAATAGCAGCCGCAGCAGATTGTTTTGTAAGCCAAGAATCGCACATTGGACCTGGCCAATATCGTTGGACGCGGCTTAATTAACTGCGTTTGCTGTTTCTCTCTTTCTCCCTCTCTCGCTGTCGAGAGCGTGACCCACTTGTGCAAGCTGCAAGCTGCTAACTGCTAACTGCTGACTGCCGAATGCCGACAGTCGCTGGCTGCCAAGCTGGACAGTGGAACATTGCGCAATCCTTCAGTGCAGTGCAGTGCAGTGCGCAATCCTTGGCACGATTGCCCAACACTGTTCTAGTTAGTGGACCTGCTATGGCCAGAGCCACAGCTGGCGGGCCAGAATGTATGTAACGGATAACGGGCAACGAGCGATCGCTGTCTCGTGGGGGCTCCGTTTCGAGGGAACTGGCTTTGATTTGAGTTGATATATGTACATACATAAGTACCTCGGTACAGGGGTATGCCTATCTATCGATCGTTTTTGTTTACGTTTATGTTTATGATACATCTACGACTCTCATTGGGTTCTCTCGAGCGAAGTCTCCATTGTAATGAGAGGTCAAAAACTCTTAAGGATAGCATGGATAAATATGCCCAAAAAGTCCTCTCAGAAATGAAGATACAGTCAAACAAATGCGTAGGCAGAGACATGTATGTATGTACGAGATTATATGTATGTACATACTCGCATGTTTGTCTCTTGGTTGGCTGCACAGGGCAGGGCAGGGCAGGGCTCTTTCCTACATATTTCAAGAACGCCTAACATTGTTGGTGTCAGATCTCACGGAACGAGGCGGCAGGTACACACAGACAAGACACCTTTCTGTCGAAACAATCGAAACAAATTGATCAACATTTGTCATTCGCAACATTATTATTGTAATTGTTTGTTCCGAGTTTAGCGTAAACATTTAAGCAGCTCGTGAGCGGCTTCTGCTGCTGCTGCTGCTACTGCAACCCGATCACGATCGACTTTGCCCCCCCCCCCCACCCCCTCCTCGACGGATGATCTGTGTTTTGTGTGGAGCATATTTACACAGCCCCTGAGCACGGCTCAGGTCTCATTCGAGCGCTGCTTAATTTCAATATTTGCCAAGCAAATTGTCAGCTCAACTGAGTCTCTGCCTGTGTCTGTGCCTCTGTGCCTCTGTCTCTGTCTGTGGAGGAGTGTGTGGAAGGGGTGGGGGTTGCAATTTGCCACCGTTTCGATTTCAGTTGGAAGTTCTTTTTCGTATCTCGATTGGGTTTTTGCGATATCTTAAGTTCCATTTGAAGAGGGTTCTCCATCACCCAACGTCAGCCATGAACATCATCATTGTGGATGTTAAGAGTATTGCAAGGCGGATCTCTGATGTCTCTCTTATTTGGGTATTTGAGTATTTGACGAGTAGAAACAAGTTTTTAGTTTTATGGCGGCATGGCATTTAACGGTACTTGGGGGTTGGTCAAGCGGCGGATGGACGATACGTAGGCGAGACAAACACAGCAGAGCAGCGTAGCGCAGCGAAGATCAATTACAAACAAGCCAGCCACAAAGTGGGCGAACATACCACTTAGGGGGGCTGGAGCTGTAGCTGGGCTTGGTCCGATTGCTTTTGGGAATGGAACTGGAATTGGGTAGGGAATGGTATGGAACGGGAATGGGACACGTTAAAACATGCGACACCTTTTCACTCGCTGTGGGATGTGGATGGTAATGAGAATGGGAATGGGAAAGGGAATGTGGATGGGTGTAATTTCATGGGAATATGTCTTCATTAGACTGCGATTTGAGTGCTGCGGAAAGTTTGTACATTTTGTGAAATTTACTTTGATTTTATTTGAAGTTTTTGTGGAGAACACAGCACACACGAAACTCGATATTCAGGATCCTCCCACATGACATCATACGCGAGACTTCACACAGCGGTGAGACTTGCTCCAAGAATAAGGTCGATTACCGGACACTGGGCACTGAGGGGCCTTCCCCAATTGCTCATCCTCATCCTAACACATTCCGCAAATAGTACGCCGCTCGGTGTTTGCACCGGCACACAAAGTAATAATAAAAAAGTGAAGCAACAAGGCCAAACCTTTTAACAAGAATAACGAATGCGCAACGACTCGCCAAAAAAAAAGAAGAAAAACATCGATTAGATAAGAGATTACTGCTGGGATGGCTGTGGGGCGGATGGGCGGATGAGTACTCGAGACACTGACACTGCCTCTGCTGTGCTGTGCTGTAGCAGGAAATGGCCCAACTACTTTGGCTTTGGCTGTGCGTCAAAGTCCAATTTGCATTGGCCAGTTCTTGGCCGAAAAAGGGGCTTGGTCACGTCCATTTTGTCACTTCGATGCGCGTTCCAGTACGGAGGTCTTTTGGGCCATTAAAGCAGGGACAGCCCTCGCCCTCGCCATCGCCCTCGTACTTGCCTCGGCAAAGAGCTGGCCAAAAGTGATTGCGGAGCAATTGATTTCATTTGACGCACGCGCCTCTTATGCAACATTTCGCTTTGGGTCACAATCAAAAAATCCAAAAGGGAAGTACTGGTTTTTGGTGGGTCTAAGGGGGGCAGGGGAATATAACAATTTAAGAAATCGGTTAACAAAAACCATGGCCCCAAGGCCACATTACCCTACCCTCTCCCCCGTGCCCCGTGCCCCGTTTTGGAGTGCGTGTGTGGGCGGGCGGGCAGGCAGGCGTGAGAAAGCTGTAATCAATACGCGACACTCCACTCCACTCCACTTACCGCGTTCATCCTCCTCCATCTGATCATCATCATTGTCGCCTTCGTCGGTGTCGCTGGGCCCAGTCGCCGTTCCCTGCTCCAGCTGGTGGAGCGTAAAGTTGGTGGGCGCGCCCGAGTGCAGCTCGCTGAGATTGCCCGCCTGGTACTCCAGCACGGCATCGTCGGCGAACAGCTTGAGGCTGTAGTTCACCTTATCCTCGAATATCGAGGCGATTTTGCTCTCCAGCTTGTCCGCGGACGCATCCCCGCCATCCGATCCGTGGCCAGCGGCTGGCCGCAGGATATTGTCGCCCAGGTTGCAGTTGTCCTTCAGGCTGCATGTGGGCTGCACAGCATCTAGGGCCAGGCTGTGGCTGGGCAGACGCAGGCCCAGAGCCAGTAAAAGCAACAGGCATGGCAGGTGCATCCTGTCAAGGATCGCTGATCGTTTCCTTTGCTGATCGTTTCGAACTTTCGCCTAGAACTTCTTCTCGGCGGCACTCTGGCACATAATCACAGGCACAGGGCACAGGCACAGCTAACAGAAAATGCAACACCACAAACAAACAAAAAAATAATACAACGATCGAACGATCTATCTATCCAGGCAAAGAATAGACCGAAGAGAATCTTCAGCAAGTGTCTGGACGGGGGGTTGGGGGGCGGTTTGCGTGGATTTACTTTTGGCCAGCGATAAATTAAGCGACCGCCAAGACGAAACATTCAACGTCAACTGATTGTCCAAATGCCGCCAAGCATGCGAAGACCGCTCAGGTTCGTCGGCGGTTCGGGGGTTTAGGCAGCTCAGCTCCGGCTCCGGCTCTGGCTCTGGCTCGGTCTCAGTCTCAGCCCCCAGCTGACTGAAAGTGTTCATGTGAATGTATCAGTGTGTGCTTAAGTATCTCTCTCGTCTCTGTCTCTGTGTGGGTATCTGTTTTAGCCGCAAACCGAATTTCAAAACCAAATGCAAACCAAATTTCGAGCCGAGGCTGCTCTGCTCTGCTCTGCATTCCCGAACATCGATTCGATCAAGAATTGTGCATCGATTGCATGAACATTCGTGCTTGGCATGGCCAAAAACTAGGCTCAGGCACTCTGCTGTTCCACTCGTTCCACCACTCGGCAGGGGTGGTGATACCAACGGGCTTTCCCAGAAACACACACACACACACCTCTAGGCGCCTTGCCCCTTATCTTGCCATGGGAATGGGAATGCAATATTCATTTACACCAGAAATCTTTATTTATTCTGTGAGAATTTTTATTTGATTGGCATTCAAGCTTAGAAAATGTGTACCCAGATATACAGCCAATATATACGGTACATATGTATGTATGTATGTAGCTACACTCCTTATCAACACTAACAACATGTCAGTGTTCAATAATTTCATCACTTTATGGCCAAAGCTTTTAGGGGTAAACATTTGAAATTAAGTGAGCTGAGCTGCAGTATTCTTTATTTGTAATTTATTTTATAAGATCAACAATAAATTGCCAAAAAGCAAACTTGATTTAGATTTGTTGTTCATTTACGATATTATATTTCGATTTTGGAATTTAATTTCGCAAATTCGGCATGACAAACCAGAATCGAACAAATTGAGTCCGTTGCCGTAAAACAAACAATAACCGATACAGATACAGAAACAGAAACAAAAACAGAATCCCATCCCAAACTTGAGGTTAATGACATGCCACATCCAGCATTAGATCTCTCCCTCTATGACTCTGGGTTGGCCCTGAAGAGTTCTCTCAGTCTGCCTGGGGATGGGGATGGGTATGGGTATGGTGGTATAAATGGTGGGGAGGGGGCTCGTGTCGCAACAATTTCTTGCTGATCAATCGCATTAGAGGCCAGGCACAAAAAGGTTTGGAAATATAATTACAGCCATGTATTTCTGTTTTTCTGTTGGCCAATAACTCGTTTTGATGACAACAGAAACCATAAACGGAAAGAGTAGAAAACAAGTTCCATGGATGCGGATAGGATGGGATGGGATGGGGGCCCATGACGCGTTAAAGAATCATTTGATTACCTGCACATTAGATGGGCACTTCAAGTGGCCAAAGCAACACACTCCCCCACTCGCCCCGTTCGAGCCCATAAAATATTGTGGCTGTGGTGCTGCCAAAGACAAAGACTGACGCAAAATGCATTGAAAGTGAGCCCCTGGTTGCCAATATCAAATTACCCAACTCCAACCCCAACGGCCGCTAGCAATTTGCAGCACGGTTGGCCATAAATCGGATTCAGAGAGTCAGAGAGCCACAGCCGAAGCCGAAGCCGGAGCTGGGGCTGGTTCTTGCAACAGGCGCAATTTGCTAGCGGAACCAGAGCACCGAACACCAAACAAAACTGGCCACTAAATATATATTTGGGGGGGTATATGCACATTGAAAACATCCATAAAAGCGAAGGAAGCCCCAAATTGGCTGTGAGCACAAATGCTACCCATGGTAAGCAGAAATCCAGAGCCATAGGGAAGCTGCAACTCCTTTTGTGAGCCCACTGCTAACTGATGCCTGGAATGATATTAATATTAAGGATATTAATGATGGGCATTCATTCGTTCTCCTCTCCTCTCTGATTAGCTGATCCCCGCATGAGTCGAATCACCTGCCTGATCTACCCCACCAGGCAACTGCGGTACATGGCATATGCCCAAATAACCATTCTCTTTCGTTTGTGGCAAAAAGGAAGAATGTGGCAATTGGCTCTGACTGTGGCGGCTCTAGCCATGTCTGGCTGGCTGGCTGGCTGGCTGGCTGGCTGTGGGGCAATCTGAACGAGTTTTGGTTCCGCGGAACCAACGTCGCGTCGCCTCAGACGGCGGCGTCTCATTAACAGCTAGAGCAAGAGCAGAGCTACGAGCTGCCAAGTTGCATGCCAATTTTTCAAGAGGCAACAGCCAACGTGCAAGCGTTGGCAACGAATCGAACCGCTTGCAACTTGCAACTTGGCTTTACTGGCACTACCCAGCTGACTGACTCTCTGACTGGCTGACTCTCTGACTGCCAAGTGTGGCAATTGGTTAAAAATTTCTGACGTTCGCGTTGCCAATTGAAATGTTGTTGGCTTGGCTTTTTGGCATTTCGTGCTAATTCCCCCTGTACCTGGGGACACCTTGTGGTCGGGCTCGTCTGCTCTTCCTCGGCTCCTCGCGAAAGGCCATTAGCGGGGCGCTGTTAGAATTCATTATTTGCCCATCAGCTGGCTGAAAAAGTGCAATGGGGAATTCCAACCAACCACCAACCAACCACCAACAGAAAACAGCAACCAGAGGCTTATCTTTAGTGTGGAGTCTGCAGTTCATGTCTCAAAACACCTTTTGTCATCGGCCGAAATGCAAATGCAAATGCGTTAAGTGGTGCACTCAAACCGGTCCAGCGCCCCAAACAAAAGAGGCTTTCCGCGCTGTTTCCAAATATTATCCAACCGGACAGCCAACAGCGAGTAGCAACAACGATATTGTGGGGATCGCGGATCAACGGTTTGATTGGTTGACTCGAAGCTGTCGGAGAGATGATGGCAACACTCACAGCACAGTTGGTAGGAAGGCATTGAGCCATGGACGATGACATGACATGACATGACATGACGCGTGTGAGGGGCAAAACACGGAATTGCATGTAAGACATTGAATCGATTAAGACTTGGTTTGTGGACAGACGTACAAAACATGTGCAGCGACCAAATGGAGAAGCAATCTTTAATTTACGAGTAATTAACCACTTAAAACATGGATCACAATGAGGGTATGGTACACGAATACTCGTGGAATGGTGAAGCATTGAAAGAATTCAAATCTCATCCATCATTCGGACTGCAATCAAAAGCCAAAGTTCCCAATTTCCATCTGCAGCTTAACCAGCTAACGTAACGTAACGTAACGTAACGTAACTGCTTATCATTTTATGGTTTTACGCTCTTTGTTTTTGCATCTCCTCTCTCGACGTTCGAGCTCTCTCTGAGAGGGAAGAGTTCTGCATAGTAGAACTCACTCACACTAACAAACATAATCGCAATTAAACGTTTCGTTGTCTGGCTGCCACATATTACACAATTATCCTAATCTACATCGAACTGGTCGCTCGTCGCTTTACAAATATTTAGCGATTCAAATCTACGCTATCGAAGAAGCTCGGCATAAAATGCACACATCACACACACACACTCACGCATCCGAACTCTATGCTAGTGGATTTCCCTTCGGAATTTCCAGTCCAATCAAAGCCCACTTGTCCCGCGAGGCTCGCCCCCTCGGCCCAGCGGCTGTGGGAAGCCGAACTATTGCACCGTCTGCGTGTCAATGGGTTAATCGTGACCTCCCCCTCCTCCCTTCAAGACAATGCACTCACCCATGCACTTTGAAGACGCTGCCAATGCTCATGATGATGTTGCTAATGATTATGCATCTAAATCAAGTTTTCGTCTCGCCCAGGTCTTTTGTTAGGCAGTAGGGAGGGGTGACCAGCTGATGCTCGTCGTTCTTCGCTTGCTTATGATTTGATTTCCAATGGAATTTCAGAGAGTGAGCGAGCAAGAGGGAGTCCCGTTTATATTTATGTATTTCATATGCACTGACGCCTCTGCCTGTTTCGTTTTCATTGCTGCTGCTGGTGCTGCCTGCCTCTTGGACCCATCATCGACCTTCGAAGTTGTAACCCATTTGTATACCCTTTCAGAAGGTATTATGATTCTGACAGTTGACAGTAGGAAGCACAGCCACATCGATTAATTACTTCTGAGTATTATGTACATGC
The DNA here is from genome assembly GCA_035043285.1 of Drosophila subsilvestris. Taxonomy (NCBI): domain Eukaryota; kingdom Metazoa; phylum Arthropoda; class Insecta; order Diptera; family Drosophilidae; genus Drosophila; species Drosophila subsilvestris. The sequence continues at coordinate 924,355 of JAWNNB010001723.1, read as the reverse complement.
TTGCAGGTAGCATGGGCGAGACTCTCAGAGAGCGGCTGCTTATGCGTAAAGCTAGAGATGACACTTTTGGTACCAAATTCTTTTGATTGAAATCAGCTATGTACTTTATGTGAACTTCTACCAGTCCTTCGCACTGCAAGGGTATACGACGCGTCGGTGCCACGAGTTTAGCTCTTATGCATTTTCGCCTTTAAATTTCGATTTCAATTCGAATTTAATTTACAGTGGGGCTGGCTGGCTGGCTGGCTGACTGCCTGCCGCTGCAACGATTCGTATGTGGAATTTTAAACAGTTTCTTGTTGTTTCTGGAAGTGGGTCGGTCTCTTTCTTAGCCACCTCCATGGAAGCCTCGCCTCTGCCACTGTGTTGGCCACGATATGCATATGATGATGGCCAGTCCAAGTGTCTTGTTGTGGTTTGTTGTTGTGTTGTTTTGCCTGCAATTTGAAGGGCAATGAAGCTTGGCTAATGCGTATTGAGCCAAGTCCCAGTCCAGTGCCAGACCGATAGAAAAGACCGACCGATCGCAATCCATGGCAATCCATCCATCCATCCACATTGTCTTTGCTTCATTTAAGTTTTTGTTAATTTTGTATCATTGTTTTTAGCCAGATTTGTTGCTGCTTAATGGCTCTTTGTCCCATTACGGATTGAACTAATGCTAAAGTTCAAATTCAAATCGCGCTGAGTAATTAAATATAATTAAAATTAAGAATCTACCTAAATCTGAATCTGAATCTGTCTCTGTCTCTGTCTCTGACTCCAACTCCAGCTCAGATTCAGATTCTGATTTAAATTTGTTTCTGAGCTTTAATTGCCTGAATGAATTTAATGAGCAATTAAGTCTCATAATGCCCATAATATATGTACCCACAATGTACACAATCCACAGATCCACTGGCAGATTGACAGACAGTCCGTCCCCCGAGGGCAGAGAGACGCAGTTAATGTTGCTGCCACATTCCGCAAACAACTTTCGCAAGCAAACCCATCGAATTAAGTTCTTGCGAGGGTCGGGGTCTGTGCTGTGCCCAGTTGGGAGCAGTTAGATGCGTGCTAACCATGCGAGCGAGCAGTCCGGCCATCAAGATTACTGTATAGATAAGAGATTGTAGTGAAGGCTGTCGAGAGAATGTACATACCTATCAAAAATGTGCACAGCCTTTCACAGCCTATTCCAGACATGAATGAGTTAGTTTAATAGTTCCATCCGAAGCAAACTGAACTGACATTGGTTCTTGGTCAGACATTGAAGGTCCATGGATAGATTACTTGGATTTCCTCATTCCTAGTTGTTATTCTCCAAAACCGGCGCAAAACCAATGCAGAATTTGTCCCTTCAAGTGGCATAAATTGGTGTACACTTTGTTACCTCAATGTTGTCTGCTTGTATTATGGTTAAGGAAGAGTGTAGAGTGTGTAGAGTAGACCACAAAGACAATGTTGTTTGACACCATTTACATTTCAATGCTGCCCGGATGCATCGTTAAAAGTTTGCCCAAAGAACGAGGAAGTCGGTTGAGAGACACTTTAACACAAATACGCGCACAATGTATGTACATAGGTCTACTCTTATGTACTCATGTACTCATACATTGTACAAGCTCTAAAAAGAACAAATAATGAACAGCAGCAAACAAGCCAACCGGCCAAGAAGAAGAGTTGTGTGAGGGGGTAGAGTGGGTAGAGGGGCAAGGCAATAATTTAAATGCCGTAAAAACAATTTATGCTCGCATATTTAACGCCTCACTCACATCCATGCCTGGCCATAGTACAGTGCGTCTCAGTAGTGTAAGCCAGACGGGAGCCACAATGTCTTCCGGATCTTCCAGCCACGCTCCGGACAGGTATGGACAGCGGGGTCCATGCTTGTCTGTTTACCTAAGAAATTCAAGCAATAAATATGATGACTTCAACTACGACTCAGTCGGCCCCGGCCCCCACAGCACTGCTCCCCCCATTAACAGGTTCAAGGCCGAGCGGAGCCGAGCCATAAATACGCGTATGTACGGCAAGACAAAGATTTTTGTGTGTGTTTACATTGGCAGAACGAGCAGAAGAAGCTGAAAGTGATACGAGTATTGTTGGCCAAAATTCCAAGCCTCAGCCCACAGCCCGAAAGTTGTTTGCCAAATCGAATAGCTACCTTCGGACAGAGATTAATTGGGAGGGGAGTGTGATGCTTTATCTCTAGATTTGAATAAACTTAATTGAGTAGTTGAGACGTGCCCTAGGGAGGCTGCCTAGGGGGCTGCTGCACCTAGATAGATAGATCGTTATCCATGCGAATGTAAAACAAACTTCGCACCTCTGCCTACAGAAGCGATTTCAATTGCCCCTCCACTGGTGGCATCTTCTGTTCGTGCCCGGAACTGATCGACGCATTGAGGCGTGTCCGAGGGTTTGGTTGTCTTGTGCCAAAGGTTGCTTGACAGTCGATCAGCCGCTCGAATCTGAGCAGTTCAAACAGCAGCCAGCCAGCCAGCTACTGAAGCCAGACGACAACCACGCCCCATTCCATTCCACTCATCTTCCTCCTCTGCCCAATACAAATGCAAAAGTACTATACATACAAATGTATGTATGTATGTACATACATACAATAGCTTTAAAGCTGGAAATGTTTCAAATAAATAATTTATTTATTATCTATTATTTATTTGTTTTATTAAGGGCACAAATTGAATAAATTCATATTATTTGTTGGTTCTTTGAATCAAATAAAAATGATTCTTGGAATATGTTTGCCAAAGGTGACTTAATTTTCTTTTGGTTCGGGCTCTCCTGTTTTCTCGTTTCTCGTTAATTTAACCCCCCCCCCCCCCCATTCTAAAATACCTTTGAGCTCTTATGAAATTCGTAATCTTGTCTAAATTTAAATTGTACGCTCAGAAGATACTATTAACTGTCAGGGGATACTGGACACTAGATACTGGATACATATGTATCTGATAATACTCGACTTACGAATTCCAATTACGATAGATAAATAAATAATTGTGCAAGGTGTGCACAAAAAAAGGACTGAAATTTTAATATTTTTACTAATTTATGGCATTAATTTTCATCCAAGAGTGGTTGCATTAATATTGAATATTTTTCACTTACATTTTGATATACATATATGTATGTATGTAAATATGAAAATATTTAAATTTAATATATTTTTTATTTAATTTTAATATATTTCATATTTAAATTTAATATATTTTTTATTTAATTTTAATATATTTCATATTTAAATTTAATATATTTTATATTTAATTTTAATATATTTCATATTTAAATTTAATATATTTTCGATATTTAATTTTAATATATTTTATATTTAAATTTAATATATTTTCGATATTTAATTTTAATATATTTTATATTTAAATTTAATATATTATATTTATTTTAAAGTTTTCTTTGTATTTAAATTTAATATATTATATTTATTTTAAAGTGTTTTGTATTAAGATTAAATATGAACGTATTAAAAAATCCATTTTAATACATTTATATTTGAATCAAAGTGAATTCTATTTAATTTGAATATGTTTGTATTTAAAAATCGCATTTTAAATTCAATTTCACTTTTGTTTTTTTCTATCAGTGTACTCTGTCAGTTTCGAAAGCTTTATGTATACATAACAATAATAATAATAATCATAATCATATTCCCATTCCACTGGCCACTGATTTCAATACAGTTTTGTTGATCTACGGCTATTTTTGGTTCTACACTTGCAGCACTTGCACTTAGCCACAACGAGACCACCTCCGATGCGAATCAGTCCAAGGTGCTCTTCGTTATCTCAATGCTAAGCAAAGTGTCAGGCAGCGTACTGCAGCGTGATACTCGATCAGGCCTCAGTGCGAAAGCCAAAGGGAAATGAGAACTGGAGCTCCAATGGGTGGGTAGCCAAGACAATACGAGCATGGAGAGCATGGGCAAGTGTTTGCAGAATTCTTCCCATAGTATACCCCTGGCTATGCTCGCAGCTCCGATGCCAATTAGTTCAAGGGGGAGCTTCTGATTTCCTCAACGAAAGAATTGCTTATCCTTGGGTTAATTCGTGGCATACGATCTGTGGGTTGCCGTACCGGGTTCAGCTGGACTGCGACCAACCACTCGGGTAGGGGAGAGGGAGAGGGCCAAAGGCAGCCCATCGAAAAAAAAATCCAAATGCCTGTTGTGGGTGGGGTATCCCAACGGATTGCGCACTCGGACGTGCCCGCTTGGCCGACAGGTGATGGCCAAGCCAAATCCATATCCATCAGCAGGCTGTGTGTGTGTGGCTCACCCTTAGATTAGATCAGCAACACCCTGAGCTGTCATCGACACTGGCTAAGCGGGCTAAATTGAATGCAGCCAACAGAACTTGGCCAATCCGATTGCCAAATATTGCGACTGTCAGCAGAGCTCGGCACAGCATGCCCTTGGCATGCCAGCACCAGCACCAGCACCAGCACCATGGAGGAGGGGAAACTGCTGAGGACGGCACAAATCTACTCAACCAAAAACAAGCCCAAAAAATGCAACCTCATAGTACACTCTCTCCCTCTCTCTCTCACTGTCTGCTTCGACCTTTGACCCTCAACCCTCAACCCACATCCCACATCCCATGCCACATCGTATCAAAAACTGTTTGCGATCAGTTCTTAAGTCACCTTTTTGCCTGATGCCGTGACAGAACCTGTTCAGGCATAGAAGATTCCCTTACATGGCAGTCGGGAGGGGCGGGAACAGAACAAAAACAAAAACAAACACAAACCGGAGTGGAGTCCAGAAAAAGAAACAGAAATTCGCATAAACACGAAATTCCGCAGAATGTGCTGTATCATTATTTATGGACAAATATTGACCGACTTGTTGCTTCAAATGTGTGCAGCTAGCAGCTAGCTAACTCGTCTCCGCCGGTCTTTCGTTTATCCCCCAACCCCACTACCTTGAGGAAGTGCCTCAGCTGCTGGCTGAACTATTCCTTAAGCCAGAAATTATTTCATTTGCACAGACAGTGTGGCGTCCATTCATTTTTCTTTCATTCAAGAAAGCGCTGATGAGCACACAGGAAGGTAAAAATGAGTAAATACTCGTACAATATTTACAGATTTATGTACGAATCTATATTTATCTTTATTATTATGTGTTAGGTACTTCTACCGGGCATACTTCTAGCATTTGGCATACCCAAACAGACAGCTCTACATACATATGTATGTACATATGTCTCTATATATGTATGTACATACGAGTATACATATATAAATCAACTGATAGAGGCTGAGCTTTGGCAGTCGAATTGCATGAATTCAAATTTCCATCATTTAAATAAAACCTATTCTGTTAAATGCCATTAAAACACACACACAAAAAAAATGTGTCAATGACTTGAGTCAACTTTTGCTAGCCAGACAAAAGCACAAACACACAGACGGACAGACAGACTGACGGACTGACGGATGGATGGATAGAACTACTTTCGGGGATGACTGTACACTTTGATGGATCAGATCACATATTTTATGGAGATATTTTAATTAGAATTCGATGTATATTAGAGAACAGCAATTTGCCTATACATATTTAGGTACTAATCATTGTATTTGTACTAATCCATCCCATCAGAGTATCATCATCATCAATCATCAATCATCATTGGGTAGTGTGGATAGGAACGAGTAGCATCCGATGGAACTAAGCACTAAATCAATTCTGATTCCTTGATGTTGTCGTTGCCTGAAAAGCCATGAGAAACCCAACCTGTGGACACCTGCGACAATAATCCCGCAGATGAGGAAACATTGGCAAGAACTAATGCGAGAATGCTCCTTGCAGATTGCGGCATACATACTCGCTTGTGGGCCTCCTTTGGATGCTCGCAATTGATTTATTCGATTGCAAATTGTCTTCGTTCTCATGCTTTGTTTTCTTCGCATTCTTTTGGCGTCTTTCATAAAGTTTCATCTCAGCCTTTGGTGCAGTTGCTGAGCAGCGTCACGTCCACCTGGGCAAGTAATGTCTCGGCTGCAATTCCCATAATGAGTCGATCTGCCGCGCTAGTTCCTGCACTCACTGGACACTGGACGAATTGAAGTGGAGAACTGCGACCACGCCGAGGTAGTTCACCTGGCAATTTGGTTCTACCACAGCGTAGGGGTGGGGGTGGGGGTGGGGTGACATCGAAGGCTGTATCAGTATGCATGTGTGAGTGTCGAGCTAGAGCTGGACTTTGGACAGCAGCGACACGATAAGCTCATGCTGGGTAAATCAGCTGGGCTGTGCGTGCTGGTCAACACCGTTTTGGCACAGAAAGTGCCACAGGGGCTCTTCGACTGACACAGTCGGTACTGTATGCACAGTACTGGGTACGCAGCACAGTTAAAGCTTTATCTCATTCTGTCCATATCCACTTCCTACATAATAGGCTCGGTCTAGACTTTTCGAAGTGCAGTCTTATACGGACCCATAAGACCATACGGCCTTGCAAGGCCTGTATCTGTATGTACATACGTATGTGTGTGTGTGTAAACTTATTACGAATGATTAAATGACTATTATCTGGCTGAATCTTATCTGGAACGATCTTGAAACGCTACAGTTGCAGCTGCAGTTGCACTGGCTGATAAGAGTGGGAAACTTGAACTGAAACTTGAAACGTGAATGTGCCAAAAGGGTCGCAAAATCAATTACAAGAGTCAGTCATTGCCCCTTGAGTTTCCCCGTCGAATAAAACAGAGCAACGGCAGAATGAATGAACTTTGAGACGAGACGTTTTACAGGTTCGATAAGATGGCAACTGCAACCAAGCAACCAAGCAACGAACACTCGGGCCTCGGACCAGGAGGTAGCATAAAATGCATTGCTTACATTTCACTAAGATCTGTGCCTAATCAGATGATTGCAATTTGCATACAAGTGAGGTATCAATAGGAATATATATATATGCATAATTTGTTGTCCGTAACGAATGCAATTGAAGATCAGGCTTTTGGCTCTATGCTAAACACACAGACGATGGTCGGTCTCTAGTTGTTATACATACATATGTATGTATACATAAATACATATATTAATAGGTATGATTATATATATATTTGTGTACTTGTATGTGAGATGCACATGTTATATGTGGGTCAACGTCAATCTGGTTGCTGTTGCTGTCGCACAACTCGTTTTTGGGCCTAGCAATGCAGCCAGATCTGAGCACGCTGAGCTGCAATGATAGCCCCCGCCCCCTACCCACGACAATTGTGCAGTGCACCATCATTGTGTTTTCCCAGTTTGACGAACGGTTGGGTTGGGTTGGGTTGGGTTACCTACACCTGGTCGGGCATAGGCGAATCTCTGCGTTGGCACTCGAAACGATGGAAGCTTCCAGATGTAATTTCCCATTCCCGTTGCCTTCAATGTGCAAATCTTAAGCAATAATTAATTACTTTTAATTGTTTGCGCTGTAACCCATTGCAGCTCCCCCACCCCACTGCTTCGAATCTGTAGTTTAGATCTCTGTAAAATCAGAATACATGGGAATGCGAACCTCCATCGGATCAGCCTTGAGTGCATCGTCTGCCACGATGAAATTCGGAGGAAAACTGCCGCTAACCCAACACCCAACCCCACACCACTTCCTCGGCGGCAGTAGAAGCGGAGCGATAAGCGGCGGAAGGGCATCCAGAGTGCTTTCCGAATCATGTCTGCTGATGCCTGATCGCACGATTGGGTGTGGGTCTGGGTCTGGGTCTGGGGGACTGACTGACCGACTGACTATCTGCCGAGACACAACTGCGGTGTAATGTAATTTTTTTTTGTTAGTTGAGAATTAGTTGCAAACGAGATCGATTGCCGAGCAGTTCGCCAGCTTTTTCGAATAAAAAGTTACGATTTTTTTAAATTTTTTTTTTAGTTGTGTGTTTGTTGTTGTTGTTGTCGCAGTTAAACAGGACAAGGATCAGGATCAGGGAAGAGGATCAGTTTTTAATTGATTGAGAACTCGAGATGAATACGTGGGCACTGGTGGCATTCGCCCTGTGGGCACTTTTCCTGCGTTACCTGCCGCAAATTCTCAATTTTCTGCGACTGCAACGCTTCGCAAAAACTCTGCCCGGACCGAGTGTGGGCGAGCTGATAGCCAATGTGAAGAAGGGCGGTGAGTCTCCTCCCTTAGAGGCTGATCAGTGGAGTGGAGCCACTTAATACTTACCCCACCCCACACCATAGAGATCCTGAACTGGCTAAAGGAGCTGCGAGAGCGACATGGGCCAGTCTTTCGCATTTGGTTCGGCAAGGATCTGATGGTGATGTTCAGCGACCCGGAGGATGTCAGACAGTTGCTGGGCAACAATGCCCTGCTGTACAAGTCGCGCAACTATGCGCTCCTCGAGCCCTGGCTGGGCAAGGGCCTGCTCACCAATGGCGGCGAGTCGTGGCATCGTCGCCGCAAGCTCCTCACACCCGGCTTCCACTTTCGCATACTCAGCGAGTTCAAGGAGCCGATGGAGGAGAACTGCCGGATACTGGTGGACCGGCTGAAGGAGCGTGCCAATGGGGAGGCCTTCGACATCTATCCGTACATCACGCTCTTTGCCCTGGACGCCATCTGCGAGACGGCCATGGGGATCAAGAAGCATGCCCAGTTGCAGAGCGATTCCGAATATGTGAAGGCTGTCCAGACGTGAGTAGCTCCACCGCCCTGTTCCCGCCCTGTTCCCGCCCTGTTTGTTGCTTTAACTAATTCGAGTATTCACCCCCCTCCCCCGCACCACTAGCATCTGCCGGGTGATGCACAAGCAGAGCTTTTCCTTCTGGCAGCGCCTCAACATATTTTTCAAGTACACCCAAATGGGGCAGGAACGGGATGGCGCCCTGCGTGTGCTGCATGACGAGACGAATCGTGTAATTCGGCTGCGGCGGGAGCAGCTGGTCAAGGAGCGCCAGCAGCGGAACGAGGATGGTCACGGGCAAGGGGATGAGGAGCAGAACGATGTGGGCAGCAAGAGACGCCTGGCCTTCCTCGACATGCTGCTGCTCAGCCAGCTGGAGGGCGGCGCCGAGCTGAGCGATCGCGACATACGTGAGGAGGTGGACACCTTCATGTTCGAGGGCCACGACACCACCAGCTCGGCCATAGCCTTCGCCCTGAGTCTGCTGTCCAAGCACTCGGCGGTGCAGCAGCGCGCCTACGAGGAGGCCCGTGAACTTGAGGGCCGCGAAAAGGAATCCATGCCGTACCTGGAGGCGATCATCAAGGAGACACTGCGACTGTATCCCTCCGTGCCGTTCTTCTCGCGCAAAGTGCTCGAGGATATGCAGGTGGGCAAGCACACCGTGCCAAAGGGGGCCTCGGTTAATTGTCTGATCTACATGCTGCATCGCGATCCCAGTAACTTTCCCGATCCGGAGCGCTTTGATCCCGATCGCTTCTACCTAAACGAGAAGCAGATGCATCCCTTTGCATTTGCCGCCTTCAGTGCGGGTCCCCGAAACTGCATAGGTAAGATCCATCGATCCCTCCATCGATCCATCGATCTACTTGGGCAAGTCTTATGTTTGGCAATTTCCTCTATTGTTTGCTTTATTCAGGTCAAAAGTTCGCCATGCTGGAGCTCAAGTGCTCGCTGTCCAGCCTTCTGCGCAGCTATCAGTTTATGCCCGACGAGGATCACCAGCCCATACCCCTGGCCGAGCTGGTAATGAAGAGTGGCAACGGGATCAGGCTGCGCATAAAGCCACGAAGCCACAATTGAAACATCAAACATCACACCACACAAATCGGATCATCGCTCCCCATCAATCCTCAGCTCGTACTTGTACTTGTAGATGCTTAAATTAAGTCTAAAATAAAACGAAAATACTTAGTCTAAAAATAGGCATTTAATGCAAATAGCTCTCGCTTATCAGCCAGCTGTCGTGAGAGGCAGATCATCAGACGCAGCGCAGTTGTTGGCCCCACTGTGAAGTGGCGACTTTGGGTATGGGTCATTGGGGTATCTCAATGGGCAACAATAGAGTCCCATCCACAGAACCTTGGACTAGAGGAAATGATTATTGAAATTATGTTGTTTTTTTTGTTTTCTTTTGTTTTGCATTTGTTTATTTCGCTTTTTGAACTATGGAAAATACTCGTACAATCGATCAGATCGTTCGATCATATATTGTACATACATACCTACATACACAGATAGAGGGGCATATATGTATGTATTCATATATATGTTTATGTATGTATGTATGTATATGTGTTGGATTTAGTTTTTATTTATTAATTTATTTATTTATTTATTTTTAACATCCAAAAACCAACAAACAGTTTGTCCTTTCGGAAACAAAAAATAGATATATATGTATGTATATGTATGTATTTATATTTACTTGTATATTAGGCATATATAGACATACACTTATTGCTCTCCAAGATTCCTCCTCTCTCGTTCTCGCTCTCTGTCACTGCCTCTGTATCTGTCTCTGTCTGACTGTGTGTGTTCCCTGACAATTCCTTAAGCTATTTTACCATCCAAACCGATCCCAGCCCAACCGAACCGAACCGAACCGAACTGGAACCGAATCTCGCTTTATTCCAATATTTTTTATATAGCATAACTATAGTTACTATATTGTAATAGTAGGTAGGTATGTATGTAGGTATAACAATAAATAGATTTATCTGTTATTATTTATTTGATTTGTAGATACATATATATATATATAATATAGTAGCTACATCATACACATAGATAGATAGATAGATCGATAGTTCTGGTATTTATCCGTTTACTTTCTGCTGTACCCTACTGTACCTGTTTTCTCTACCTTAGATTGCCCTCACTTGCCTCTTTAGTTTTTTATTTTTGCTGCTTGAAGTTTAGCCTGGTACTTTGCTTCGTACGTTCCCATGTTTCCGTACCCCCTCCCTTCTCTTCTGTTGTGCCCACAATATACAAATTTATTCCCCCGTAGGGAAGTCAAGTCCTGTATTTATATATATATATATATTTATATCTATATGTATAGGTAGGTATCCATAGCCTCTGGGTATGGTATGGTAAGCGAGTTAATGTCTGTTTGTTGTTAGTCTTAAAGCTGAGCAGGAAACAATTTGTATCTGTGTGTGTATTGGCATAGTTCGTGGCGGCTAATGATATGATCCGTGGCTACAATAATGTTCGATAAATACAGTTTGGATTAGCATAGGGATATATGTATGTATAATACATCTGATGACATCCATGAACGGTTCTCTTCTCTTCGCTTCTCTTCTCTCTGATGCTTTGCAAACCTAGGCATATTTTGTGATCAACGAAATTCTGGAGAAAATCGGAGCGCTCCGCATTCGGGTATATCGCAACTGTATGGTACATACATATGTATGTACGTATATTAAAATATTTAGTTTATTACACTTACTATATCCGTGCAGATTTTGGGAAAGGATTGTGAAACTTTAATCCGAGAAATTGTTGCAAACTAAGCTGATAGTTCTGCCCCCCCCTATAATATTTATGGGGGTTCGCGGCAAAGCATTTAGATGCAATGGCATTGGAAACTTTGGCGAGAGGAATGGGTTGGTTATCTGCAAGGATACCTGACGATAAACATATGCATGTATGCTATATAATTTCGCTATTCGAGCTATCAGAGTAGCCTTGCAGTGCATGCGAATGGATGGGAATTTTGACCAACTGTGAAAACTTTTCTCTGTGATGTGCCCCAGCTAGTACGCTTGGTCTAGGCTTGATCTAAGCTCTCCTGGCTGGCGGATCACAACCAGGGTATACATATGGTGCGGCACACATCGCGCCTGTGTGGGTGGGGATGCGGCTCCTCGCCCATATGTCCACCTCCTCCGCCTCCGGCTCCGGCAGCTGCTGCCACATCGCCCTTGCCACCACCACCGCCACCGCCACCGAATTTGAAAAATGAACTCCTTCGTCAGTGTTTGCGGTGAGCCTGCGGCGAAGGGCCCGCAACGGAGCCAGAGCCGGAGCCAGAGCCAGAGCCGGATGGTGATCCGGGACCAGATCCAGAGCCAGAGCCAGGGCCAGCCTCCGCCTCCGGCATGGACTGCAGCACAGCGGCGACGCTGCCATAGCTGGCGCGCTGCTGCGACTGCTGGGCTTGCTGGTGCGAGCTGGACTGGGCCCCCGTCAGCGTGGAGGCGCGGGCCAGCCCGGAGTGCCGCTTGGGGATGACGAAGGCCGGCGGCGGCTGAGGCGTGTACTGCGGCGGCGTTGAATTGGCCGATGCCTGGCGCACAAAGGAGCGCGTCGCCTGTTGCTGCTGTGGAGCCTGTACGGAACCGCTGCGGGCAATGGCACCCGTTCGGGGCGGTATGGCCGGCGGGGGGCCGGGCGGCGGTCCACCCAGGCGTTGCTTGGGCGGCGGTGAGCTAATCGATGCCAGGCTTTCCGTCGACGGCTGGGAGGGTACACGGGGCGGCAACTGTGGCAGCTTTCCATGCGGCGTGGGACTCACTATGGCTGTCGCTGTCGCTGCTGTTGCTGTTTCTGTTGCTGTTGATGTGGTGGGTTGAATGGGTGTGGCAACTGCGACTGGAGCTGGAGCTGGAGCAGCAGTCACTGTGACTGTGGAGGGCATCCTGGCCTGCGGCTGGACTGTGGACATGGTGATTGTCGGCTTCTGCATGGGCACCGTGTGCCGAATGGTGATGTTGCCGCTCTGCTGCTGCTTGCCGCTGCTGCGGTTCTGGGCGGGATTAGTAGCTGCAGCTGTAGATTGGTGGTGGTGGTGGTGCTGCTGCTGCTGCTGCTGCTGTGACTGCGACTGTTGTTGGTGCTTTTGCTTCTGCTGGGCGTGTATGTCCTGGATTTGTGGCGTGATTACAACGGGATTCTTTTTCTGATCCTGTCCAGCAGCCACGTAGGAGAAGACGCACAGCACCGAATAGCAGATCTGGTCGGACTGCCAAAATGTTGTTTGCGGAGGGTAGCAGGGGCGTATAAGTTATATTTTAGATTTTGCTTCTACTTGATTGATTGGTTCTTGTGTCTGTGGCTGTGGCTGTGTCTGTGGCTGTGGCTGTGTCTGTGGTTTGTGGTGTTTTCATGAACTGTGTAAAGTGGTGCTTGCACGACACAACAAGGCACAAAAACAAGCAAAAAGGCTCCCGAGTGCCCTTCCCCAAAATGGAACCGGAACCGGAACCAACTGCATGCGACTTTTGGGTGGGGTAGGCAACGGAAAACTCAACATAATAATTAAACGAAAAGCCAAAGTCATAAATAAAAATCATTGAACTCCCCCCACCCCCCCACAAGCATTCTTATAGAATGCTGTGTACATATGTATGCATGTATGTATGTATATTGTATATATGTATGCTCTGGTGGAATATGTTTTGATTTGGAGGTGGTGGATTCGTTTGTGTTTGTGTGTTGTGTTTTTGTTTTCGTAGAAAGATACAAACAAATTAAACATAAAGAGTATATAAAACGATTGTTTGCAATTTATTTACATTCGATTTTTGGGGTTTTTCTGTTGGGTTTTCTGCATTCAATGCACATTTTCACTTGGGCTTTTCATATTGCACATCACGTTGGCATCCATCCTTTGGATGATCCGTTTGTCCCTGGGCTGCCAGCGGTTTTGAGCGGGGCTCTCCATGCTGCACGTCGGCGGCTTTGCCTTTGCCTTTGCCTTTGCGAGTCGTCGTCCCCTTCAGATGACAGATGTATGCAAACTGCACGGAGGTCACGCGATGAAAGCTCAGGACTATTTCCGATGCCTTTTTGTGTTGATTCATTGGCAGGGTGGGTGGCAGGGGGCGGGAGTTGTTGTTGGTTTCGGATTACAGTTTCACACATTTATTCCAGAGTCGATGTGGAAGGTCGGTGTGTGTGTGTGGTGTGTGGTTGTGGTGTGTGGTGTATTCGTTTCGATGATGATATTTTCGTTTATGAAATGTTTGGTGGTGGTGTTGATTGAAATTGAGTGGTTGGTTATGTGTCGTGGTTGTTGCAGGCATATTGTTGTTGTTGTTGTCGTTTACATAGAAATATATTCACAAAGAAAACGAATGCAAAAACAAACAAAAGACGTGAATGAAAAGAAAAGAAAAGAAAAGAAAAGAAAAGAAAAAATAAACAAATAATCAAACAGATTATCTTCATATCGTAGGTAGTATATGTACATATGTATATACCAAACTCTGTATTAGTGCATTTCAATGTGCAATATTATTTTATACAGTGAACAGTACAACAAAGTTTCAAGATTGTACAGTCGATCAATTAACAAAAGTTACCATCACAGAACATAGTGCAAAGGTGTAAATGATGGTGGGTTGGTTGGTGGTGGTGGTGAGTTCTGAGTGTGTTGAATTATGATGGAAATTATTGGCCGCTTACCATGCTCGACTGATACTTCCGCTGGATGAGATTGCGCGTCTTGGGATCTGCAAATTGGATGGAGAACAAAAAGGGTTTGGTTAGTTGAATGGCGGCACAGGCGGAGCGGACCCAAATCGGGTCGATTGGCTTGTGTAAATACAGTACTTACTGTACTCCTCCAGCACGAAGATGCCGCCCTTCTGGGTGAAGCACTTGCGGATGTGGTCCAGGCGCACAAAGAACTGAAATTATGGGCGGGAGAAGACGGTTTGTTAAGCTTTGCTGATTCACATGCGGATGCGATTCGGATAAAGGCTCCGTCACTGAACAGAACGGAAGATTGAAACGTAACGGAAGGGAACGTAACGGCAACAGAATGAAACCGAACCGAAAATAAATACACTAACCGAATCCAAATGATAAGGCGGAAAACCAAAAAGCTTTCACACAAAACTTTGTTCAACAAACAGAGACAGAGACAGAGAGAGAGAGAGAGAGAGTAATAGGCAGATATGCAGGGAGAGAGAGAAAGAGATAGAGAGAGAGAGAGGTACAGAAGATAGGGGTAGCGTGTACGCGTGATATATTATAGCATTGGGGGAAATTTTTTCGTTTACTTTCAATTGATTCTTTTTATTTGACATTTGGTCATCAAACGTACAGCTACGCAACGAAATGAAACGGAACGGAACGAAATGAAACGGAACTGAATGAAAAAGAAACGAAATTGTAAGCGACAGGCGGCAGGCAGGCAAGCAGGCAAACAAAAGCTTAATGATACGGCAAGCACATGGGTCACGTCACTTCACTCATCGTCATGCAGGACGTGTGTAGCGTTATCTACATCTACATACATACATATAGCAGGTAAGTACACAATATACACGGCATGCATCTAGTGTGGTGGCAGTTATTATAGCACAGGAGATAGAGAAAACGGAATGGAACGGAACGGAACAGAAAAAAAAGGGAACATAAGGGACCAAAACAGAAGAGCGATCGACACAGGTGGAACGCAAAAGGAAATGAAACAATGGAATGAAACAAAAGCTGAGACTGAGATGCAGAGAGTGAGAGCGAGAGAGACAGAGATAAAGCGAGAATGCAGCAAAATCAAATTAATTTCTTGTTCACTTGTTTGGTTTACTGATTTACTTTAACAACAAAAATAAACATATTTTTTCAACATTTCGCTTTACTACATATGTACATATGTATGTAAGTATATATGTATATTTATTACGGATTTTGTATTATTTCTCAGCTGTTGTTGTTTTTTGTTGTTGTATATTTTTCTTTGGGTTCTAATTAGCACTTGTGAGATGGTCGCATACTAAGTAGCTTAGATATCGGATACGAAGGCATACTACATAGATATGTAAGTATATACAGAGGCATGTACGAGTACGAGTACGAGTATATACTGTGTCACATATACATATGTGAGAGAGAGACAGAGAGAGAGAGAGAGAGAGAGAGTACAATCCCTGCCCTGTAAAATCGACACTAATGGAAAGGAAACAGAAAATCATCTACATTTTTCTACAGTCTGTGAGTGTGTGGACAGAGTGTGTTGTGTTCATGGTGTGGAATGTGTGTCACTAGAGAAGTTATGAGTACGAGCACACAAAAGAAATCGAAACACAATCAAAAGTTAAATCAAATGTTTGTTTCGTTTCTAAATTGTTTTCTAGCAGGGAGGACTTTTCAGGGACGGACTGGATCGCTTGGCAATTAAACAGTTCAATAGGATCAAGCTGCTCTCACTGGGGGGATAGATAGAGTCAGAAGGCAGGCGCTGAAGGCAGAAAAAGATATAAGCGAGTGGGGGGGGGGAGATCGTTGGGTACAGTCGCTCTCACAATCCGTTAGTCGTTGTCCAGACGAGGTGTAAGGCTGGTTGTTTGGGATTGGGATTGGGATAGGGAGGAATGTGGGGGTGTTAAGAAAAAGGTGAAGGGTAGGTAACACATGTAACAGCATGCAGCATGTGACACTAGCACATAAACTTCTATATATTTGGATGCTTATTATGAAAATGAAAGTGTATCTGTAGCTGTAGCTGTAGCTGGAGAAACATGAGAGTACATGAGCATTCAGAATCAGCTAAAATATAGCTCTAATGCACCAAGACATCAATGACTTTCGAAAGCTAACGGAAACTGGAAAGGAAACTGGACGAAGAGGCAAACGCAAGCAAAGGGGCAAAAGTCAGGAAATGAGTGAAATAGAGACAGAGCATGATAGTAATTAAAGCTACACAGAGTTGGAAAAAGTAGAGCAAACCGCACTGGACAGAGATTGCAATAGTCTCAAAGGGAGTTGATAATTTTGTGAGTTTCTTTTGGGATTTCTTCTTCATTCTAATTCATATTTAAGGGCTTTCTAGGATAGTTATTTTGTTGTTTGTCTCTAAGGATACGATTTGGTTTTGGGTATTATTTTTCTGTTTTTTTTGTTTATTGGTTTTGTTAATTTTTAAACTACAACTACAATTGATGTTCAAGTCGTTGGTATACAAAAAAACTCTCTACACAAGCAAACATAAATCAAAATCAATACTAAGGAACTTTTGTTTGTCCATGGTTGGTTCTGGCTGGCCAGAACTTACTGATTAGCTCTACGTACACGATTCGACCTTTAATATAAATCGTTCTGTCTGTGGTGTCCTTCTCCAGGACCTGCTTTTATCTCGAGTACCGTGTATGTATATTCCAATTAGAAACTCTCTGCTTTCTTCATTAATATTCACACAGGACCCACAACGAATCTCATTCATTCTCATTCTCAGAGTCAGAGTTCTTAATCATTTTGCCCGACTTTGCCCGCAACTAACGGAACGGAACAGAACAGTACATAAATCAACCGAATGCAATAGAAAGTAATGAAACCAAACGGAATGGAACAACACTACGAATATGGAATGTGTGAATTCGAGCTGGAATGTTGGCTGTAATCGTTTTTGGGTGTCCTGCAATTTGCTCATCAACTAAATGACAAATATGTAACTAAAAAAGCGTGAAAGTTGTCTAGTCTGTTCTGTTCTGGGATTCTCATGCAGGGGGTACAGTGTGTGTATCGCAGAAAGATAAGGACAGAAAGGTGTGTGTGTGTGTGTGTGTGTGTGTGGTGTACGTGCCCAGCCCTAAGAGGGAATATTGGAATCTGTGGTAAAGTTGTGAGTGTGGTGTGGCGTGGCAAGTGCTTGGCATGCGAAAGCTCAAAGACTTTGAATCACAGTGTGTGGCCCTGGGCCCCTGAGTGTGTGAGTGAGAGTGTGCTGCTGTGCCCCATGTGCGTGTGCGCTGAATATCACTAAAAAACTAAACGACAGCATGTTTCTATTCTGTTGCAATGGGTAGAAAAAAGCAAACTGAAAAGGGGGTAAGGTAATCACCAAATGTTCATCACTACTTCGGCATTACTTCGGGTATTCTATTCCGCATAAGGCCTTACAAAGGCCTTACGTACAGCTCAGTGTCAATTCAATATTCCGTTCAACACAATCAAACCAACTAGCCAACCAACCAACTAATTAACCAACAGTTCAAAAATGAAGTAGAGAGAGAGAGAGAGAGCGAGAGAGAGAGTTCGAAAACAAAACAAAACAAAAGTAAAATACATGTAAATAATATACAATACATTATGGTATATACTCGTATATTATTTGCGGTTTAAAGTTTCAAATTCAATATCAACTACTAATTTTTTGTTTTATTTTTAACTGTTGTTTTTCAACTGTTGAATGCCATATCAGAAGTGTATTTTCGTATACTTTTTTTTGTTATTGGGGTTTTGGTTTTTGGTTTTTTGTTTTTTGTTTTTTTTTTTAATTACTTTTTTACGTTTAGTGGGTGAAAGTGAAGGATTAAATCAAGTGTATTTCGAACACAAAAGGAGTCCAAGTTAAAAATTATGATGATTAATGAAAAACGGAAAATATTTTCTTGTTATTTTCTTTTTGCAAGGGTTGTCAGGAGGGTGTCAGGGAGTCAGGTGTGGGGATGTAGGAGCGGGTGAGGGTGAGGGTGTGTGGGGTGTTGGGTGTTGGGTGACGGCGTTGTTGGGCGGTGGTGGAGCAGGGCATTTAAAGAACAATAGTTGCTTATAAATTTAAGTTCAAATATAAGAAGAAATTTGTTCATTGCAATACCTCGAAATCCTTTATCGTATATTCAGACATTTTTCAGATCGTATTTTCATTATAGATTCGTTTGATTTTTATCGTTATCGTTTCGATTTTTAGAGCGATTTTTTGTTTGTTTGTTTGATAAGTTTGTTTTCGTTTGAGAAGTAGACCAATCATTGGAATATTTCAATTCAAATTTCAATTCAGTTTCAGTTCAGGTCGGTTCGGTTCGTTTCGAGACGGAACGTGATTTGGTTGGTCCACAAAGGAGGGAGAGCGAACAAATGTGCAGCGTTCCACGTTCGACAGAGAACATTAAACAAACAACAAAGAAAATTATAAAAGGAAAGTTAAGAAAACTTGTTTTGTTTTTCGTTCATATAGTTTTGTTGCTTTTGTTAGTTTCTTTTCAATTTCTAATTTGCTGGCGAATCGGTTTGGGTATTTAGTTATTGTGGTGTTTTATTTTTTTTTGTTTTTTTTTTAGTTTGGGGATAGATAGTCTAAATAGAAACGATATGAAATGTGGTTGTTGTTGTTGTTATGTTAGAGTCGTTTGCTTAGACGGGGGGACAATCTGGGGGCTTGCTTTTTCATTTTCTGTTTTTTTTTTTTGGGTTAATAAGAGTTCCATGAGAGAGAGAGAGAGGGATACATATAGTACATATATCATGGGTAGGACATGGCTGCTGGATCTTAAAATACTTTTTTTTTGCTGTTGTTTGTTGTGGTTTGGTTATTATACTTAGGGAAAAAGATGGACGAACATCATCCAAACAGGAGGAGAAAAAGAGAGAACGAACAGAGGAGAATCGATACGGATACAGAAATAAGAACGGAACGAAATGGCAATGAAACAGAAAATGGCGTACAGAAGATATTTGCTGAGCACACGAAAAAAAATATATATATTTTGTACGAATATATCGTATGTATAGCACGAAAAAGAGATAGAGATATAGAGACAGAGCGGGATATCAAGAGAGTTTTGCATATATACATATGTTGGTGTATATATGTATGTATAAAAAGGCAGAGAGAACGAGAGAGAGAGAGAGAGATAGAGATCAGGAAGCACTAGCGAGATTTAAATCAAAGACGTAAGCAAATCAGCCAAAACAGAGTCGAACCAAAGATCGAAAGGAAACGGATTTGGAAGGATTGTACACAAGGACCATCTCAAAGGTTACCAGCTTAGAACACCTTCTGTATTCTGTATTCTTATTTTCATTTTTATTTTCACAATATACATACATATATAAATATATATATATAAGTCTTTGCATCCAAGGATAAAGTTCAACAAGAAAACAAAAGACCGAATGAAAACAACAGAACTTCACATTATAGAGAAAAATAACAAAAAATCACGATGGGGGGCACGAAAGTGGTTCGTTATATATAGTTAAATGATAAACTTGACAACAGGGCCTAATTAAGAGCAAGGTGAAGAAGACACATTATGGGAATGGTGGAAAGGAATTCGGCGAGTCATGGGGGTTAACTGTACTGCAGTCCCTGGTATCTTGGGGACAGACAACGCAATATCGATAAGGAAAAAGTATTTGCACTATTTATTTATTTCTTTTCTATATCCATATATGCTATTGGAATTAGGGGGCGTGGCGGTTGTGGTACAGGGGCGAAAAGGCAAATGGCAGTACGCTTACGAAAGATGCTAATCGGTAGTCGTTAATCGATTAATCGCTAATCAGAGCAATCGTTAATAGAGACAATCATAATGATAAGGCGAATAAGAGATTTTTAAAACGGTGGGTGAGCATTATGTAGCCAAAACAAAGAGTTAGGATCGAAAGAATGTCAATCGTAATCAAAAGAATAAGAAGAAGTGGTTTTTTTTTTTTTTTTTTGTTTGTTATCATTTGAATTGGTTAGATAATAAATAAAATAGAGAGTATAATGAATATAGCATTCAGTACATTCACTAGCACAATATATGGGTATGATATAAGTAGATGGATTTTCTGGATATATGTATATATATATTTTTATTTATTTTTTTTTTTTGAATTTTTTGTTTTCTTTCATGTATACTTTTACTTGATCGATAAAAGATTGGATTAGATAAGAGATTCGGTTGATTTTGTTCGATTTTTCTTTTGGTTTTTTGATTATATGATGACTTAGGAATAATATAATGTAAGTAGATATATAATAAGGCGAGTCAAAATAAAATGCCAAAACCAAAGCCAACAAACGGAACGAAAGAGAGACAGAGAGCGAGACAGACAGAGTGAGAAGTAGAGATATAAATAGAGAGAGAGAGAGACAGAGAGGAGATCAGAAAAGTATAATACGTAGTTAGGGTTAGCTTGGGGGGGGGGGGGGGGTAGTTGGATTGGTGGATTAGTATACGAAGTTCGGGTTTTGGTTTTGATTCTGGTTCTGGGTTCTGGGTTTAGGTGTGGGTTTGGTTCGGCCCAACAAAATAATGAAATATCAGCTTATCCACACATATTTATGTATGTATGTATGTAAGTATCTCGAGCCATGTGAGCTCACGAGACTTACATAGATTACGATTCAGAGAGACTACGGTGCTCTGTTCCACTGAACTCTAAATGTCTGGTAATGGCTTATAGTTATACAGACATATTGGAAAAACATCAACTGAAAGTCAAACAAACTAAATAAATAATATATATGTATATGTACATATCAATACATATTTATATGCACATACATACATATATATATATTGAGAAGGTCCTTGATTTTGATGCAGTCCTTTCATGAAGATTGACGATACACACACACAACAGGAAAATGATCGGAAATCGAACAACTGAACGTTAAACAAAAACAAAATAAAAAAAAAGGGGGAAAAAACCGAAACCGAAATCGATACTGAAACAAAAACAGAAAAAGAAACAGAAACGAAAGAAGACGTTTGGAAATGAAACACTAAAACGAAGGTAGTGGGGAAAATGCACGAGTATCGATATCTTGATAGATACCGGAGTAGTTCTCCTAGTATATCCAATATTAGTATGCGGGTATGCACATCTGTATGTAAAATACGCACATACTATACATATATCCTGCATGTGGAGTTTTTACTGTAGTTGCCAAATCAGCGGAACAGCGGAACGGCGGAACGGCGGAACAGCGACGATGCAATGGCAGTGTCCCTAATCGCCTTTCGTTTAGGTTTCAGTTGGGTTCTTGGGCTGGTTAATGGGGGGATTCTGGATGGTGTATTTGGACTACACCAAACCAACCCTAACGATTTTTCCCCAAAGTCTTAGTCTTTATTCTTATGCGAGATTATTCAGTGGCAAAGGATGGGTTGGTTTGATGCTGCTTAATTTTAACCCATTGAGTGGTCAATGGGCTGGGGCTGGGCCTGGCCCTGGTGGACTGACAGAGCTGACTGTTGACACAGACAACACCATGTTCCGGTACCGGTAAACAATGTCCTCTAGAGATGATATTTCAGATGAGTTTTGACTCGGGGTTAGGTGTGTGTGTGTCTCTAACAGGTTGTTAGTGGGTGGGGGTGGGCGAAAACTCTTGGGTCTGGTCGGGGTGTATATATTCGAAGACAGATGCTTCACAGATACGTATATATATATATTACTACTATATATAGCAGAGAGTTCGGATATCGGATATCTTGGGGCGGGGCTTGGCTTAGATGGATGGTGGGGGTGGTGGTGGTGGTTGTGGCTTGGGTGTCTGTGTCGCGTGTGGATTCACTGAGTAGGAGAGTTCGGTGTGGCCATGTGTGCGTTTCTGAGTGGGTGTGAGTGAGTGTGTGCATCGAGTTAGAGGAGCACTTACCTTGCTGTTGGAGAATAACAAACCGACACCCTCGAGGCAGACCTGCAGCAGGCCACCCTCGCCCGTATTCATGTCCTGCACGGGAAACTCACCGCCCAGCTCGGGCACATTGGTGGGCGTTCCACCACGCTCCATGGCATCTTTTATGCAGTTGTACAGCTCCTTGCACTGCAACCCAAACAAACACTTGAACTTAGAATCCCCAGCGAACCATCGGACATCTGGCATCAGGCATCAGACTCACCTTTCTCGTGTAGTACTTATGCAACTGGGTCTGTCCGCCGTTGCGCCGCCAGAGGCACAGCAGCTTGGTCTTGGGCGAGTAGGTCATATTGACCAGCCGCTCGTACCACCAGCGCTCCACAATGGTGCCGTCCACAGATCGCAGCACCAGACCATCGTCGCGCACCTCCATGAAGCGCAGTGGTCCATTTACATCCGTGCCCTGGTGGACGGTGAAGCTCTGGCGATGCAGCAGCCTCGAGCCCAGTGGCTTTAGGTCAATGTCATTTCCATTCTGTGAGGAGGAGAAGGAGCAGGAGCAGGAATGACATTTGTTTTGGGGGTTGAAGGAAGAACTTTTAGCAATCGATTTCCATCTCAGAGGCTTACCAAATTATTGATTTGATCGACAACATTGTGCACCTCCTGGGAGTAGACCAGTCCAATGTGACTTTTGCCCAGCAGGCGACGGATCTTGCGTCGAATCTCGTCCTTGCCCACATTAAGCATCACAAGGATGGCCGTCAGGTTGTACAGCATCGTGGAGAGCAGACGATCCTCGTCATGCTCGAGCCGCTTGCGCTCCGATTCACTTAGCGACTTATAGCGCTCCATCATCTCAATGGGGCCCTGATATCGTACAGCGGTATAAGAAATTGTTATGGGGCGGGTAGGCAATTAGTTTCGATCTCACCTGATCCATGCCAATCATGTCACGCTCCTGGCTGACAGCATCGAGGAAAGCATCTTCCCAGAACTGCATTTGATTCCAGAGATTCAATCGATCCTTGCCCAGCAGCCCCTCGAACAGGTACACCCTCGGACTGTCTGGCGACGGGGATGACGAGGTGTTGATCAGATGCCCGCCCGTATAGCGGAAGCCGGCACTAAGCGTTGACTTGCCCGACCACAGATTGCCGCCGCTCTTCTTCGAGTCCTTCGACGTTGTGGTCTGTGAAATGTTTAATGTTAATATGGATGGATCAGTCAGATGGATGTACTATGGGGCCAAAATGGGCATTGGGCATTGGGCATGGGCCATGGGTAGCAAGAGAAAATCGAGGCAGCTTTCCAGCGTGTGGCCATAGATTGATTGATTGATCTGTGATCTAGGATCTGGGATCTGGTGTCTGTAGGTAGTCTCAGATCCGAGGGGATCTACTATGCATGTATTCGGATTACTTACATTTTCGTACTCGGTGTCTGAGACCGTGGACCTGCAGCTGGAGGGCATGCGAACGCTCAGACTGCCCATTGGCAGCAGATCGCTAACCACGGAGAGAGCACCCGTAGAGCCAGCAGCCTACGGATTGACATAATACGCAATATTAAGTGCGAATACAATTTGGAACGGATGCAGAGCGGATGCAGAGCGGAGCGGGACAGAACAGGACGCGGGGAACTGGGAGCTGGGATACGCAAAGCGCGACAAGTGCGATATAGGTACATAATAATACAGATACAGATACAAATACAGATACATATATGTATATGTATGTATAGATATATATATATATATATATATATATGGACATGGTTATCTACTGGCATGAGTATGCGGATAAGCAGCTCTACGATTTATACACTGAGCGATGCACAATTTGGCATTGGGGGAGTTAATAAGCTAGCTAAACGATTGGCTACAAGCGCTGATTGTGGATTGCTGACTGCTGATTAAAGGCATTCGATGGAATGGACAATGTACTATGGCTGGACACACAGGGACACGAGACACGGTGCCTGCCTACTCACATCCGAGTCGAACGAGGTGAGCATATTCTTCAAGGCACTTCTCTTCTGTGACAACATGTCCTTGAACATCTCCGTTGTCGACGTTGTCGACTGGCCATCCTGGCTGTCTGCTGCCGACAAGCGTCGCGATGCGGCCGATGGTGTGCCGCCACCAGCCTGAGACGGTGGCAAGGCCGCGTGGTGGGTGGAACTTTTGCGCGACTCCTGGGGCGAGGCCCACTCACTGCCCAGGCCCGAATGCGAACCGTTGGGGGAGCTGGGCGAGCGTAGATTCTCACGGCTGCCCAGGGGACTGGCGGCGTGGCTGGAGAGCAGACTGGAGGACATGTCGCTGCCGTCGTTGATCTCCTTGCTCCAGTAGTGCGTGTGGGCCACCTCCATCAGTTGGAACACCGAGGCCATTCCGCCCAGACCGAAGTTCGCAAAGGTGACATCCAGGCCGGAGGCAATGGCCTGCACGCACTTGAGCATTCCCTTCCACACGGGCTTGGTCACACACTGAAATAGATTACAGATCACAGATTAGCTCTGAGGGAGCGGGGAGCGGTAATCGACTTACCACATCATCGATGTGATCATCGGGCGCTATCTTCCTGTCCAGTGTCTTGTTCAGCTTGCTGAGCACCAGCGTCCGATAGGATTCGTCCTCCATGAGTTTCCTGAAGCGATTGAGCTTCAGCCAGCCCACACCCTCGCCGGCCAGCACCTGATTGGTCACGTCCTTGAGGAAGGCCTGGTTCTCCGCATTGCTGTGCGAACGCTCCTGGTTCTGTTGCCGCGTCAGCTCCTCCTGCGTCTGCCGTGGCCCCGAGTGCTTGATCAGCGGCGTTCGCTCCACAAGACCCTTTCGGCTGGGAAACGGATCAAAGTTGATGCCCGACTTTCCCTTCCCCAAGCCGGCACTGGAGGGTCTCTGTTGGACTGCAGACTGCTTCTGTTGATTCTCTATGGAGTGCAAAGGAGTGGCTGCTTTTAAGGAGGTTCTTCAAGACTATTAATTGAGGGGAGGGCGGAAACTTACTCTTGCCCCCAAACATGCCCGAAAACATGGTGGATGTGGAGGAGGCCAGGCCGTTGAAGTCGGTGCCAATCGAGGAGAAAAAATTGTTGCCACCGCCAACGCCACCGCCTCCGGCAATCTGTTGCACCTGCCTCTGGGTGGCGATCTGTGAACCGGGTGGCTTGGAGCCACCGCCACCAGGCGGCATAGATCCTCCACCGGTGTGCTCCTCATTCTTGATGATGCCCTTCTTGGTGGCCGCCTCCTTGGCCGTCTTGGTAAGATCGCCCAGCGTCGATTTGCCCACATAAGTGAGATCCTCGAGGGTGTTTTTGCTGACGCCAGCCGCCTGCTTGGACACCTCCAGGGCCTGCTTAGAGGCCTCGCCGGCCGCCTTCTTAGCATGCAGCGTGAACTGTGGATCAGCCGTATGAGACGTGGATTAGTGAAGCGAATCGAATCGAATCGGATGGCTGGGACAACACTAACGCAACCAGAAGAAAAGCTCAAGCTCAAGTCCCTTGCAAATGTTCTACGTTCAGGCATCTACGGATGGCACTACGAGCAACTGGGGATGGCTATGGGACACTGAACCACAAACGAATGTGGTAGGTACATGGGATGTGGATGTGGATGTGAGAGTGTGTGGAATATGTGTGGAATGTGCGGAATTTGTAGTGGAATGAGTGGAATTGGTATTGTTTGTAGCAACTGTAGCGAGTATTATTTAACGAGTATATTAAATGTGTAGCGAGTATCTTTACTGAATTTTTTGGTCTGTTTTTTGTTTTTGTTTTGGATGTGTGACGGGAACGGGAACGGAAGAGTACCAACCTTTTCGAAGGTATGACGCATTTTATCGTCAAGATCTTCGTCCAGCGCATGCTACAGTACAGTACAGTAGACACATGGAACGTGCGACAGCGCCCAAAAAGGAAACGAAACGAAAAGAATCGTAAAACGGAAGCAAACGATAAAACAAACAGAAGAGCAGTGAACCACAGAAGGGAAAGAAAAGAAAGAATACCAGATCAACGAACACGGCACAACACAACACAGCACATCGAATCAGTCCCCACAATGAAAAGAAGATTTGGCTGGCGGAAAAGGACCACCAGAATCGGAGCACGGAGCACGGAACCCGGAACCAAGAACCCGACACTCACCTTGTCAACGTGGGCGAGGAGTCCCTCCTGGCTGCTCTGGCGCGTCGTCTCGCGCACCAGCTCCTTGGCATGCGAGGCAAAGTTCTCGAACAGCGAACTCTGCGAGCTCTGGCGTCCGGGGCTGCTGGAACTCGATCCCGAGCTGCCGGTGCGGGCCAAAATGTTGCTGACGCTCGTCTGTTTCACGGGCGGTGTCAGAGGCGGCTGCAATGTGGGGAGTATGGTATAATCAGTGCATCAGGGGATGGAGGCTATGGCTATGACTATGCCTACCGGTATCTTCTTCTCAGGCCGTTCCACGTCGCTGGGGTGGCGCTGAAGCTTGGCACTGGCGACTATGCCCGTCTTGCCAGTCACCGTGTCCGTCTCCTGTTCGACGCTGGCCATCTTGATGGTGGCCTCCAGACGCATGGCCAGCGGCGTGGCCAGCTCAAAGGCCGCCTGTACCGGCTGCGTTTGCACTTGTCCCGTTTTTGGCTGGAAGTCAAACTCCGAGTCGCGGTTGAAGCTGGGCGAGCTCAGATCCGAGCGGCTGGAAGAGGACGAGACTGGAGAGTCGGCGCGCTCCTCATCCTCCTTCTTGCTGGCAGCCGTATCGCCCAGGCCCTCGGGATACTGCAACTTACTGGGCGGATGATAGACCAAGGCCGGATCCAGGTTCGAGGACAGCGTCTGGGGCACCACATGGGGTCGGTTGTAGGAGCCGAAGACGTCATGCACACTGGGCGACAGGTCGGAGGAGGCCATCTCCGAGACAAAGTCGCTCAGGGAGGAGTACGACGAGCTGCTGCTGTCCGCCCCCTCCGAGTCCGAGCCGCTCTCGTCGGTGGGCTGGCACTCGAGTTGCTTGAGGGATCGCAGGGCGCCGTTCAGCGAGCTGCCATCGTCCCACACCGAGAAGCGGATGGGCGTGAGCGAGTGGGCAAACCACTTGGGCTTATCCCCCACCTGCATGGGATCCATGACGCCCGTCTGTACGCGCAGGAAGGCCACATTCGTCGGCGTCAGCGACCACTCGGCCAGGAACTCCACTGCCTGTGTCCGGGCAAACTGATTCAAGAACTGCGAAGCCCTCGGCCGCGACCTAAGGAAGCTGTTGATCTGGAAGGCCACCACAGGACGCGGATACAGACGCAGGGTACGCGTGTGCTCGGCGAAATTGGCCAGCGTGTTCTGGGCGTTGAAGAAGCGCACCATGGCCACCCGCGTGGCCACGTCCACCGAGTCCACGTCCGTGCCGTATACAAATGGATTGAGGGCCGGCGAGTTCATAGGACTGGGCTGGCGGGAGCTGATCATTGTCCCCTGTGCGGACATTGAGTTCCTTTGGCTGGCCTGGGCCGAGTGGGGAGGCGTCTGGAGTGGCAGGCGCATCTGAGAGACCCTAAGGAAGCACAGACACAGAATGTAAATAGGGTCTTAGAGGAGTTCCCTCATTCTCTTCCTATGGAGGAGACTTACCCGAGCAATGGCGGCTCCTGGAGGCTGTCCCTCACCGAGGGTAGCAGTTGCTGCGAGGACACGGCCTGATTGCTGGCCGTCATTGATGTGAGTGCCTGTAGAGGAGTTGAAATAAACGAATTAGTGGATTAGACCCCTCGACTAAAGCTTTAAATTACGACTATGAGAGGGTGGGGTGGGCCATGGGCTACTAAAATGAGCTCTTAGGGAGCTCAGATTAGGCTACGTTAGTTAGTTATAGAAGGAGAGAGAGGAAGGGCTGACAGGGCATGCACGTAGAACACGAAACATTAAAGAGTGGGACGAACGACCATAGTGTAAATACATATATCAGGGGATACATAGATATGGATAGATAGAGCTTTGATTTTCTTAATTTGGTTCCATTTGAAGGTGGACACGTATGTACATACATATATCCAACGTGTCCCACCCTGATGGACCCCTTTCGGATTTCTGCACTTTTCTATCAATGAGAACGAACATCATCTACGTATTTTTGGAATGACTGTACCTAATGCATGCATGTTAGTTCTATAGTTGTGATGTATGTACATATGTGATGTGGGAGGTATTCTTAGCCTAAGATATATTTGTATATTTGTAGATGGTAGTATTTTGTTAGTTAGATATGATTAATGCTTAGAAGAGTATGTACAAAATGTGAGAAAACCAAGTACGAACGAATAACGGCAAAACCGATAAGCGATAAACGATAAACGATAAACCGAACATAACATTTAACATTTATGTGAACGATATTTACACCAAGTCCAGCTTCATCCATTAGTAGCATTGCCTGCAGAGATGTAGGTAGTTGTAGTTGTTAGGTTGTTTGTTGGTTGTTGTTTGTTGGTTGTTGTTGTTGTTGTTATTGTTAAAGTTGTGATATCGAGTTTAACAAGTTTCATATAACAGACAATGCAGATGAAGTGTCGCATGTACAGTAACAGCAGAGTATAAAGCATAGGAGCAGAGAGAGAGAGAGTAGAGATAGAGAGAGAGAGACAATAGAAGATATGTATGTATATGTATATGTAGATAGAATCGATGTAGGGGTATAGTAATCGATAATCGATAGGCGGATGGGTGGATCAAAAAATAACAAAAAAAAAAAGAGAAAGAATCAGAGAGGAGAGAGAGAGAGAGAGTATGACAATAGAGATATGTACATATGTAGGTAGATAAAGGGTTCTGGTTGTATATAGAGAGAGAGAGAGAGAGAGTGTTTAATGGGGCTGGGGTATAAATAATCACACTGATGGTGGAGTGGTGGATGTGGTGGGGGGGGGCGCTCTGTTAGTCTCCGTACACAGACAAAATGTGCACACACTCACATACACATACACATACACATATATATATATTGTAGAATATTTAAATTTGAATGCAGAAACGATAACGATTATGAGAGCGATAACGATAACTGCGTTAGATCAAGGCAACATCGATAACAAGCATCCCCCGACTGAGTGACACGAGCATTTGTAACAGCGATTGATTGATGAACTTTCACTTTCATTTCGAGTTCAAGTTTCAGTTGCGGGTATACAGTTTCCGTTTTAAATGGGGATCAGGTTCGCTCAGAATTTGTGTTCATTTGAAACGTATCGTGTCCAGTTTGTTTGAACAGTGTCCGTTCCATATAGCAGTGCCATGTACTGTCCCCACATAACGCAGCCAAACCAGCCAACCCAAGCCAACGACAATCCAAGCCGCCAAGCCAAGCCCAAGCCTAAGCTCAAGCCGGAGCCGAAGCTCAAGCTATCCAAGCAGCCATCTACAGCCGGCTGCAGTGCGTCCGATCCCCGTCTCGAGCAACTAGTCGTCTACCGATCCCTGCTCGAGCATTTGCTGCACCAAAAGATGCACTATGACCGCGAATTGCAGCTGGAGGAGCAGCGTCTGGAGCGATTTAGGCGCGAGGGCCTCAACGAGCATCGCCTGAAGGTGCAGGAGCGGGTTTTGAAAAATGTACAGGCCATGCTGCCGGGCATTGTCTTTAAGATGCGCAACGAGGTCGATAGGCTGCAGCGCCTCCTGGACACTGACCAACAGCAACTGAGGCAGCTCGATCTGGAGCTCTACGAACAGTGCCGCCAGCTGCTGTCCGTCTCGAAGCAGAGCCTGGACCACGAGCTGTGAGACTCAGAGACCCACAGACCCAGAGACCCACAGACCACGCTCGCTTATCTCTCTCCAAATACACAGTCTACAGTCGATGAAGCTGCCAAAATTTCAATGTAAGCCCCCACGCAAAACCGGACCCAACTCAAACCTCAATCCTACATTTGGTTCGAATCGAAACCGCCCATAAATATATTATATACAAGGCTGAAAGGGAGAAAGGGATACGGGGGGTGGATAGATATGGTGCTCTCTGCAGGACCTGCTCACCTGCTTCAGGTGATTCTTTAGGATGGTGCCCTCGGGCTCTGGCAGCGGCGGTATCTCCTCGTAGCCGCCGGTGGGCGGTGTCAGCTTCGTGGAGTCCAGATCCACCACCCAAATGTCATCGGGCAGCCTGGCATCAAATAGTTAAGGAGGAGGATCTTGTTATGGTCTGGGCTGGTCTGGTCTGGTCTGGTCTGCCACTCACCTAAAGTTCTTTTTGTACACCAGAAACGAGGCCGGCACTCCGATGACAAAGGGTGTGGGGGCCAGCAGCAGCTGCTCGGCACAGCTGAGGCAGGTGGGCAACAGTGGAATGACCGGGAACATATACTCCAGCGGATAGAGCATGGTGACAAAGGCCATCACCGACATGGAGAGGGCGTTGTAGTCGCGCGACTGGAAGAGCACCTTGTTCTCCTGCATGATGAGGGTCCACACCTTCAGGCAGGTCTCCACGCCGAGCAGCTCCAGCGGCAGATGCAGCGGGAAGTCCACCAGCGAGAAGCGCGTATGATCGGGCAGGGCGAACAGCAAGGGCTCATGAACCGTGGGCGACAGCACCTCCACCTGGCAATTAATTAGGCCAATTGTCAATTAGTCAATCAATCAATCAATCAATCAACCAAGTCAGACAAAGCTGCTAACGTACCTCTACACGGGTGGACCCTGGCACTGGCACCGGGGTGGAGAGGAGGCGCAGTATCCACGTCTCAATCTCGCGCACATCATGCAAAACTATTGAGGGCGTCGCATCGCTGACATGGCCAGTCAGCACCGTCCACACGTTGTCCCGATTGAGCTTCTGTGAGGCGCCCACGCGCTTCGGGGATGAGGACTCGTTGCAGGCATCGATCAGCTTCTTGAGTATAAAGAGGCACTCGCGGAAGGTCGTAAAGAACGGATGGTGCGAGATGATGCACAGCGAGGTGAGCGACTGATTGCGCAGCTTCGTCCGCTTCCGGGAGGCACGCGGTGACGGCGAGTGGCTGCCGCCGGACTCAGAATCCGCCGATGGGGCCATCAGGCCGAGCTTTGGCACCGATGTCGGCGGCGGTGGCTGTCCGCTGCCACACTGTTGGTGCTGCTGCTGCTGCTGGTGCTGCTGCTGGTGGTGGTGCGTGTGGAGGCGCTGCTGATCAGAGTCCCGACGCGAGGTGAGTTCACGGTCCGAGTCGCTGGGCGCTACGTTACTTCTGTAGTCGCTAGAAGTAGTTAAGAGGCCGTAACTATTATGGAAATGGTTTGAAATCTATTAGACTGAGAAGGAGCTGATCCCCGGCCCGGTCCGCACACCCAGCGCCAAGCACACAACACTTGCCTGCTGAACGCCGAGTCCGAGCTGCGCTCCATGCTCTTGCGCCACGACTCCCGCCGAAAAGCGGAGGAGCGTCGTCCGCCCCGTCCGCCACCGCCGCCGCCAGGTCCTCCGTTACCCGATCCACCAGCTCCAGCACCCTGCCGCTCGTTGGCAGCCGCTGCCGTCGCTGCCGATCCCGCCACAGTGCTGGGCCGCTCGATGGGCCGATAGAAGTTCACACAGATGCCGTAGCGCGTCTTTCCCGAGTCCTTGTCCGTCAGTGCGAACACGAACGAGGTCATGTCCCGGATGGCCGAGCCCGTGCGACGCGGCCCCACGCTGGTGCAGCCCTCCGGCTGGCAGAAGTACACCATGTCCAGGGGCAGGGGGAAGTCCGCGTGGTCCGAGGGCGGGTAGCGGCGTAGCAAGTCGGGCACCTGTCGCAAAACACACACACACACAATTAATACCATTAGATGAACCACTCAGGGCCCCCCCTCCCACCAGCTTACCTGCACCGGCGGTGCCTTGAAGCCCTGCAGTCCCTTGGGCATCGGCGGCGTTGTGTGTGCCCCCACAATGGCCATGTAGTCGACCAAGCGTGGGCAGAGAGAGGCTCGCTGCTGGTCCGACATCCTCGCTGCAAATAAACGGGAGGTGGTTAGACTGACTCCATAAAGGCTCATAAAAGGACCACTGCAAGGACTCAGCTGCTGCTGGTGCTGCTGGTGCTGCTGGTGCTTCCGCCATTAAAACTAAGGCCACGACGTTCCCACAACAGGGACGAATCCTTGAGTTGAGGCACAGCCCAGCACAAGCCATTAAAACAGAGAAAATAATACGCATTCTGCATGCTGCATGCTGCAATTCTGATGTAATTAATTGCAAAGCATTCCAGGATTAGGGCGTAAGCCCCTGACCACCCCACAACACCCCACCCCTGACCTTCATTCTGGCGGCATTCTATGCTCATGCTCTCCATTGCCAAGTGGCCAAGCAGCTACGATTTTTTATTATTATCTATTAAGCATTGAGCTATGTGCAAGTGCACATACTCCTCCATCTATATCCATGTAATGTACAATGGGAAGCTGCATTGGATTCAACTTGAGATCCCATAAACCGAATGGTTAGCTAAGGAATTCTTCTCTGCTGCCACCATCCAAAGAGGACCATTGAGGCAGAGAATTAATTAATACAATTAATTCTCAATGGCCAAGAAAAAACTGAATAATTTTTAACAATTTTAAAGGTGTGAGAACAAAAGTTCCAGCAATTCTTTGACGCCAGGAGACTAAAAGTTATTCTCGAATGTTTCATTTTTGAAGAGTTTTGACTGGTTTGAAATTATATTTGTATCCTTTTTGACTCTTTATGCCTGGTTAAGGTCCTATATTTTACGATCCCATTGAAGAAAAGAAGCTGGCACTCGCCCCACTCTGCATTTGTCGGCTATGTGAAACACGTTTAAAAATAAATAAATAAATAAACTCTTGGAATCGTATGAGGTGTGAGTCCAATTTAAATGTCAATAATATCAATTAATCATAGTCCAAGAGAAACTGATTTGTAATAATAAACTATGGGGAATAAAATACAACAAAAATTATGAGCTTCCATCCAATATGCTTTCAAGGCACGTTAAGGCCTAAGCATAAAGGGATCTTCCTTGGAATAATAATAATAATAATAATGGGAATAATTATAAACACAAGTATTTGCGACCTTCGCTTAGCTTTTGGATTATTATTTGTTTCGCACTCTTCAAGATTCGTTTAATGGAAATGGAATTGGAAATTAATCCTTTCGGCTGATTGGTGCTGGCTTCCCCAGCATCCTTACCCATCCAATTAGATGATTTCATGCCTTAAAGCAGCCACAAAAAATGTGCTTCATGAAACAACAAAACTCCCCAACGCCGTCAAGGATGCTCCGTCCAAGGCTTAGTCAATTCAGAGTCAGAGTCAGTGGCCAGCTCTTTGTTGGCTGATGACCTTGCCGCGGGCGCAACCAAAGCAGGCGGGGGGGCTGACAGGATGGATGGGGGCTGCCGAAGGACGCCTGGAAGACTGTCGTGCAGCAAACAAAGCGAATGGGGGCGCTAAGCTGGGGGAAAATTGAATGTCAAAGCTGAAATACTTTAAAGCGTCCAATCACAAATTGAAAATCCCATTGACGTCAGTCGAGTGGGATTGGCAGTGGGTGTTGGTGTTGGTGTAGGCTATGGGCTACGGGCTATGGCAATGAGTTTGGGGTATTGACGCAGAGGAATGCAAGGGACACGAAACGAAACGAAACTCAGCAATTGCCGAGTGGAACTTTTCCTCAAGGCCATCGAAAAACGGTGGCGGTTGGGCGGGGAAAGCAGAAAAGAGAGAGCAAAACGCGAACCAAAGTCAAAATCAACATCAACATCCACATCCACATCATCAGCGCATTCATCACGGATGACACGCCGCCAAGTGGAGCGTGCTTGCAGCTGACAAGCTTCGTTATGTTGGAGAGGAGGAGGAGGAGGAGGAGAAGGTGAAAACACAACGTCCTTCTGGTCAACCAGCGCGAACCGTACCGGACGGGCACTCGCACAACCAACCTCGCCTCGCCTCTCCTCGCTCCGCCCACACAACGGCCACAATAGCAACAACATGTCAGGGTGAATCATGTCACGGCTGCAGCCTTACAGCAGCTACTGCAGTGTACCGCGCACCCACCCGTCCACCCGTTCACCCACAAGTAGGGCTATAACATCATCCAAGGGAGTCCACTTAAAAGACCTCAGCAGACCGCAGACTCCGCATGTGGATCCCATTATCCCTTATCCCTTCCCCCTCTCTCGCGGAATGACATCAGCATGGATGGATATGGCTGTCGTTGTGGATGTGGATGTGATGCCTGTCACTCTGTCACTCGCTCGAACTTGTGCCGACCCGACCGCCCCGACCGCCCACACAGTGGACGGGGGTTAAAAATAGCAAACAGAATGCCAAACTGTCATTAACCGAAAAACTGTCAACGTTGTACAGCAAGCAGTGCGCGCTCTTTGCGTACGCGTATTATGAAATCATTCTTGGATATGGATATGTGAGTGACGCTTGGAGCTGCTCTCTGCTCGCGTCCCTCGTTGGGGTTGATCCGAGATCAAATAAAAGTATGAGCGCATCCCCCAATAAAAGTTATCGGTGATTTTGAGTGATTAATTAATGCCTAGAATTGTGTACATACATACATACTGCCTCTAGCCTTTAATTTTCATTAAAATTCCTCTAAAGCAACCAGGAAACAGGCATACAAAAAAGCTTTTCTTGGTTCTTCGAACAATGCAAGCAATGCCCACAAATGGTGCCCCCACACAAAGAAATCCTGCAAGTGACCAGGCAACCAAGGCAAGATAAACTCAGTTTCGCTAAGGCTTCTGTCAGAGCTGCAGAGCTGCACGTAACAATTAACTGAAATGAATGGAAAACAACAGAAAATGCCACAAATGATGCCACGACAAGCAACGGAAAACAACATGCAAAGAATTGCATTGTGCAGATCGTGAAAGGCATCATTCACCATTCATTGCAAATGGATTGAAGAAGACAAAGACAAAAACAAAGACCATGGGAGAGTATGCCACAAGTGAGAGGAGAATCGGGTAAGGAAACAAATGAAACGCATCTTGCGCTGTGTGGGATCCAGGGATCTTTTTAGTCAGCTTGTGCAATGGAATTTCTGGACTGAATTATGTACGTGTGGCGCGATGAAAGTGGAGCGAGACGGAGACCGAGACCGAGAGCAAGGAGAGCAGCTTGGCTCGCTCTCTCTCCTTTCAGGCCACTTAGAGCAGGGGCAGGGAACGCAAGCTCTTCAGTGGGCGACCATAGACTGGCATTCTGTCTGTGTGTCAGACTGTCGGTCTACTTTGCTTTGCAATTTCCATTTGTGGCATGGCTGCCATTCCATTCCATTCCATTCCTCTGCCCAAGTCCTTATACTACGTACTGCATGTGGTGTGAATGACTTGTTGTTGCCCCAAGCACGTGCCTCCCGTACCCGACCTGGTGGGTATCATAAAATCAATAAAGGGCTCGGCAGTTGCACTCCCTGGTCCGTCCCCACCTGGCCACTGGAGTCCAGCCACATCATCACCATCACCATCAGCAATCAGCCATCAGCCATCATTAGCATTGCACACTTAGTAGTCAGGCCAGGCCGTAACATCAAGGCCACATAAGGTTGGTCTTATCAATCCCCCCGCCCCACCCCCATCACACACTCCCACTCCCAGTACCCGTTCTCCATGCTTTATACACATACATACACGTTCATATTTAGGGAGCAAGCAATATGCCAAGTGAAAATTCCTGGGATATCGGCGGGGCTCCCGCATAAATTCCAACTGCGCTCCAAGCTATGCTACGAAAATGTCGGCCCCAAAAATGTATATGCGCAGAAAGGAATTACATACATACACACACACACACACACAACAAGCGTATCTATTAATGTTATGTGTGTGTGCGTGTGTGTGTGTGTGTGGAAAGAGGAAGGCAAAGGAAGAATGTAGTTTCTGGTTGAGGGGGCGCACTGGATGGGGGAGTACAAGGCTAAGCAGCAGCACTGACACACACACACACACACACACACACACTCAAAAACAAATTTGTACGCTCTTGCGTACGCAACAAGGTCACTGGAAAATCGTTAAGCACAAAAAATATACACACACACACATACATACATGCACATGAATACACGCACTGAAACATATCTACATACATACAAGCAAACAGCAGCAAAGCAGAAAAATCAGCTCAGAACGAACCAGAGCAGCGCACGAACAAAAATAACCGTTTCTATACATTGTATACACACACATACAAAATGCTGCGGCAGGCCAAAGCGTGTGTATGTATGCGTATAAAATGAAATTCCATAACTTACCTCTTTCTTTTATTCACCAAATTATTATTTTTGCCAACTTTTAATTATTGCAAATGTGTGAGACGATTTGTTGCTGTTGCATTCTGTTTACATCGCGAGGTGGCAGCGCACACACCGTTCAGGCCAGAACAAGGCCCCCACAAGCAACGGCAGCAAAGATCTAGTTACAAAATGTAGCGTAGCACTTGAAAAAGAATTTAACTATTCTGCCGTCTACGGTAATCACTGAACAGCAAAAAAATACAAAGCAGTTGAACAAATTAGAGTAACTGTTCTTCTGCTCTCCCTTTTTCCTTTTGCCCTCTCTTCGCACGTAGGCTGCTGCTGGTGCAGAGCGGTGAATTCAGCTTGTGTGTGTGGTGTGCTGACTGCGCGCTGGTCGTGGTGTGACTGACTGTCCGGAAAGGACGCCAGCGCCAACAACCAAACCAACCACACCACACACATACCACCCCCCCCCCACCCACCACCAGCACTTGTGTGTTGGTGTTGGGTTGGGTTGGATTGGCTATTTCCCTGTCGCATGTTGAAATTTCTATACTGCTGGCCTGTCGGCTGGAAAAGTGTGCGCATAGCACAGCACATCCATTGCCATTTCCACGCCGCACTTGTTGGATTCACGGGGAATTCCAATCAGCGCATGCGCTGCTCTAGAAAACAGTCGATGCACTATCGATAGTACCGATAAGCCATAAAATCACAGACGATTAATAATTTATACAATTTTGTGCAGGAAAAGATTCTGAATTATGATGAGCAATTCTTGGAGCCCAAGATACAGATCCGCTTCAATATTGGAACATCCATATATTGTTAATTAATTATTTTTTATTTAACTATTAAATTTGATGCAAAGGCAACAGATAACGCCGTGCCAGTGCGGGGCATTTTATCCATTCTCCCAACCTTGCCTTCAATAACAAGATTGGTCGGAGATTGTTGCTGCTGCAGTGGCTACACCCACCCAGGTGAGGATCAAGGACATCAACTGGCTTCAGGGCAATTTAGTTTTATGGTTCAGCATCTGCAATTCATTCAGTGCTCCTACCTCCTTTGAAACTGAATCTGTCATCTGTCTTGCGCTTTTCGATGGGTGGTGGCAGATGGACAGAAGAATCGATTCTTGCCTAATTTGTATCCAAGTGTTGATCTTCATCGATCTTCAGCAAGCAGAGAGTTTGATCAAGCAATTTAAAAATACTCACAAGTACTCACAGAACCCATCGGTGGGAATTCTGATAAGAAAACGCTTGACATGAATTTCCATTTCAAATGATCTGCAGAGTTCCGAAACATTTATATTTAACTACCAGCTGCAATCAGGCGGAGCAGAAAATATATCTGCCTGTGGATGACTGCACCACTGAGCCAGAGCCACTATAGGTAATAAGTCCATAACTAGGAATTGGTGGAGCCAATGAGAGCACCTGAAATCCAAAGTACACTTCTTTTCGTTTCTTATGGCGGATAATAATACCGGAAAGAATGACTATAAATGACCACATTTGTAATTGCTAGACTATGTCCAATGTGGAAAGCAAAAAACCGGCAAGGAATTTACATAAACCGATTTGATTTTTAATTGGACAATGCTTTAAAATAATTGCACACACTACAGTTTGACTGTAAACGGAAGCTGAGCTGACAGCTTAACACACTAGGATTGGCTATGGGCTTAAAAGCGGGCAACAATTTAAAATAAATCATAGTCCAGGGCAGAGACCGTGTGACAGCCAGAAGCTTAAAGCTATCGAGGAGCCGCTCAGAGCAGCTGCCTCCTATAAATGCACATTTTGGGGCGGGGGGGAGAGCGGCAGCACACGGTGGCCCAGACATGGCACCTCTAATGATTAACAGAATTAAATGCGTATTTTCGTATCTAGATAAATGCAACAAAACAGCCTTATCCGTTGGTCAGACCAAAGCCGGAGCGTAGGCGGAAGCCAGATTTAGTGCAGCAGGAAGAGAGCCGGCTGCTCCAGGTACTGCTTCCAGACGTTCGAGAACGAGGCCATGGTGACGCCATCGATGACACGATGATCGGCCGACCAGCTGACGCTCATGATGTGCGCCTTGACCACCTCGTCCTTGTCGTTAAAGCGAGGCACTGCCTTGGTCCGGCCCATGGCACCGATGGCCACCTGTGGTGCCATAATGCAGGGATGCGTATAGGTGCCGCCAATCTGCAAGAAAATTCCGAATAAACACCTGCAAAAGCTCCCTCCACCACCTACTCACAATGCCAATGTTGGACAGGGAAAATGTGCCGTCTGCAAAGTCCGAGGGTGTCAGCGAGCCAGTGCGTCCCCGCTCCACCAGCGCATTGAGGTCCTTGGCTATTTCAATGATATTCTTCGATTGGCAATTCTTGATGTTCGGCACCACCAGGCCCTGGGGCGTGTCGATGGCCACACTTATGTTGTGGGCCCCCTTGTATACCAGCGACTCGCTGGCTAGATCGAGAGAGCTATTAACAATCGGATACTTGGCCAAAGCGATGCTGGCCGCCTTTATGCAGAACGGCATGAACGTCAGCTTGGGCACACCGCTCTCCTTGGCCACTGCCTGCAGCTGGGCCCGGAACTGCACCAGATTGGACATGTCGATCTCATCGCTATACGCAAAGTGCGGAATTTTCTATGGTTACCAAGGGAGAAGGTATATCATGTCTTTGTATTTTCGATTTTATGTCTCCTCCACTCACCAGGGATTCGGTCATTGCCTTGAGCATGGCCTTGCGCACACCCTTTAGCACCTCCACACGATCAGCGGGAGTGGCGGAGGCTGCCGTAGCAGCAGTCGACGTGGCTATCTGAGACTGTAGCTTGGCGGCAATCGTGGGATGAGGGATATTTGTGCCGGGTGGCACCTGTCCCAAATACTCCAGTATATCGCCCTTGAGGACGCGTCCGTTTTTGCCCGTTGGCGGTACATTGGCAAGGTTCAGCTGATGCTCCTTGGCCAGGCGTCGAACGGCGGGCGTGGCTGGGGTGATTACGCGGCCACCACAGATGGGAACAGCCCCTCCTGCTGAGGGTTTGGCAGCCTCCGGTTCGCTAGAGGAGCTATCGGAGGAAGAAGAGCTGGATTCGGTGCTATTCTCGTCACCCTCCTCGTCGAGGACATCAAAGTCCAGCAGTGGCTTGCCCACCAATGCTATCTCATCGATGCTGTGGTGAATTTTAGTGATTTTGCCATCGTAGCGACTGGTAATGGTCACCGAGGCCTTGTCCGACTGCACCTCGCACAGATTGTCGAACTGCTCGACGGTGTCGCCCACCTTGACGAACCATTCCTTTACCGTCACCTCGCGGATACCCTCGCCGATGTCACTCAGATGGAAGGAAACCGTCTTGTCCAGGCTAGGGGTCACATGCAGGCACCGCTTTAGCTGCAAAAAGAAAACACGGACATCACTTAGAAGCGTGCAGCATGCATTTTGACCATTTCAATTTTAAAACACCACTTCTATTGCTGTCTCGCTCGCGCCACTGGTTGTGCGAATGCCGAGTTGATTACATAACACTATCTTGTCTCTGTGTGCACGGCGCTGGAGGGAAAATAGTGGACGGCAGCAACAAGTGGAAATCTGATTGGATCAACTCACTGTGTTGTGGCGGGAGAGACAGTTCCTGAGCAGCCAGCTAGAAGCTCCATTTCGGAGCAGGTGTGTTGCCATTTAGCTGGGATGGGGAGCGAATAAAGGGTCCTGGAAAGGTTTATAATATGTAGGGCTGATCGTGCAGAATGTGTGTGTTGTTTTGGGGACAACACAGACAGCAGATGGTTCTAGATAGAGCTGGCACTATCGATAATATTGGTCGCCAGATATGCACAACAGATGATCGATCGATGGTGGACATGTAACTGCCAAAGATTGCCTAATTTGTATGCATCTAAAATCTCAACAAAGCAATTTAAAATTCTGGTATTTCAAAGCAACTTGATGAAAACCCGTTAAAAATCAAAATTTGATTTCTAATTTAAATTCAAATTTCCACCCCTTCCACCAGCTGATCGATTGTACTTGTACATGTGCCTTCCTTTCAGCACTAGTCAACACTAAGGCCCGAAACAACGTGAACTTCTTTCTGCAGGAAAATGGCAAGTTTCTGGTAAATAACTGCTAAAAAAGCATAATAATTCGATTCCCATTGCACAGACGAACCTACGCAAGGAGCTGGAGAAATGCAAACACCCGAATAGTCGCAAGACCAAGGCCCTGGGAAAGAAGGCGCGCCGCCAGAACAACAAACATAAAGTGCGCTTGGGCCATGCCATCAAAAGCAACATCATGGGCGAAAAGCTGACCTGGTTCCTGGGCCATATCGCAGAGGAGCGTACCACTCCACTCAGTCCTCAGGAGTTCCAGGACCTGATTGCCCTCCACATGCAACGCTTCGACGAGGAACTTGCGCAGATTGCCCTGAAGCAGTCGATTGGAAAGCATCGCGCCAACCAGCATGCGGCCCGCAAAGATGTCATTACAATTACACTGGAAAAGGAGCGCAACGAGTACCAGAGCGGCGGCATGGGCAAGCATATAATATTATATTGGTATTAAACAAAAATTTTAACTGGTTTTGTCCCATGCAGAGCTGGTGAACCTGTGCGATCCGCTCAAATTGAAAATGGTGCGGGATTGGGATGGAAGTGCCCTGAGTGTTCAGCATTTGAAGTTGGATCTTGTCTCGCATAACATGCTAGAACGCTTGAAGAAGCAGGGAGAAAATATTACATGCAGTAAGGCGGCTGAACAGATGGAGACGGCATAGTAAACTAGTTAAATAAAATAAACAAACAAAATATCGCGTAATTTGAGTTTGGGTCTTTTACAATACTGCTTTTTTCGATAGGTAGCTATCGATGGGTAACAGC
This sequence comes from Drosophila subsilvestris, assembly GCA_035043285.1. Lineage (NCBI taxonomy): Eukaryota > Metazoa > Arthropoda > Insecta > Diptera > Drosophilidae > Drosophila > Drosophila subsilvestris. The sequence continues at coordinate 882,995 of JAWNNB010001723.1, read as the reverse complement.
TGTTGTGCAACTGTGTGTGCGTTGCGTGAACTTGAATTCGGCGACAAACAGAATTGTGGTGAAATATTTTGAACCGTGAGTTTTATTACATAAACAAAGGCTACCGAAAGCGAAAGTAAGACTCCATTCACACACTCTTGTGCTCCAAGGCTTCTCCCGACATAAATCAATTTACTCAGCAATGGGCAGCAGCACATCCAAGGGAGTCGAAGTCGCTCAAGCAGCTGCATCAGAACCCGTCGGCGCGGCTGGTGGCGCTTCCGGTGCCAAACCCAAGTGCAAGGCATGCTGCGCCTGTCCCGAGACCAAGCGGGTACGTGACCAGTGGTAAGTGTTGAGGACACACCAATGCAGTTGTGCCTACAGGCGGCTAGAATGACGCAACACTTCTAATGAGCTCCATTCTCTATTCAACAGCATGGTAGAGCGCGGCGAGGAGAACTGCACGGCACTGATAGAGGCGCATAAGAAGTGCATGCGAGACTCCGGCTTCAACATCTAAACAACTGGGACGCCCCAGTCCCTCCCCAGCCCCCTTTCCCAGTGTTTGTTTCTGTTGTTTCTCATGATAATTATTATAGTCTAACTTAATTGAAAGCCAAATCAGTTTATGCCAAATGCGTAGGCTTGTCTAATACAGAGAGAGAGAGGGAGAGAGAAAGAGTAAGGATGGGATGCGATACAATCAGATAAATCTAAGGGTGCGCAGGGCCACAACGGCGGCCATGTAAAAAGTGATGAGCAGCATGCTGCCAAAGGCGATTATCCGTGATGGCTGCGGCACAGGATACACGGCGTAGACCAGGGTGTGCACTATGCGGGCCAATGAGGCCACTCGGAACAGGTTGCAGGCCACTGTGGCGTCTGGATTAGTGCTGATGTAGATCAGGGCCATGATGAAGTATGGCAAGATATTCTCCATGTCGTTGCGATGAGCTCTGCGGGTGGAGTGGATGGGATCGATGAAGAGAAATTATAACCGGAACAACTGATTTTTATACTGGACAGCACCCACCTGCGTACGCGCTCCACATGTGGATCATTAAACTGCACCTCCGTGTTCTTGAAGAAGAGATCCTCCTCGTTGGGAAATATCTGTAATGCAGAGAACGAACCAGAGACCCTTAGAAGCGTTCTCAGACCATTTTTGGTGCCCTCAAATCGGTTATGAATATTCTGATGACTTTACCTTGCGTCTCAGTCCCAAAGGAACCAGACCCAGAAGCTGTGAATAGTCGATGAGGCGGCTTAAGCAACTGCAGCGGATCTCATCCCACTTACCTTGTACCGAAAGCGTTGCAGGGCCGTCAAAAGCGACATGAGCAGCATCTTGACCACCAGCACCGTGGCCCAGAAGAGATAGCAACAGAAGACTGGATTCTCCAGGTTGTACAGCTCCTGGGGGGACGGCATTGTACTGCTATTTGTGGACATCTTGGTAGCGTAGCTGTCGGAGCGGAGGAGCCAAGAGGTGCGTTCGATTCAAGCTGATTAGAGCGAGTGCTCATCTAGCCACGGTTCTCAGTGTCAGGGCCTCCCCCATAGATGTGGTCAAACTGGTTTTGAATTGCGTCGAATCATGCAAAGTTAAGCGATTCGGTTATCGGTGGACTTGGCCGGGGGTGCAGTGGAGTGGTGCGGTGTGGGGTCGCTACTTAATGGCCCGTCGGGCGATTTGCGTCTAGCTCTAGATATACTTAATGCAGCAGACGAGCACATAGATCGCCTCAAAGCAGGTGATTACAAAGGTGGTGGCAAATGCCAAGATCCGTGCCGGCTGTGGAACCGGAACGATAGCGTAGACAAAGGTATGCAGCAGTCGGGCACTTGCACCGATGCGTATGACCAGGCGGGCGACGAACGGATGCGGTCCAGTGGACACATAGGCCAGGGACATTAACATAAACGGCAGCACATTCTCCAGATCGTTCCGATGAGCACTGCAATGCACCAACAATTATGTGAAACACGCGTAGAAGCGTCGCAACCCACTCGCTTACCGACGTACTCGCTCCACGTGGTCATCTCCGAAACGCACCTCGCTGTTCTTGCTGAGACGAAGATCCTCGGGATTGGAAAAGATCTTTGTTTTAACCCGCTGGCGGGCTGTGAGCAGCGACATGCACAGCATTTTCAGCACCAGCAGACTCATCCACACCAGGTAGCAGGCGAACACGGGATTCGATTTGTCAAGCAATGCCAGGCGCAGGGGCACGCTCACAGCAGTGGGAGTGGCGGCAGCCAATGTAGTGTTTTCCATTTATTAATTAATTACACGAAGCGGGTCCGATTTGGCCTGTACTCGGCAAGTTTTGGCAGGCGACTATGCGGTCGGGCTGTTTCCAGCGCTGGAAAAAAATGAAGCAGATGCGCCGATTCCCAGGACCGCCGCCCTGACGTTTATCTGTATTCTATATTTACCTAATTGTTGGAATATTGAAAAAGGGCGCAGGTACATAGCCATAGTCGGGCCCTCTAGCTGTGGGCGGCCGTAGTTGGGTTTAAGTAAGCGGCGAGCGAATCACTTTGATCACTTGAGAAGCTGTCAAATAGGAAATTGTAATTGCCGCTTATTATGGCATTAAACAACCAAACAACGTATACAATATATGCATATGTACATACATATGTATATACCAGGCCAGGCCAGAAAAAACGGACTAAACGGAAGCGCCCCAAGCCAAACGAGTGTTAGAGAGAAGAAAGCACCTAAGCAAAGCCAAGCCAAGCCAAGCAGGAGCGCCAAAGAGGGTTGACAAAGTGGGAAGAGAGAACATTTATATTGTACATACAGCGTACATACGTACATTTGTGTGAATGTATTTGCATTAAATATTAAATTTATTGAACTTGACTAATTGCTTCTTTCTACCTATCCACGTTCCCAGTACCTCCCAGGGTTTCTGTTTCGTTTTCTGCTGCTGAGAGACTGATAATGAAAATGAAAGTTAAAGTTACATACATATGTACATAAGTCTTTTCCATTTCGGAAGGAAATAAATTTAAAATCGAATTCCCCAACGCTTTTGTATGCTTCACTGTCAGAGTCTGTTTTTCATTGAAAAAATAAGTAGCAACTATTTTGCGAATTGATTTCTATTTCCTTTTGGAAAGTGTTGGCCTACGATTTTCGTCGGCTAATAAAGGGATACAAAGATGGATATCGCTAAATTTGTTTGAATTTAGCTTATAGCTTATATTTAGCTTCTATATTAACTGGCAGACTATCGCAGTTGTCGGCGCATAGCTTTAAAAGTTGGCAATTTGCCTCCCATTGTTTGATTTTTAGCGGCAAAAACAAAAATGTTGCGGTTGTTGGTATCGATCAAAGTATCGATGCTTTCATCGATACTTTCATTAATTTAATCGATACTTTCATTAATTTAATCGATACTTTCATTGAATTTTTAATGAAACATTAAAGCGCCCTCTATCGTTCGAAGCTTTGCTCGAAAGTTACCATTCAAGTCCGCTAGAGCGCCCCGCTCGTTTTCTTATTATTTTGGTTTATCCGAGTTTCACACCACCACAGTAACTTTTAATCCCTGTACAGCACTGGCCAATCAAATGGGCTTTCAAATGGCGCCAAATTCAATTCGGTCCGACGAAAGCGCAGTCGTACGACACCTGTCCAGCCATCTGGTACAGTGGTACAGTGTCTGTATGCGTGTAGAATATAGGGGGGGTTGGTTTGGGTTTTACATCGTAATTATTACATTAATTTTATTTGAATGCTCCTCGCTAAGAATATATAAAATATCTATAAATTTCCCCGGTTCATTTCTCTGCAGGTGGCAAGCTCGGGGCATACATGCAAATGCATATAGAATGGGGTTTCTGTTAACTATATACTCGTTAGCAGTTTTCAAATTTATTGAACATATGTAAATATTATTTTCATGTGGAATAAAGTATCAATATTTCTTCTTTGACTATTCATAAATATCTATTTACATAGACAGAGTCATATTTTTTTTGGGTCGGAAATCCTCTTTTGATCTCGGAGTCACAGTCCGAATCTTGTTGATTATTTACACTCAAATGAAATAATAAGCCGTTCAGGGTACAGGGTACAGGGTAATCATTTGATAGAGCACTTCAGAGATATGAGTATCACATTTCCGATTTGTGTTCTTGGCCTTTGTACGATTATGAATATCCCCCGCCCCCAATAATGTTTATTACTGACTCTTAAATGATAATAAACATTTAAAATTCAGCGTGGAAGATACGAATTCCAGGCAATGCCGTGCCGCCGTGCCGCAGGTCTTTACTCTTCTTTATTTGTGTGTACTGGAATATTCCAGTTTCCAATTTCCAGTTGCCGTGTTGGTCCGTCCATCTCTGCCTTACCACATGCCATGCCATGCTATGACGTATGTACATATGCCCAAGAGGTCCCAAGAGTTGGTCTTGGGTCTCGTCTAAATTTAGTCAAAGAAGAATCTTGTTCGCCTGTATTTCTTGTTTCCCCTTCCTTCGTCTTCTCTTAAATAAAACAAGCGCTCCAAAGTCCCATCGAATTTTTTTTGTCGTCGTCGTCGTCATCGCATCGCCCAGACGACGACCACATCACGTAGAGCGTTCAAAGTCCAAGCTGCCGGATGACTTTGTTACTTTTGTTCTTCGTTCCGTTTTTTGCACTATGACGAATTAATTTTAATACTTAACCAGAGCACACAGGGGTCCCGTACCCCCGTAGCCCCGCACCCTTTTTACCCAAACAGTCTCTAGACTCTAGAAACAAAGTAAGGACAGACAACAACCGACCTCAAGGAATTTGACCTCATTAGAAATTTCCAACACTTTCTGGATTGCACGTGAGTGAGTCTCAGACTCTGAATGAACTTTGCGGCAATGGGAAGCTCACATGTGTCACAAAAAACAGAGATTAGCAGAGCGAACAATGTTTAATGAGTGGCTTAAAGGCTTATTTGTGTAGGTGTGTATGCCCTCCTTAACGATAACCGGCGACACTTATAAAACAAAGGCATTAAGTGATTGAAGCAAACAAAAAAGTAATAATAAAAGAGTATTTAAACACTCTTATCAGCCGCCGACTCGGTCTATCTGAAAAGCAATGCAAAGAAAAACGAGAAGGAACGTGTGAGTCGCTTCTGGACGCGACTCTACTTTTATACCCGTACTCAGTCAGTATATAAATTTGTGAGCTTATGATTAAAATTTAAAAAAAAATTTTAATTTTACATTTTACATTTTTTTGCTACATTTGTTAACTACATCTACATGTAAAATGTAGATAATACATCTAGAACTAATATTCTACATCTACCATTTAGATTCTACATCTCCGCTAGGGGTTGCTCGCGCATTGAACAGGGCAGAGTGTGTGCGAGCGAGACAGAGAATGAATATCGTCAGCAACGCCAGAGGAGGTGGGGGAAGCAACTGAAAATTAATTTCTTCATTTTGGCCATAATAATGATCCGATCTGTACCAGATTTAGCAATCTGGTAGGTATGGTCATTCCTTACGATACTGCGTTTTTAGTTTTATCGTATCTTCAAAATTGTGGCTGCCACAGATTTTCGTCCTTTGTGATGGGGGAGGGGGGCGTGACACAATTTGGAAAGAAACTTGATTCAGTGTGATATCACATGAGTCTGGAAACAAAATTTGGTTACTCTAGCTTTTATAGTCTCTGAGAACGAGGCGTCAAACAAGACGGACAGACGGACAGACGGACGGACAGACAGACATGGCTCTATCGACTCGGCTATTAATACTGATCAAGAATATATATACTTTATGGGGTCGGAAAATTTTCCTTCTCTGCGTTACACACATCCACTTTTACCACAAATACAGTATACCCCTTAACTCTTTTTGAGTACGGGTATAATAAAGAGAAATACAAATTTAATGAAATAAACCAACGACTCATTCGCCTTTCATACTCGTATATAGCCACTCATGCCGCCTGATCCAAAGTCCACAAGAGTATTATCATACGAGTACTACTATAACCTGAATGGAATGTTTAGCCCCCACTCTATAAATAGAGTATGCCTAGGCCTCTGTCTAGGATGCTCCCCACACCCCCCTTACTAGGACAGATTGTCAAAAAAAAATGTCTATGGAAATGGGTTCTAAAAACAACATTGGAACGAACAGACATTTCTTGTCTGTGATAACGGAAAGCACCAAATGTATATAAATATGTGAAAAATACGTACATACATATGTACTCTAATAATTTCCGTAATACATATGGACATACATATGTATGTATGTACTCAGAAGAAAATATGAAATGATAGGATTAATAATTAGCTCAACTCAATCCAAACATCTAAAAGGCAATTGCGTGTTGACTGCAAAGGACATAATGTAATGTAATCTGACATATAAAAACATATGTACATACATACATACATATGTAGCTATCACAATCCCGATAAACTAAAACAATTAGCAATAATTCCCTTACATGGTTTATTAATAGTCGATATCTGGGAATCATCACTAGTCCCCAGATCCCAGGCAGGCCCCTACATATGTACATCACCAGACCGACCCCCACCCCATCCATAGCCACGACCAGACCAATTGGCGATAGGCAGTCGACGGAAGACAGCACCTGGCCATGGTTACAACATAAACAAGTCATGACGACAGTGTTCGACGTGGACTTTGGAATCAGATGGTGAATACCCCAGCGCATGCCAATCTCCCCAGCAGAAAATACGCGATCGTCTGGCTTACAGCTTATCAGACAGAGGCAAATGTACATACATATGTACATGAAATTGTACATGATTTTGTTATGGCGGCAGTGGACGCCATTTACATACATATGTAGTTGGACAGGACAAAACAGAGCAGGGGCGGGGCATTGTTTCCCTCATTTTTCACGTAATTTGTTTTCGTTTTGTCATACACATGGATGCCGGACTTTGGAATCCGCCGGAGAATTAAACAGCACTTAGTCAACGATACGTATGATATCAGCGGAGACTTAAAAGAGAGCAGAAAAGAGTGGGAGAGCGCGGGAGAGAGAGAAATGTGCAGTAACCGTTATAGATGGGACTTTGGAGGCCCGCAGCTGATCAAAGGTTCCACGAAGCATTTGCGTGGTACCTATTGCCCATTGATAATGAAAGTGCCCCCTCGTATACACACACCGCACACGTCCCATACAACAAACATTTTGAAATGTACTTCAATCTTGGTTTGTCGCACGGCGAGGAGCATTAATCTAGTATTAATCTAGTTGTCAAGCATGCCCAACAAACACATGCTCTCTCTGGCCTCTCTTCCACTTGGAGGCACTGATACAAATTTCATAAACAAAATACTGGTTTAATGTTCAACTTTTGATACTGCTTGCGCTAAGCTCTCCAAATTTCTCTAACCAACCCTATTACTCACTATTCAGACTTTTTACATCACTTTCTTGATTTATTCAAAGATTTTCAGGCACAGGTCTCTTTTTTTTAATGCCACGACATTATGCATGCCCTTGGGGAAAAAAATAAGAATTGTCAACTCAGGCTCCAAAGCTATCGCAACGAAATTTTGCAATTTATGGTCTAACAGAATGAATATGTCAAAAAATTTCAGCCTGTTAAAAGAGTCTTTACATTCCCGAATTTTAACATGAATTCAAGAAAAAATAGGGTATTAAAATGTCCATACGCATAGCTTAACCGGTTTACCAGCAACAATGACGTAGAATTCCGAACCGAATTATGCTTTATGCTTTAATTTTTGCTCAAACCTTGTTTAAGACACAAAAAAAAAAAAAATGGTACGTAAAGCTGCCCCAGCATATAGAAACTGTATTATTCAATCAGATAAAATTATGAGCGGAGTGCTGAAGGTTCTAGCTGGCTAGTAATATTAAACAGAAAATCAAAATTGAGGAATATCATTGCTAATCATAGACAGAGAACGATTAACCCATTGTCGACCAGTCGTTATTAAAATTCACTCCAATCAAATAAAGTCGGTTGTCGCTAAAACTCAAGTGAAATGGCACGTTCGTATCGTAGACATTTTATAACTATTTATATTTCGAAATTAGCTTCAAAGTTTCCCGCAACTCGCAACAAAATACAGTCACGTTAAATTTGAATATATTTTCATAAAACTGAATTATTAAGCAAATTTCAAGATTTTGTATTAATTTGGCTTTGTTGGTTTATTTTTCTTTGCGATTAAGTGCATATTCTAGTCAATATGTCAGCTATCGGTGTAAGCCAAAAGCAATCCATCAGGCACGATCCAGTTCCCAAAATCTGATCGAAGAATTTTTGCATCAAAGACACTAAATCATGTGCGTTCACCAACGCTATTGGAAGAAATCCATCACTGAGCGCTTATCAAGTTGTCCTGGTGAACGCTCCCAATTCTATTTTCCGCAGTAAGATCACCTGTTTAAATAGAGGGGCTCTAGTGGGCTAAGTTGCACGATCACTCATGAACGAAGCGCAAAAATGAGACGGTTTGGTGATATATAGAGGCTGTGCATGCCGCGCTTTTAACAGAAAAGTAGAAAAGTTGTTCCATACATCTCACAGAAATATCCGTATTGATATTTCCGTCAAATAAATATCACCTAAAAATATATTGTAGAACAAGAATTATCTATAACTGCCCAAAAAGCCACAGCGAACAGACGTGCTTTAAATATCGCATAAATTCATACACAAACTCTTCAGTCTTCCGTCCCTCGCCATCAACGAAGTTGTTTAAACCGGTGGTGTGAACGCTGGACAAAAAGAAACACAGACACACCAAAGCTAAACTGTTTTTTTTGTGCTCCTCCGAGGAAAACCAAACGAAAGAAAGGAGAAAAAGTGCCGCGCCAAGCAAAAGAGCTAAGAGAAAAAGTGAAAACTAAGCGAAGACCAAGAAACAGAGAAAGAAACATGGCTAGTGCAGAGCAAAAACAGGCCACGGGCAGCAACGGCACAGCCAAGAACAGCAACAACAAAATCAACAGCGTTCTCTCAGAACAGGAACAGCAGCCCAAGGATGCTAAGGATCTATTGCCTCACCTGGAGTCGCTGGAACGCATCATCAAGCTGCCTGTGGTGAATGCAGCCTGGGACAAATCGCAGGATGTCTACGGCAAAGTTAAAGGTATGTTGGAATAATAAAAAATGTGCTTGCAATGCCCCTTTGCGGGCATTGAACTCTCGGCCGGTCAAGTAACGGTAACGGTGCCCTGCTTTACGGCATTGCCAGGCCCAATGACACTACAGCGAATAGAGCAAAAGCAAATGCAGTTGAAACTGAAACCGAAAACGAACACCGTCCCGTCCCGTTGCTTTGACTTTCGAGTGCACTGATCGCCATTTTGAGTGCCAAAATCGAGCTCGAATTCGAATGCGGGCAGAGCCAGAGCCAAAGCCGAACCATAACTGTTATTTTTATTGATCGACAATGGGCCAAAATTAAACTTAATTGATGTTAATTGATTGCTAGTAGCCAATAATTAAAATCACAGCCGTCGTGACAGCAACAACAACCATGACCTAGCAAGAACAAAAAGAACAAAAAATAAAAAGCCGAGGTAGGAGGTAAAAATATCTATGTATTTTTTGTGCGGCACTTTGCCCTCGTGACGCTTTGCGATCAAAGTTCGCTGAAATAATTTACATAACAAAACTGCAAAAAAAGGCCAATAAAATCCAAAAAGCTGAGAGAGGAGAGCAGGATGCAAACAACACGTAGTCTGAAACATTTCATACACGAACACAAAGGGCATGCACATGTGTGTGGGTATACATATTTGATGATTTCAATCAGAGTCGCCTTATACGACAGGGGTTCGTGCTCGGCGGGGCCCACGGCCCCTGTCTGCTGTATCCTTATCCCCATTCCATGTCTCTTTCGCACATTGATCTGCAATTTGAGCCGCCGTCAGACGCGATGGGGGGCTCGTGCAGTGGTACGCATGTGGTCGCAGCCACCCTGTCGACCCACGCCACTGTCTTTCCCCCTGTACCTCCATCTCTTTCCCACACCGAACTGTAGTTGGACTTTCGACTTGTTTGTGATATTTCGTGCGCTATTGCACACACTTACACACAGCAGAATTATTATTGCGGTGCTTTTGTGGTTTTTCTTGGTGTTGTTGGTGGAATGATGATGTTTGCTCTATGACGAACTATCAAAGTCTAAACTTGTCAGACGGATAGATAGACACATACGCACACACACAACACACGAATAAATAGAGATAGATAGAGCGAGCCTAGTGCCAGGGAAAGAGAGGCCCCACAAGTATATACTGCGCAGTTGCTTATCAGTCAAAAGTGACATTCCTCCTGCTGTTGTTGTTGTTGTTTTTGTTGCTGTTGCTGTTGCAGCGGCTGCTGATAAGTGACCGGCTTATCTCACATAGCCTGGCACTACGCGTACATACATACATATGAACATCATTCCAGAAGTTTCATTGGCAAAAAAATCTCCAATTGATTTATTTATAGGCAGGAATCGCGTCTTCGAATGGGCGCTGACGGCAGCCGAGGATTGCGTGACCCGGGCTGTGACAACGGCGGCGCCGTTTGTGACTAAATTGGATCGCCCGATCTCGTTCGTGGACCAGACCCTCGTCAAGGGCATCGATAAGCTGGAGGTGAAGGCACCTATAATCAAGGACACGCCCCAAGAGATCTACAACCAGGCCAAGAGCAAGGTTATAGACGTGGTGCAGCCGCACCTGGAGCGTGTGGTCAAGTTCAAGGCAGCCGGCCAACAGAAGGCCGCCTCCCTCAAGGACCTCGCCTGGCAGAAGGCTAACGAGGTGTTGGCCACCCAATACGGCAGCCTGGCCGTCAACGGAGTGGACACCACCACAGCCCTAGCCGAGCGCCTCCTTGAGTACTATTTCCCCAAGAGCGAGTCGGATGTGGAGGAGGATAACGGTGAGTGCTGATGATATGATGATGTCTGCTGCTTGATGCTTGATGTCCGATCCATCTGCCCATCCATTCATTCATTCATCCATCCATACATTGGTGGTGAGCTCTGGCGGACAGGCGAACAGACGACGACGACGCCCCATCTTATGACATAATATTTTATATCGATGCATGGGCGGCATTTTGGCTAGCTTCCATTTCCATTTTGCCCCGAAATTAATCTGCTTGATTTGTTTTCTTTACCCCATGGTGTGTAAACAAAATTCTAAATATAAATCGTAAATATTTTTAATTCTCAGATGATAAACAAAATGCCGTCGCGCAAAATGGCAAGAGTTCCGAAAATGACAGTAAGTCTTGTTCCCTACTGCCATCGTTTGCCTGTCGGCGGTCAATTTGATCGTTTGATCTGTTCGTTTGTACCTCTAACACTAACACTTAGTCCCAACTAAGAAGCAATACGCATGCATAAAGACTAATACTAAACCCTAAACGCTACACCCGACCACCTTACATCCTTACTCTCTCTACTTCCTTTTCACATCAAAAGATGAGACAAATATTTATAATTTACGGTTTGGGCGGGGGGGAAACTTTTGTATGGTTAGATTTGAATACCAGTCACAGTCCCAGTCCCAGTCCTAGTCCTAGTCCTAGACTCCCGAACCCACTCAAAATTTAATTTAATTAACTGTTGCACAGATGACTAATTTTCTAAATTAATCTTTCTCTCTATCTCTCCCTCTTTATCTCTCCCTTTCTGTGCTGTTTGTTAGTGGTGGTTGTTGGGGAGAGCTACGACTACGATCACGATCGTGAGATTGATGATAGATTCTTAGTGGCCGCCTCTACGGTTTTCCTATCCATGTCCCTGAAAATCATAACCGAAATTGTTGAGTACGTTAGACGAAATCCAGAGATCATAGGCATTATCGATAGGGAACTCAACAAGTTTATGGTAAGCAAGCAACACCCCACCCTAAACCACTCCACACTCCACACCACACTCCACCTAAGATCTAAACCAACCCATCCATCCCATGCATCTAAATTCATCTTCCGACCCGAATGTGTTCACGCAGAATGTTAAAAGAGAACTGAAGAGAACCAACCCAACTAATGTTGTCGTATTCTCTAATCATTTCAGTGCCAGTTTCCGCCAGCGAGGATCCAGTCCTACACACAGTCCAGACCGTTGGGCGACTATCCAACAAGATCTCTCGGCGCGTCTATCGAAATGTCTCCCGACAGATCAAGCAGGTCCAAAAAGGCAACATCAACGACTATCTGAGCTCTCTGATAGCCGCACTCAAGCTGCATCAGTACATTAACTTTATCAACTCGTCGATGGGCACAAATGTCGAGCAGTCGACACTAGGGGAAACCTGTTCGCCCTATGGTACAAGCAGCACCAGCAACAGCACCACCACGGCCGCGACCACCAGCAGCAGCTCTAACTTTAAAACCAATGCGGCGGCGGCTGTGGCTGTGTCCAAGCCCAAAGTTGCCAAGAGCAAACCAGCGTCGTCGTCGATTCAGTAAGCCAGTAAGGCAGCCGCAGATACTCCGGAAGTTCTTTGCTGGAGCCCAGTTATTTGTATATCTATATATGCTAGATATTGCATACATATATTAACCACAGCCACGCCCCAACACCCTCACACGCCGCCCATTTTTGTATTTTCTATTCTTTTTTTTTTTGCTAATATTTTTTTTTCATAATTAAAAACTGTTTAAGAAAAAAGTGGATAGTTGATGATCAGAGAAGGAGAAGGTTTTTTTCTAACTAGTCTTAGACTGTTGCCCCCACCCACCAGCCCTAAAGCCCCACCCCACTTCCCAACACACAAACCCCGCCAATGTTTGCTCTGTAAATATTTATTTGAAGTAGTCCCCACACACACACACACACACACAATACATATATATACACATATATGCTCTATATAAAGATTAAGTTTTAGTTGTTAAGGAACAAGCCCCGAGAAAGAAAGGAAAACTTTTTTTTGTCATTTTAGCTGTGCTTAATTTGAGAAGGTACCCACCCACCCACAAAGGGCGGACTCTAAGTGCCACGTATGCATTGAATAAATAATAAATGGTACACACCATATAAAAACCTATCATTCAGATACACCTATACCTACCTATATATCCCATATATACATATATCTTATATATACGCCTGCACACGCCACCCCCCCCACCCACGATATGTGCCCTAGCTATACGTACTCGTAGTATCTAATTCTACTTTTATTTAAATTGTACTGCATGAGTGGTACTGGCTGGGAAGCCAGCCAGATGATGCCCAATTAGTAATGAATATGGATTATGCCTCAGCAGACACACACACGCGCGCATATTGTCACCATGTATGGAGAATGTAGCCATAAAGTCCGCTCTTAATAATTATGATAATTATAATGTTAAATATTAATAAACAAGCAACGCAAAACTGGAACGAAGAACAAGAAAATCTTCCATTTGTATTTTAATTATTCTTCCATTTCCTTCACTCCACTCAGTTCAGCGATAAGCGTTAAAGCCAAGGGACACATAAATGTTTATACTGGCAATCTTACGAGTTCTTACGCACATATGTACATATGTATGTACAATAAGTTTTGCTCCCCTCTGGTATGTGATTTGGCCTTATCGGGGCAGCTGGCTTCTCGCCGAGTGCTGATTTATATGATAGCAGTGTGTTGCGCGATTCAGCAATTGCTGAAGCACTGCATCGAGTGAATTTATGGAGCAGCACACTCCGGTTGGTTCCAGATCAGATGAGTTTCCATGGGTCCTACACTTGTGCATCTGCGTTTCAGAGCTGACTACATATGTACATATCTGTCAGGAAACTTGAAAATGTTTTACTATGGCGAGTGCGTTTGGGTATTCGTTAGGTTATGGCAATGATACTGTATCGAATATGTTGCGATATGGAGCACTGAGACGCACCCGATCCCAGTTCTTGCCTTGTGGACTTTCCATGTCGATAATGACGGCGTTAATGGCCCCTACAATTATTTGGTTTTTTTTTTTGCAGACTGGGGGAACCCGTCGTCGGGGTCTCTGAATTTCATTTTCATTTCGTTTGTTCCCCTCCTCTCACAGTCTGCGTCTTTCTCCTTTGTCTGTCTGGTTGCCTGCTTGGCTCCAACTTTGTCTGGTGTTCCTCTCATTTGTATGCTTGATGTTTGACTGCTTCGATCAATTTAAATTGTGCCCCCAACAAGAACATGGCATGTCTACGTCTCCCAGTCTACAGTCTGCAGTCTGCATATGGAATAAATCGATCCCATCAATGCCATCGATCTCATCCTTGACATACTTGGAATAATTTTTTGAGCTACTACAGCCAGAAATATTTGTGAGTTGCATTTAAGGCACAGAAATATTCATGAGTGGTGGACGAATGTACAAGGATAGGGGAACGGGGCGGGGCAGGACTACCAGAATGGGTAGTCTGTGGTTTTGTGTATTTCTTGCCCAGAGCCATGCCCAAAGCAAGCCCTATAGAACGATGTATGGATGCTCAGCGGTTTGACTGAAACCAGTTTCCGAAACCGCAGCTTAATGATCATAATGATCGTAATGGTGATTTGATGATGGAGCACACCAACTGCAGCTAGTAAATACATACATACATACATCCACATATGTACATGTGTATGAAACATATGTATACATATGTACATTAAGAGTATACCCTTGTATACCCTTAAAACAGGTATTCCCATTTCGATTAGAGGGCAACGTACACTCAAAGTAGTCTGATGTCCCCGTATACAATGTAAATATGTACATACATACATACATCTATGATCCACATCAGTCTTAAAACATAAACAAAATTCTTAGCCGTTTCACTAAGCAGCAACTGCAATCGAAATGGCAAAAAAGTCTTCAACGAAATAAACTGCTCAAAGCAAAATGGAGATCCGTCCCTCTAGCCAGCTCAGATTTTGATTTTATTAATGAAAATAATGTTCGAGAAATGAATAAAAGAAAAACATTTTTTTCCATTCATGGCATACAGATTAAATTCGAAGCGGAATCAGCATCGATGATGCACCACGTACCCACAAAAATTCAAGGATTCATTTCAGAATCATTGCTTTTAGCCCATACGGCATGGAGCCCCCTTGAAATTTCTGGAATATATTATGACGACAGGAGGACCTTATCAATACCTTAATGAAACATATTCATTTTGATTTTAATTTAATCTATACGCGGTACCTAAAATGTATGTACATGCGAGTAGCTAGCTGCAAGGGTGTTTAAAATTTCGGCACAAGTATTATTTTCATCTAGACTTGAGTTTATAATCAAATTAATGGCAGAGATTGTAATTACGATCATACATATTATGATGAAGTGATGGAATTACCAAACCAATCGCAAAATGTGCCAATGAATGAGTGTGAGTGTACAAATGGTTATGGGCTTCGACTTTGGATTCATTCTCCCTTTTCCAACCCCACGATGACGACGCACGAGCATTTGTGTGTGGCTGTGTGTGGTGGCGAGAGGTAAGAGGCGGTTGGCAACCACATCAGCGACATTTCTTATCAAAGAGTGAGAGAACGAGAACGGGATCGTGAGACACATAAAGGCGCTCCAACTATAAACGTAATCACAAATTTTGACGTTGAAGCAAAAAAAAAACATTGTACACCCAAAAGAGCGGCAATGGAGAGGATGGAAGGGGGAAGTGATAAAGCCTCACTTAGGAGATGAGCCCTGGCCTATACTGGCTGTTGGGGCGGGCAGCGAGGCAGCACTGGACAATCAGCAAAAAAAGCGAGTGAGTGCGTCTCCGACTGCGATAGAGGGCAAAGTACGGAAAGTGGCGTGATTCCGATGATTCTCTCTTTCTTTCTTTTTACTGTTATTATGTGTGTGAAATTAAATATGTCGGGAGGAGATGAAGCGTATCTTTAGCAATCTCACTCTCTCTCTCTCTCTATTGTTGCAAGGCTCTGAGGGCAGTCAGTTATGGATCAGCTGGATCAGTTAGGAACAGTACAGTGGAGGCCACTGTACTCCCTCCGTCCTGTTCGGCTTGAAGTTTGAAGCACTCCATAAGAATATTTCCTAAAATGTATTCCTAAATTGGCTATTAATCAAGTTCTAGTGAAATTTGTTGCATCAAAGATTGCGCTTTCAATCCAATCCATATTTAATTAATCTTCATTGTATTATTAAATGTATTTACATACATATGTTCATATGTATGTATAATAAATATATTTTTAGCATTTATTTTTCTTTATTCATATTTTATGGTGTCACAGCAGTGAGCTTTCGCCTCGAACACAGAATTGAGAATCACTACAAACTATTATATACATACATATGTATGTATGTATGCATGTGTGCTCATACATACAACTATCATATCCAAGCAGTTTTACAGCAAGCAGTCAGCAATTTAGTGCTCTTTTTTGCACATTTTCTCCTTGTACTAGAAAAGAGAGAGGGGACATACTCGAAAAGGGATAATCACAGAAAACATAAAACAAAACTTGAGAAATCCTTTAACCCCGGACTCAGATTGTCGATCAACATCACTGATCAATCGGTTGGAGTCTTAGCCTTTTCTGGCGAGGTTTGTGTCGGGTGTGAGACAGAGGCAGATACAGAGCTTAAACGATCGCAGTGACCCTTATTCTGCTCCCTTTTCTCGGAGTCCAATATTTGTGGAAACTTGATTTTACCGGTGTCAACGTTATCACTTGACTGTCGTGTCCGAGTCCGAGGCGGCGGTGGCGGCGGCGGCGGCTTTGGAACTACAGAGTTGCAGTGCATCATCAGCAGGCCGAGATCAAAGTGCGGCTGCTCGCATAACGTCAGCGACCGGCTGAGGCGTCGTCCGATCATTCGGACGATTTGCCTGGCCAGCGGCGGAGCGAGTCTGACGGCGGCGGTGAGCAGGGCGGAGGGCATGCAGAATAGGTGAATGCCCGACTGCGGATGTGAGAGCCACTGACCGAGTTCCTTATTGGCCTGCTCCATGTAGCCGTAGCCGTCGATGGTGTCGCGCACCGCCTGTGGCAGATGGTGCTCCTGGCACTGGTCCCACTCCTGCAAGCGTCCGATGAGATTGTTGCGGTTGAGGAAGTACAGGGCGTCGTCGTAGCCCTGCTGGCAGAAGGAAGAGAGGAACTCGGCACGGCCTGGCAGTACGATGCGCACCATGCGGCGAAGATTGGGCCGCGAGATGCGGATGCAGGTGTTGGCCCAGTTAAGGTTCAAGTGGAACAGGTGCGAGCTGCGGTCCCGCGGACAGATGTCGCTCTCCCCGCAGAAGGGACTCACCGTTACCGTGTGCTCGTCCAGCAGCGGCAGGTTGTCCGAGAAGGCGCCATCCATGTAGCGGACTCCCCGCAGCTGCGGCGGTATCAGTCCAGAGAGGCCCGGAATAAAGCAGGAGCAGAGCAGGGTCTGGAGTAGCTCCTGGCGCGACGCGAACTCTGACATCACCACATTGCACCGGTCCCGCACACGCGTCAGTGAGATGTGAAGCCGCCCGCTGACCCTCTGGTGGGCGTCTTCGGGCAATTCGCGCTGCATCCCCTCCAACAGGCATCTCTGCAAGTTGAACGACGGACTAAAGGGACCCAGCGGGTGTCGACGTGCTTCGCCCACCACCCGCAGGAAGTCGGCAGCCATTGTCTCAAGCGGAAGGTCGCAGAGCAGGCAGCAGGCGGCCAGTGCTCCGGCCGAGGCGCCACCAATCCGCTCCAGGAGCAACTGAGGGGCGTGCTTCTTTAGGCACACGGCCACGCCCACGTGGTAGATGCCTAAAAAGCCGCAGCCGGCAAAAGACAGATTCATCCTCCGCTCCATACGTGTCACAAATCACGTGGTGCTGCCTGTGGATTTTCCGATATAGTTTGGGATTTTTACTCTTTACTTTTCTTTTCTGTTGATTTTGCGATTTTTCTGTCTCTCTTTTGTTTTTATTTATCCGTTCTTTTATTTTTTGCTTCTTTCGGTTCTTCTGATATTGGCCTTTGTCCAATGTGACCGTTCGTCGGACACTTCACTGCACTTAATACCAATTAAAATAGTTGCAATTCCACTGGGTTCCACTGCAGTTCAGCTTCGCTTCTGGCTGCTTTTCAGCTGCAGGGTGATATCAGAAATATCATCTTCCCTAAGCATATTACCATCGAATCGAATTAAATAACTTTTATTCAATCGTTGTGAGTCAGGATTTAAACTAAGCTACAAATATCTGAATAGATGTGATGCATATACACACATACATAGGTATGCATAATGCATTCCATGTAGGTATAATAAATATGTTAGCTTGTAAGTAATCCGTTTCATATTTCTACTCCTTGCCAGCGAGCACACACAGCAGAAAGATCAATAGAACCTTCAACTAAATTCGATTAACAATCAGTGGGGTTACAATTTGAATCGGGTTTAATGCTAGATTCAGTATTATGTACTATGTATATTAGTAGGTATATCTAGGTATTATAAAATATATGATTAAATAATTATAAACCATTCTGCGGATTTCACGAGTTGTAGCTGGTGTAGAAGCACGCGAGCCAGTGATCATATTAGTCCCATTATATGCATCATTTTTATTTTAATATATATTCCATATTTATCACAGAGGCTCTAGCACGGATTTCGGATGTCGGGCGTACGGTTCGATTTGATTTCTTGGTGTTTAAAGTGTGTTACTTGGTGTTGAGTGACTTTCAAATTATAGTAGGTAAATACACACATCAAAATGAGTAGCCAAACCAAAGATATTTATCAGTATGAACATACATATTTAAAGAGCTAAATTTGGATAGTTCAGTTCAATGGGTACGGGCCAGATCATGATCAAGTTTCTCCCTTCTTCCCCTACTCTGTTTTCTTGTTTTTGGTGGGGGAATCCATGGTGTTTCCAGTGCGTCAGGTCCAGTAGACAATCTTTATTCGCGGCATCCTTCTCTGTCATGAATTTTTTGGGTGTTTATTTCTGCTTTTTGTCGCTGCGTCCTGCGTCTGAAGCTTTACCATCTTTAAGGATTGGCCACCTGGGCAATGCCACCAATAGGTGCGGCTGCGGCCGGCTCGGACGGCGACTCTGGAGCGTTGGCAGTTGCCTTTTCCAAAATTTTGAAAAGCTGCTCCCCAAAGACAGCATGATTGTAGGATATCAAGCGCAGCAGCGACGATATGAGTGCAGTCAGCTCATCCTCGAACTCTTTGAAGCCGGCGGGCGGTGGTGGAATGTGGTTGTCGGCGCGCAGCGACACACGCACAAAGAGATCAAAGCGCTTGGCTGGGGAATAAGAACAAAGAGTTGGGTATAAGGAACATCTCCAGTGGATCGAGCCATGAACTTACCCATGAGACTGCGCACTGGTGAGGTTTTGTTGCTGAGCTGCATCAGCTGGCTCTTCAGGCTCGCCAGGTTGCTCTCGTCCATATCCGGCTGCTGCTCCTGCGACAGGGCGCTGTTCACAAGGCAGCGGATCTGCTCGTAGCAGCTCTCCAGTGCCGCGGCCACTTGGCTGTAAAAGTTGAACGGTGGAAAATACAGTCGCAGTTCCAGTTTGATGTGTAAATTTGAGTGAATGACTCACGTTTCATCCTTGACATCCTGCATTATGATTTCGAGCTGCTTGGCTAGTTTCATACGGTTATTGGGACGCTGCGAAATAATTGGGGGGCTCTGGGCAATCGAGATAAGCGAGGCGCACAGGATCAGGCGCTGTGCCCGCCAGCTAATGCCCGCAAAGCGCTCCTTGTCAATACGCAGAAGCTCGGGGAAGTCCTTGTCTACCGGATAGTCGATCAGCTCTATGTATCCATTGTAGATGGTCTGATTGTTGCTGACATCAGAGCGATTACGCTGCAGCCAGTCTTCAGTGGCCGGGAAACCAGCTGGGGATTCGATCAAATAATCAAATAAGCGTTTGGACGCGATTGGATTTCGAGGGGATGTGGGAGTGGCTCCCAGTCCGGACGATATACTACATATATAATCACCTTTGCCATGGAATTCGTGCAGATATTTGCTGAGCTTCTCCTTCTCGTACTGCACCGAATTGGCGGAGATTTCCTTGCGGGCCAGCTCCAGCATGAAGTTGGCCATGTCCAATTTCATCAGCGCCATCAGCTCCAGAATGCTGCGGAAGGTGTCCACCACATCTTCAATTTGGCGCAGTTCGGCCACCGCCTCATCCCGGGCCGCACTGCACGATTGTGACAGAATGAGGATCACAAAATCGGCATAGGCCTTGAAGTCGAGCACGCCCTGCTCCGCCTGCTGCCTGATGACATCGGTGTCCAGCACCTCGTTGATGCGCGACAGCGTGCGTTCGTTGGGTGTCACCAGCTGGGGTATGCACTCCTTGATTTCGGCCAGCAGGCGTATTGCCTGGTCGTACTGGGGCGGCTGGCGCTCCAGCTGCGTGCGCAATACATCCCAGTAGGCCTTGTGCACCATGGCCTTGACGCGTCCCTCAAAGCTGCAATGAATTTTGGGTTGGATTAGCACTGGGAACTGGTCGCACGTATTGGGAGCATTCCCACTGCGTACCTGTGCGTTGGCGGTTCATACTGTTTCAGCTTGAAGTCCGGATTCAAGGCAATCTCATGGGCTAGCTCCATATTCCGGAGATCCTTGAAAATGCCAGACACCTCTTCAATGGTGACAATTTTTGGCGGGCTGCCATCCAGGCTAGGCACCACAAAGCGCGTCATGCTGTCAACCGAGCTCTCGCTTTCGGTGCGCTCCCCCAACCTGGTCTGGTTCTGGTCTTGCTCCTTCTCTTGCTCCTGCTGTGCCTTGTTCTCCATGTTTATCTTGGTTTCTTTGTTTGGGGACACTGCGACGCAAATTAATTGCCTGTAGCTGTGGCTGTGGCTGTGGCTGTGGGTGTGACTGTAACTGGTTTTAACCAAATTTGACTCTGGCTTTGCCTCTTCCGCCGGGAAGCTATTGCACTTTTGCCTGCACTTTCTTTGTTAGAGGTCAGCTGAAGCTCGGCTCGCTGGTTAGGGGAATCGGTTGTAGCCTGTGTAAAATACGCAAGGCGGGGAGATACAGAGATATAACCGTTAAAACATATGCTGCGTCTGTCAATGTGTGTGTGTGCTGCTGTTGAACAAAGAAACGGAACAAAGAGAACGACTTTCAGATATCCCTCCGCTGTTTCGATTGTCGTTGGTGCAAATCTAATTCGAACTTAACTACATTTAAGTATGGGCAAGGTAATAACTTGTTTTCCCTATTCTGACCATATTAAAAACTCCAATCAGAAAGAGTTTAGTTACATGTGTAGATAATGTCTACAATGTATATTCTACAAAGATATGTACGCGAATATGTGTGGGTAAATTATTATTATTATTAATTACAAAGAATACTTGTTGCTTGATTTTATTGCGGTGGGTTAAAATTTTTCTTATGTTTGCTCTCCACGACCGCTGGCTATAAAGTGACGGAAATTGAATATTAAACGTGAAAATTGTTCGTGCTGCTGCTGCAGCTATTGCAGCATCTCATGACACAGATTCCAAAATTAAAATGGGGAAAATTGGAGCAAATTGCACAACGAACTGTCCGTTCCTCTGCTTTCAGTTTTGAGGCCCAGCCAGCGAATGGGCGACATAAACAAAGAGCGCAATAAAGCAAAAAGTGAAAACAGAAACGAAAAAATGTTTTCCAATTGCGCAGATAATCTCAGCTGGGAGTAGGGCGCACTGGGTAGCATGGAAGGGAGGGAGGGAGGGTAAATAGGGAACGTTGCGAAATGGACACAAGGACAGCGAACGGTGGGTGGTTGTTGGGGTTGGAGGCCCTCTAAACTATTACTCGCACTTATATCGAGAACTTACCAGACTTTTTCGACTAAAGAATGTTCCAGAAACAGTTCCAAAGAAAAACCGTCACTTAATAATTTAACAATCAATTTATATGGGTTTTGTGGTTTAATTTAATTTTTGAATTTTTATGTTTCATCCGAGCACCCACTGCACTGACAAGTCTCCAATGAGTTATAAAAGGTTGCCTTCACAATTTAATTTCGAAACTGGCTACGCAGCGCCAGCTTTGTTTGTTTTCTTTGTATGCCATGCCCCCGACCTCCTCCCAACCGAACACTTCCAACACTTACAAACACAGCTGTAAAAAATATATCTATCGATACCTTTCTGTAATATGTAATTTCCCGCTGCCAAACTACAAAAAAATATATGTATACACAAGAAGCATTTGCAACTTAAAAAAATGCATGCGTCCGAAAGAAATTAATGGCTATGAAAAATAGACAAATAATAACACGCCTTAACTTTTACAGTACGCGATGGCTGGGCTGCATCGATAGTATCGGTGATTCAACTGGCAGACGAAATTTTCTGCAGGCTCGACAGAAATTATCAGAGTTATCTTAATTCCTGGACGATTTTCATTCACGTTGGGAAGGTGGTTTGACCTCAAGTGTCTCAGTCCCGGCCACCGTTTTGCCACCACAAAGTCAACCAATGGTTTAGTGTGGTGCGTCCTCCCGCCCATCCACCGAAAGTGTCAGAAAGAGCGAAATAAATGGAGAGCGAGAAGATATTGATGGCTGCTGGTGTGACGGTAGCTGCCGTCGTAGGAGCCTTTGTACTCTGGGGACCTTCTGGTGAGTGGATCCAAGTTGTGTTATGATTTTGTTAATGCAAAATGTTCCGCCCCATTTTAGGTTCCCGGTTGCGTCAGCGTCGGGGCCAGATCGCAGGGCTTCACAACTTCGGACGGACATGCTTCCTCAATACGCTGCTCCAGGCATTAGCCGCCTGTCCGCAGTTCATAGCCTGGCTTCAGCTCTACAACGGAGCGTCGCCTGATCGGAAAAGTCTGATCACCTCCATGCTGAACACCCTGGAGGTAATTAATGGCACCCATGCCACACTGCGCGGCGACCCGCATTCCCCGGGCGCTGTTCTGCGTGCGCTTAACACCTTGGGCTGGGTGATACCCCAGGAGGAGCACGATGCCCACGAGCTGTTCCATGTACTCCTGTCTTCGTTGGAGGAGGAGGCCATACGGCCCCATCCATTGGGATGTCTATCTGATGCGCTGCCCGGACCACCAGGACATGACGACGACAGCTGCAGCAGCATTGGTATCGAAACACCGGCTGGCGGCGGCTTCAGGCCGCTCAACTCAGTGGCCGTGGGCGTCGGTGCGAGCCAGCGGATTGGGGAACAGCCGAATCGACCATCCAGCGCTATGCTCTCTGACTTTCTCAACATGGACTACGACGAGTCGACCAATCTGACGCGCATGGTGCGTTCCGAGGCCCACACACCCGACTCACCGGCATCGGTTTGTGAGCGCGAGGGCAACGATCGAATCGGATCCCTGCTAGATGCCATCTCTCCCGGCACCTCCTTGATGGGGCAGCATCCGTTCGGATTTCCCCTCTGCAGCGAGCCGCTGGCTATCGACTCGCTGACCACGCCTACTGTGGGTACGGGGGAGCGTTTGTCGCGCCCCCGCCAGCCACAGTCGCAGGATGTGAGCGAGGGGCTCAATAGGCGGGTGTCGGCATCCTGCCGGTCCCTCGAACGCCTCCATCGTGGGCCCGGACGAGTATCGATCTGGTCCAGCATGATGCCCAGCCAGGTGGCCCATCCCTTTCAGGGAGCAATGGGCGCCCAGCTTGTGTGCAACGGCTGCGGCTCCAAGTCCTCGGTGCGCTACGATAAATTTGATAGCGTCATCCTCAACTTGCCGGCACAGCGCCGCACCGGCCTGAGCTTGGGCCACCTGCTCAGCGAATACATTACGTCGGAGGACCTGAGCGACGTCAAGTGTGACTCGTGCAACGAGACCACCACACACACAAAGTCTGTTACGTTTGCCAAGCTGCCTGGCTGCCTGTGTATCCACATAGCCCGCACAGTTTGGCTGCCCACGGGACAGGTGTGCAAGCGACGGGACTATGTTCACTTTCCCGAGAGCCTATCAATGGCACCCTACAGCTTCGTTCAGCCTCACCTCAACAGCCAGGTGAGTGGCGGCGACCACCAGTCTACCAGCAAATTGCATCCACATCCACGTCTGATTTTTGTTTGTCTCCTGTTTTGCTGCAGGCCACCACACCCTGGGGATCAACGATGTCTCTATTTTCATCAAGCCTGCCGATGAACAATGCCATGGGTGGTGGCGAAGGATTCGGCACGATGTTCCCCAAGAATCTGTACCGTCTGCTGGCCGTGGTGGTGCACACGGGCGAGGCAAATAGCGGACACTTTGTCACCTATCGGCGTGGCTCGCTTAGGAATGCCCATCGGTGAGTGATCATTCCCCCTCTCTCTTTTCTCTCTATCTCGCTCTACATGATGCATAATCTTTTAACCCAGTTGGTTCTACACATCGGACACTATTGTGCGCGAGGTGACCATCGATGAGGTGCTCAGTGTGCCCGCCTACCTTTTGTTCTACGATCGAGGACAGCAACGCCCAATGCGCTAGTCAACCCATGGTTATGGCGATCATTGGGATCGGAATTAGTTATACAATATATATACATATATAATATTATATGTATGTGTATGTACTTGGCCTAGTCAAACACTCAGCCAAACACACAAACTTGATGTGATGGAAAACCAAATCCAAATCCAAATCCAAATAATTTGTTATCGAAACAGTGGGATACAAAAACAAAACACACACATAATAATAAGCTAACATGCATATTCGCGTATATATATGTATATGTGTAATACAGTATGTTTGTATGTACCCCCAAATTATATACTCATTAAGAAATAGCATCAATATGGTCTCTGTAGGTGCATCCTGGAACTACTCTTTACACTTCGATTGGTATCGATGCATTTAACAATTCGCAATGTGCTTTTAGCTGTCTATGATTAGCAATAGAACACACTCATACACCATAAACACACACACACATGCCTACACACTATATACATATATGTATAAGTCAACTTATAATTGTTTGTGCGTTATTTCCATAGGATAAAAGTTCAATAAAAACTTGGAAAAAATATGCCCAGCTGTTGGTTCCCCGAATCGAACAAAAGGAAGCCATGGGTGGTGCATCCGTGCCCGCTCTGTCTACGAGGCATCACGAAAAACCTCAACCCCAACCCCACCCCACGTCATAGAACAGCCTTTTGGGGTTCGCCTCAGGCAACATTTTATATTTTTTTTAATACATTATGAACATGGCGATAGATGCCGAGATCTTCGTTTCGGTACCAAAAGTCTTCATTGTTGATTCGCATGTAACGCAAGGCCTCGAGGGAACGATCCTTGATCCTGGGGTCATCATCGGCAAATCGAAGAGTGCAGGTACCCGTGCAAGTTCCCGGCCAACGCTCTTCAAACTCATAGATCTCCATATAGAAGAATGGCTCGTCCAGTACGGAAAACGTTTTGCGTATAACCAGATCTGTGTACAAATTTAGATCAGGCTGGGACTGGGAATCCGGGATCTCCATGTTCCATGTTCGACGTGTAGCCGGATCTAGACTAGATGCCGAATCAGACTGCGAATCAGGGATCTCGATGATATCTACTTTCATGTCATTTGGTGGTAGAGTTTTAGGTGCTTCCACAACATCGAGCATATCCTGTTTCAGAGTAGCGCTACAGGATTCACGCTGGGATGTGATAACAGTGATTACGCTGTCATCCGAACTGACGGAGCTTTCGTCGTCGGAGAAAACCGGCAATGCATCGGTGTTCAGGTGCACCCATAGATCGGCTCCCGACTTCGTCACATAGAAGGACGTATCAATTTTTGTCTCCGTTGGGTAAGTCGTCGTTCGCTTCGAAGTGTTTTGCATGGCACGGGAAGACTGGTCACTCAAGATCATTAATTGAAGCCTGAAATTACAAACAATATCTTAATTCTATAATATCCTTTCTCCCAAGGGTAACAGCCTTGTTGCGCATTCCGTGCAAAGTTGCAGAACAATGCTGCTAACTCATTTCCCCATGTTGCCGATAATTTTCCCATACGAATTAAATGTATCTTACGGGAACGCGTCTAAATTAAAGATTCATTGTTGCTTTAATTTAGACGCGTTCCCGTTAGATGCATGTTGGTCACACCACGAAAAAGAGGGGAAGTCACCACGAAATTTGCTCTCTTCACCACGAAATTCGCTCTCTTCACCAAGAAAAAGAGAGAACATTTTGAAAACCACCACGATTTGAATTGCAGTATTTTTTGTGCACTAAATGCAGTTTGGCGGTCATTTTGAAAAGTACTTTAATATACTACCAAAATATACGACTGATGCGTTGATATTCCTCGATTTTGATATTCGGTTTAATATTACTAGAAAGCTAAGACTCTCAGCGCTGAACATATATTTTTCTACGATTAATTAATCAATTTCCTGAAAGAGTTGCTAATTATAAGAGCTAATTTTCATTTGAATTATTCATAAATAGGGTTTAATCAGATAGAGGAGCGGTCTTAACTACATATTTATGTAAAATTCGACAGAGACCTCTAGCGAGAAAATTTGTACGTTTCAACGTTTCATTGATAAATTTCATTAATTTCATCGATACTTTCATTAATTTCATCGATACTTTCATTAATTTATTGATTTTTTATTGAAATATTTCATCGAGCTACGGGCTGCCAGACCATGATATTTTGAACCGATCTGGCAAATTGACATTTTTACTGATCCGGCAGCACGAGCTTAGAAGTTCGGTATTTTTTGTGAGTTTGGCGGTCATTTTGAAAAGTATATTGGAACTTGATTAAATATACTTTTATATACCGATGTACCGTAATTATACTTTGAACTCGATTTCGACGTCAAAATATCCCGTAAAGTATATAATATACCGTAAACGGTCACCCTGCTTAGCCGTTGCCGACGACTATCGAACATCGATGAGCGTGCGAGGTATATATCTACCGGTATTATCGATACACCATCGTTAGAAAGGTCGCAAGGTGAGTTGCCTAGAAGAGGTAACAAAAGAACTAGTTCACTGTGTACTGGGTACTGTACTGGTTCCACAGCGCTCGGGTGTTCGACGCTGACGTTTGCCAACACTAGCAATCCACACAAATTTGACACTTCTGCTTCTTTGAGTTTTTTTTATTGTGACACTGAAATAATTTGTGCATTATTTAGTTATATTCGTTTTTAAGCAACTAGACAACTAGTTTAATTATTTAATTTATTCGGAATGGCAGAATTTCTGGACTCAGAGGCCGAGGAATCGGAGGTAAGCAGCGCTCTCCGGCTATTTCGGCACATATTTTTTTTGCGTTTTGCACGCTTTGTGTTTTCTGTTGTAGCCGCCGCGCTTATATACGTATATATATATACATGCTCATTTATATACATTTCAACTATATAAATGCATGCATTCGAGTGTGCACATATTAATGTACTGCCTTTTCAATGATTTTTACAGGAAGAGGAGGAATTGGATCTAAACGATAGGAAGAAGCTGAAAAAGCTGAAAGCTGTAGTATCTGACAGCAGTGAGGAGGAGGAAGGTGCGTCTCTCTATCCCTCTCTATCTCACTAGATCCCCCAACACACACACACGGCCGCAAACCACCCGCCATATCTATCGAGTAGGGGCCACCGTAAAAACAAAAACAAATTGTGATACATGTAATGCACCCGCACCCCCCTCTATGCATCGTTGCATCTGCAGGAGGAGACAGCAGGCAGCGTCCCAATGGAAAACCCAATGGAATCATATATCTCCCCAACGAAAACAGTTTTCTGTTTTTACTTTTCTTTTTCGTTTATTTTCATTTGTTTACAACATTGAGGTTAGGTGGTGTATGGCTTAACCGTGCTTGGAATACCCTTTGCAGAGAGAGAAAGCGAGAGAGAGGGTATATATACGACTGCAACTTTAAGACGTAAACAATGCCACAGACTTGCCCCCTCATATGTTT
Organism: Drosophila subsilvestris; assembly: GCA_035043285.1. Lineage (NCBI taxonomy): Eukaryota > Metazoa > Arthropoda > Insecta > Diptera > Drosophilidae > Drosophila > Drosophila subsilvestris. Next base: position 855,154 of record JAWNNB010001723.1, on the reverse strand, counting down.
ATTTTTATTGTAGTTACTTGTTGGTCCTTTGCTGATGTTACCCTCCAAGTGCCTCAAAGGCAGCGCAAGATGATCCTCAAAATCATTTCATAACATACATACATGGTTCTTAACTTTCTAGAATTATTAGGACATGCCCAGGTCAAAGGGGAACCCCATATTGTTAGGAATATACCCAGAGGAGCTATATCCTATACCAATTTATCATGCACTTGATTTTAATATACATTTTTTTTGGAACGGCACCTTGTTAATCGTTGTATTATTATTTTTTATTAGATGACGAAGAACGTCTGCGTGAGGAGCTTAAAGATTTAATCGATGACAGACCCATTGAGGAGGAGGACGGCAGTGGCGATTCGGACACTGCCAGCGGGGGCGATGATGATGACGAAGGCGGTGGCAGTGGCAAGAAACGAAAGAAGCATCAGGATGATGATCTGGATGATCGACTCGAGGACGATGACTACGATCTAATTGAAGAGAATCTAGGGGTCAAGGTTGAGAGACGTGTAAGTAGCCAATATTCTAGCTATGTATATGATATATCTTATAATCTATATATGTACATATATTCCATATAAAGAAACGCTTCAAGCGCCTGAGGCGCATTCATGACAACGAAAGCGATGGCGAGGAGCAGCATGTGGACGAGGGTTTGGCCCGCGAACAGATTGCCGAACAGTTGTTTGATGAAAACGATGAGGTACACCACCACCCTACTCTACTACATCTACTCTACTGCGATCTTCTAAGCTAATATCTTTCCCCATTGTAGAGCATTGAGCATCGCAGCGAGCGCAGTCCTCGGCATGGCGAGGTGGATGCCTTTGATGAGGAGGACTCTGAGTCAGATGCCGATGATTTTATTGTGGATGACAATGGTCGTCCCATTGCCGAGAAAAAGAAGAAGAGGCGTCCCATATTTACAGATGCGTAAGTGGTGCACCCGCAACCTCAAAAGAGAGGGAGGAATCCCAAGAAGATTGTGATTGCAAATCTGTATTTTGTTTGTCCCCCAACCAGATCGCTGCAAGAGGGCCAGGACATATTTGGTGTGGACTTTGACTATGACGATTTCTCCAAATACGAGGAAGATGAGTACGAGGATGACTCCGAGGGCGATGAGTACGACGAGGATATGGCCGGCGGCGATGATCAGCGTGTGAAAAAGAAGAAGGCCCTCAAAAAGAAGGTCGCCAAGAAGACAATCTTCGACATTTACGAACCGAGCGAACTGAAGCGCGGCCACTTTACCGATCTGGACAATGAGATACGAAAAACAGACATACCTGAGCGCATGCAACTGCGACAGGTGCCCGTAACGCCCGTGCCCGAGGGCTCGATGGAGCTGGACGACGAGGCCGATTGGATCTATCAGTATGCGTTCTGCAAGAATACCGTCTCCGAGCAGGAGAAGGCCGACAATCGAGAGAAGATGCGCAAGCCACCCACGGCCGTGAAGAAGATCAAACAGACGCTGGAGTTCATACGTAACCAGCAGCTGGAGGTGCCATTCATTGCCTTCTATCGGAAGGAGTATGTGAAGCCGGAACTCAATATCGATGACCTGTGGAAGGTCTACTACTTCGATGAGCGCTGGTGCCAGCTGAACGAGCGCAAGCGGAAGCTGAAAGCGCTCTTCGAGAAGATGCGACAGTTCCAGCTGGACACGCTTTGTGCGGACACCGATAAGCCCCTGCCCGACGATGTGCGGCTTATGCTGGACAGCGACTTTGAGCGGCTCACCGATGTCCAGTCCATGGAGGAGCTGAAGGACGTGCACATGTACTTTCTGCTCAACTATTCACACGAACTGCCCAAAATGCAGGCCGAACAGCGGCGCAAACAGCTGCAGGAGCGGCGTGAGGATCGCGCCAGGCGAAAGGCAGCCGCAGCTGAGAACGGCGATGATGTGGATGCTGTGCCCGTCGAAGTGGACGATGAAGATGATCCGGAACTGCTGCTGCAGGACGAACAGCTGAAGCAGGCCCCCAATAGCAGTCCCTATGCGGTGTTCCGCAAGGCAGGAATCTGTGGGTTTGCCAAACATTTTGGCCTCACGCCCGAACAGTTCGCGGAGAATCTGCGGGACAATTACCAGCGGAACGAGGTCACCCAGGAGAGCCTGGGACCTCTGGAGCTGGCCAAGCAGTATCTCTCGCCGCGGTTCATGACCACCGACGAGGTGATGCATGCGGCCAAGTATGTGGTTGCCCGACAGCTGGCCCAAGAGCCGCTGCTGCGCAAGACCATGCGTGAGGTGTACTTTGATCGAGCGCGCCTCAACATAAGGCCCACAAAGAACGGCATGGTCCTGATTGATGAGAACTCGCCGGTGTACTCAATGAAATATGTCGACAAGAAGCCGGTGGGCGATCTCTTTGGCGATCAGTTCATCAAGCTGCTGATGGCCGAGGAGGAGAAACTGCTGGAGATCACCTTCCTCGAGGAGTTTGAGGGCAATGCCAATGCCAATGGCCCACCCGGTGACTATGTGGAGGAGGCCAAGGCGCTCTACAATCTCGATCAGTTCTCCAAGCATGTCCTCGAATGGAATGCCCTGCGGGCGGAATGCGTACAGCTGGCCCTGCAAAAGTGGGTCGTGCCGGACCTCATCAAAGAGCTGAGGGCCACCCTGCACGAGGAGGCGCAACAGTTTGTGCTGCGCTCCTGCACCGCCAAGCTGTACAAATGGCTCAAGGTGGCCCCCTACAAGCCGGAGCTGCCGCAAGACTACAAATACGACGACTGGAGCACACTGAGGGGCATCCGAGTGCTGGGATTGGCCTACGATCCGGACCAATCGGTGGCCGCCTTCTGTGCGGTGACCACCGTCGAGGGGGATATCTCCGACTATCTGCGTCTGCCGAACATCCTCAAGCGCAAGAGCTCGCACAATGCCGAGGAGAAGGCACAGAAGCTCACGGATCTCCGTAAGCTGTCGGAATTCATCAAAATTAAGAAGCCCCACATCGTGGTGATTGGTGCGGAGTCGCGGGACGCCCAAATGATCCAGACGGACATCAAGGAGATTCTCAAGGATCTGGAGACGAACGAACAGTTTCCGCCCATCGAGGTGGAGATCATCGACAACGAACTGGCCAAAATCTATGCCAACTCAAAGAAGGGCGAATCGGACTACAAGGAGTATCCGCCACAGCTGAAGCAGGCCGTTTCGCTGGCCCGCAAAATGCAGGATCCGCTGGTGGAATACTCGCAGCTGTGCGATGCCGATGATGAGATTTTGTGCCTGCGCTACCACCCGCTTCAGGAGCGGGTGCCTCGCGACATGCTGCTGGAGTATCTCAGCCTGGAGTTCATCAATCGCACGAGCGAGGTGGGCCTGGACATCAATATGATGGTCCAGAATTCGCGCACCGTCAACCTGCTGCAGTACACCTGCGGCCTGGGGCCGCGCAAGGGCCAGGCGCTGCTGAAACTCCTCAAGCAGAGCAACCAGCGGCTAGAGAATCGCACACAGCTGGTCACCGTCTGCCATTTGGGCCCGAAGGTGTTTATCAATTGCAGCGGCTTTATCAAGATCGACACCAGTTCGCTGGGCGACAGCACAGAGGCGTATGTGGAGGTGCTGGATGGCTCGCGCGTCCATCCGGAGACGTACGAGTGGGCCCGCAAGATGGCAATCGATGCGATGGAGTACGATGATGAGGAGACCAATCCGGCGGGTGCCCTCGAGGAGATACTCGAGTCGCCGGAGCGTCTCAAGGATCTCGATCTGGATGCGTTTGCCGTCGAACTGGAGCGTCAGGGTTTCGGCAGCAAGAGCATCACATTGTATGACATCCGGAACGAGTTGAGTTGCCTGTATAAGGACTACCGGTCTCCCTTCCAGAAGCCCAGCGCCGAAGAGCTCTTCGATCTACTCACCAAGGAGACGCCCGACTCTTTCTACGTGGGCAAATGCGTGACGGCCATGGTCACGGGCTTCACCTATCGTCGGCCCCAGGGCGAGCAGCTGGACAATGCCAATCCCGTGCGCATTGAGAACACGGGCAGCTGGCAGTGCCCCTTCTGCCACAAGGATGACTTCCCCGAGCTGTCGGAGGTGTGGAATCATTTCGATGCCAATTCCTGTCCCGGCCAGGCCTCCGGTGTGCGAGTACGGCTTGAAAATGGCCTCCCCGGCTTCATACACATCAAGAATCTGTCCGACAAGCAAGTACGCAATCCCGAGGAGCGTGTCCGTGTCGCCCAAATGATCCATGTGCGGATAATCAAGATCGATATTGATCGCTTCTCCGTCGACTGCTCCTCAAAGACGGCGGACCTCAAGGACGTGAACAACGAGTGGCGGCCGCGACGCGATGCCTTCTACGATTTTGTCACCGAGGAGCTGGACAACCGCAAGGTGTCGGACGCCAAGGCCAAGGCCCTCAAGCGCAAGACCTATGCGCGGCGTGTGATTGCCCATCCGTGCTTCTTCAACAAGTCATATGCAGAGGTCATCGCCATGCTGGCGGAGGCCGATCAGGGCGAGGTGGCGATGCGACCCAGCAGCAAATCGGCGGCCCATTTGACGGCCACATGGAAGGTGGCCGATGAAGTTTTTCAACACATCGATGTGCGGGAGGAGGGAAAGGAGAATGACTACAGCCTGGGGCGCAGCCTCTGGATCGGTACCGAGGAGTTCGAAGATCTCGACGAGATCATTGCCCGCTACATCAACCCCATGGCCGCCGCGGCCCGTGAGCTCATCCAATACAAGTACTACAAGAAGAATGCGACGCCAGCGAACGGCAATGAGCGGGAATTCATGGAGCAGCTGCTGCGCGACGAGAAGACCAAGGACCCCAAAAAGATCCACTATTTCTTTACCGCCTCGAAGACCATACCGGGGAAGTTCCTGCTCTCGTATCTGCCCAAGACAAAGGTGCGAACCGAGTATGTGACGGTGATGCCCGAGGGCTATCGCTTTCGCGGCCAGGTCTTTGATTCCGTGAACAGTCTGTTACGTTGGTTCAAGGAGCATTGGCTGGACCCCACCGCCTCGCCGGCAATCAACACACCGATGCATGGCATGCGACCGCCTGCGGCCATGCTCAACTCCAGCGGAGGGGATCCTCGGCAGGGCCCTACAGCATATCGGGCAGTATTGCGGGCAGCGTGTCCGGGGGGTACGCGCGCAGCGGCATCAGCAGCCGGACATACGTGGCAGTGGTGGTGGCGGCTCCAGTGCCTACTCCATTTCGCATTCCATTGGCGGTGGCGGCGGCGGTGGTGGCTACAGCTCCTCCGCTGCAGCGGCCGCTGCACACTATGGCAGCTCAGCGACGCCATCGTTTGGCGGTGCCGCGATCAACACCCCTTACACGCCCAGCAGCCAGACGCCGTTCATGACGCCGTACACGCCGCATGCCTCACAGACGCCACGCTACGGCCATAATGTACCCAGCCCCAGTTCGCAGTCATCGAGCAGCCAGCAGATGCGGCATGGACATCATGGACACTATGGCAGTGGCAGCGGCGTGGAGTGGCGGAACCCCTAGGAACTATTATGATATGGGGGTGCTGCTGCTGGCGGAGGAGGAGGCCACGGCAGTGGCCAGCCGCAACAACAACAGCAGCATCAGCAGCAACGTGCCAAAGAGAGCCTCGACTGGCAGCTGGCCAACGATTCCTGGGCGCGCCGAAGGCCGCCACAACAGCAGCAGCAACAGCCACCACAGCAGCAGCAGCAGCAGGCACAGCAAACGTCCATGGGAATGGGCATGAATATGGGTATGGGCATGGGTATGGGAATAAACCTCGGGTACAGCATCTCTGGGACGACGCCCACCAACGAGTACTCGACGGGCACCAGGAATGCTGGTGCTGCCGCTGGTGTTGGCGGTGCTGGTGCCGGTGCCGTCATATCCTCGTCCAAAGCAGCATCGGTGCGTAGCACGCCGCGCACAAATACCTCGCCGCACTCCATGAATCTGGGCGATTCGACGCCGCTCTACGATGAGAACTAATGAGATCCGGTGTGGCGGCTCCTAAATGCCAATACAACAACAACTACTACACTCTACAGTCAACACTCAAAACGGGCATATGGGGAGGGAAGAATTCGGACCAGCCACTGTCCCACCATTGTTTCCGCATAACTCGTAAACTATTCGTAGAAATTAAAAACAGACACAGAAGCAGAAGCAGATGCAGATAAATGTATGGGTTTAAATAATCATTTATCTGCAATGAAATTAACTAAAATTAATAAAATAAAAGACTCGCGATAAACTAACGTTTAAGTGCGATCTGTTGATCGATAATTGATCGATATACATACATACTTGTGCGATATTCCGCTATACACTTTCCTTTCAACGAAACTTTTGATCACGATTAATTGCAGCTTGTCTGTCAACTGAAATGAAATTCAAAGATGATGTTTATGACGATGGACGGACAAAAATAAATTTAAAATTTTTTCTGACCAGAAAATAAATACAAACCGAATACTCTGAATTATCCGTACACTTTGGATTGGACATTAAGGTGTTATGATACAGCCCCGCCCCAATACCAATACCATTTGAGGATGTCCCATCCCTTTCTTGGGCCTCAGGGAATTGATATTCCCTAAGAAACTATTTCCTGGATATGGGGCTATATGGATGGGAGGGAGCAGCAACTAATTGAGTCATTTGTCTGTTCCACTCAATTTTTTAATGCGATCTAGAATGCGCAGGCAAGAAAGGTATGAAAGGCATGAAAGGTAGTCATCTAGTTAGTGGGTAAATCTAGTTAGTTTTGTCGAACAAATCAAGGCCTCGATTTGTGGAAAACTTCAGTCCACGACGACTGACTCTGTGCTGTAGACAATTAGTGTCTGTTTCAACTGGAGAAAACACTTGCTATATTTTACATTATTATATATATACATATACGTATCTAATTGATCTACCCAACGAATCGCGTAAGTTCGATACCTGATATCCCTAGAATATCGCAGAATGTACGAGTGCACCATATGTGGCCATACGAAGGGGACTATTGGCAACAATCCGGAGTACGATTTCCGTCGTGCTAGCACCGGACCAGACGAGCGCACCGTAGTGGGATCCTCTGACTATTGCAGCAAATGCAAGGAGCTCAGCTTTTTTGTTAATCTGGCGCACAGTGACGATGAAGATGATGATGGAAAAACGGGAAAGAATGCGGTAAGCCATCAGATCAAATCACACCCCATCCCATGGCTCACTCCCTCCATATTCCATCCTCCATCCGCAGCCCGACTGGGTCTTTCAGGGCTTTAGGAAGACGGTTGGGAGTACGTCTTCCTCTGACTTTCAGGATGACTATCCGCATCGACCGCTGCCAAAAGTGCCACTGCTGCAGAAGCGGCATTATTTGCGGAAGAAGAAGCCTCCTTTGACCACTCCAACTCGGAGCGAGAAGCAACACCGCCACGCACTGGGCAAGAAGACTACTCTGATGACATTATCACAGGGGAAGAAGCCTCCTCAGAGCGAGAAGCAACAGCAGCGGCAACAGCGCCTCTCTGCAGCTCTACCTCCACTGACCCCACGATGTACCAGCATACAGCAGCGCCAAGATTCGAGTTCGCGATCGTCGAGTGAGCGGCGTCCTGCTGCTCGCCAGTCGAGACGCGACAGGTCTGTGGGCTGCTGCCGCTTCAAGGATGCCCGCAATCGAAGAAGATCCAAGACTACGAAAACGCAGCAGCGGCAACAGCAGCCAAACCTTAAAATTAAGCCCATTTATCCTGTGGAGGATATGCATATGCAGCAGATAGCACGCTATGCCAGGCACTGTCCGAAGGCACCTTCGAAGCGGCCCAACGAGGAGCAACCAGAAACGAAGACTACGTCGCCTAGCAGCTCGCACAGCTCCCTGAATTGGCAGCACAGAATCAAGGAGAGCCTCAAGCCAATAAGGAAATTGACCAGGATTCAAAGTCGCACGGTGGATCTCGAGGGGCAGAGTCAGTCTGACTGTAGTCTCGACGCCCCTCGCCAGATACGTGTGAGCGGAGAAGGAGAGGTGGATGCAGGCAAGGGCAAGGGCCCGCTCGGTGAGCGACTGATGGATGTCCGCAAGGAGAAGAGTGCCGAGGCCAACGTGCAGCAACAGCAGATGCCTGTGTCCAGCAACGTTCAGCGTTGCAACTACGAGCTGATCATCCCGAATCCATTCCTATCCGAAGGCAACCGGCATGGCCTGCCGAATCCCAGTTTAGCACGGTTCTACACGGCGTCGGCGACCCGCAGAGCCAGAAGACCCCGGTAGAGCCGAAGACGGCATTCAGAAGGCTGAAGATGCGCTGGGATCCCATACATTGCCCCGATGCGGATTGCCAGAGACCCTGCTTCGTCTCGGGCATAGTCAGCCACATGATAAGCGATCATCGCACGGTGACCATCGATCGGATGGGCTTGCGGCAGGCCAAGACCTGCTTCTTGGACCCGAACGAGACGCGTCTCAACCAGGCCAAGTGCCACCAGATATTCGTAGTGCAGGGAATGATTATCAATACTGAGGGCGACCCTCTGCAGCAACAGCTACCCGTTCTACTCATGTCGGCCCGTATCCGGCACTGTGATGTCATTGGGCACTGCCGGAGCGACAGATCTTTGGCCCAGTGGGAGCAACAGGATGACGACACGCAGGAGATGCTACTCCTATGGCTGACCAGCTTAAAGCCCACCGACGAGCGAGTCTTTGGCACACTGGCTGTTCGTGCCCCAGACCGCCCCGACACCATGATGGTGGCCACCGCCAGCACCTACGACATTCGAGACAGTCTCGAGTTGGGCGCTCTCTTGGCCAGCCCCTCCGTCATGATCATACCGCATGCCGCTCTGCAGCGCCTGTCCAGGAAGCGCAGACAATTGATAGCAATTCAAGCTCAAATTCATTAGCAAAATCTGGCATCCAATGGCATTCCAGACCCCAAAATTGTATTGTTTACGTATTTATTGATGCTTCAAGATTTACAAGAGACTTTTTAGTTAGTTTTCAGTCAAATGTATGTCAAGTCAATGTTTTAAATGCAGATCCTGTCTAATAATAAACATCTCTTGATGTATTCTTATACGGAATATAGATACTCGTACTGATATAACAGTAGTCACTAGCACTAGCCCATCCCATTCATCCCAAAGTGACTGACTTATCAGCTGTCACAGTGTTACCCATATCTTTTCATAGAACCATCCCCCATTTGCCCCCATTTGCCCACCATTTGCTAACTCGTCGTTCATTGTGGTCTCTTTCTCTTCCAGTGCGGCTTAGCCGTAAAGAGTGAGTACTCCAGGGTGCGAGCGCACTCCTCTCTCTCTCTCGCCTGTCTCTACCCACTCCACTATACTTTTTATTTGGAAGTAGATCCCACAGTCTAGGGGATCTCAGTTCTCACACACTTTTGGTACAGGCTAGAACTCGTTTTCAAAAAATTTCCCACATGTACTATTTGGAAAATCGAGCAGAAATTTTGTTATAGCTTTTCCCCTTTTATAAAGAAACATGTACGAGTGCACCAGATGTGGCCACAAAAAGGGGGCGCTCAGCTCCATGGCGGCGTACGATTTCCGTCGCTGGAGGACCCATGGCTCTGAAGAGAGTCCCATTGAGGTGCTAGGGAGGGAGGACATTTGCAGTGTCTGCCGTTGCCTCAGCTTCTTTGCCATTGTCGAAGACTACGAGCTGGAACCCCTGCAGGAGCAGCCTTCGGAGTCCCCCGGTACTCTGGATGCTTATGCTGTCGCCGGTGACACAGATGACACGGCAATGGATGCAACAGAGGAGATGATGGTAAACGAGATGGCCACGCCGCAGGCCACCTGTCCGGCCAGGCGACTGGACAACTGGGCCTTTCACTGCATGGACACCCATAATAGTTTCTGGGGATTAACGGTCCCACCGACGACGCAGGACGCCGTGGAAACGGAGCCCAGCAGCAACCTGCAACAGGAAACTCTTTGCCAGCTAAAGAGTCTTGAGTCGGAGGTGGGACGATCCTTGGTCCCCGCCATCGATTCAGACACCGATTCGGATGACTCGGACGATGCGCTTGGTGAGAGGATCGTCCGTTGCTGCAGGAACTACCAGATGGGTACAATAACGGAGGCGGAACTGCCCCGAGGGCTCACCTTTGCAGACTTCAGGCATCTGCACTGTGGTCCTCGTCCTTCTCCCATCGACAACAACGACATCGGCGACGACAACGGGCCGGAGACTTCGGCCCAGGCCATGAGACGAAACCCGGGTCGCTTCCAGCTACATGCCTCTCATGGCTACATGAACGTAAACCACCTGCATCCCGAAGCAAAGAACGAGAGCCTAATGGATAAGCACAGCAGCTTTCAATGTGGCTTGGACGAGACGAGCGGCCCGGCGGCTCATTTGCGGCCCTTTTCGATTCTGAACACACTGCCGAAATTGAGCGTCAGGTTAAGCAAGCCATAGCGTCGCAACTACAAGAAGTTCAAGATCACTCGAAATACACGGTCAAGGATGATCAGGAGGCCTCACCTGGATCTGGATCTGAATCTGAAACTGGATCTGGATCCACACAACAGCAGAAATAATGCAAATATCTGAAAACTATTCCACCACTATTCCAGGACCAAATTAAGCCGTTCAAGACCAAAAATATTTATAACTGCGGAAGACCTACAGCTGGAGAACCATTTGAATGATCCCAACATTCAAATCTCAATATTTTATCAGAAATAATTAAAGGAAATAAGCGAATTAAGTTGCCATCTATCAGATTTCTCGTGCCTGATCCTCTGCCACGGCGCACGGCTCTCTCTCTGTCTCTCACAGTCTGGGTGTGAGTTATAACGGACGGCTGGTATTTCGTTGGTGGGAAGAAAGATAGAGAGAGAGAGAGACAGGGATGTATGTGCATAAAACAGAACGTGCGGTATGGAAACAGCTAGACAGAGTGCAGTAATATATTGTGAAAGTTTCATTAATTAGAAGATTACTGAGTTGCCGACTCTCGGTTTTAGATTCGGGAATAGCTGAGAGCAATGACGACGTGCTGCCACCTCTGCGTTAAAGAAGAGTGTGTGTGCTTACCCTTTGTATAAAGTACAGTAGATGGTTTATTAAATTAAGCGTTGAACAAATGTGTGTACTACAGATAGAACTTTGACTATGCATATAGATGAATAGATAGGAAGGTTGGTAGGTAGGTACGTTTCAAGATCGATACATGTATAGCGTTTTACATTCTCTCTCTTATGGACTCTCACTGGGACTTCACTTGGAGTTCTATTAATTCTAGGAAATTAATATCGTATGTATACACGGGTATTTTGTGGGTTTTTTTGTTTTAAACAACACAACAACAAAACAATGACATTATTGTACAATATCCAAAATGCGAGCATTAAAATTCCAATATTGCTCCAATTGCGGCGGAATGAAAGGAAGGAGCAGGAGAAATATCAGACAGTACCGATACCGATGGTTACTGCTTGGGTCCTCCTCCCCGCTTGATCACATAGACAAGCGCAAAGCCCAGAATAATAGCACCCATGGCCAGTCCCACGTGAGCGCATCTGTTTGAATCGGCAAATAGAAAATACGTTTAACAAAATTATGGAAAGATCATTCTTAAGTATGGTTAGCATGGGTTAGGCTTCTAGGGAGGGGGGGGGGGGGGGGGGGCAGGGCTCTAAGGACTTGCAAGGTGGGTTAATGCAGGATGCAACATTGCTTGGGAGCATTACTGGAGCCACCTTCACCAGTTTCTGTGGGCGTGGCACCAGTGCTGTGGCTGTGTTGGTGGGGATACAGAAACCAAGAAGCAAAAGAAAAAGAAAAAGGCAAAATAAAACATCAGAAACATTGCGGCGTAACGATGCGAAATCTACCATGCAACAGTTCCAATCTGTTTTTGTGTTAGGGACTCAAGTGCTATCAAGTGATTTTCGTGCTTTAATTTAGTGTTACATAAATAAATGTACAAAACTCACAGGTCCCTATTCACTTTGGTAAAGTTTTTTAGCTTTTGTAGAACTTTACTTTGGAGCATGAGAATGACTTAAAGCTTGGGGAAAGAGCAAGCGATTTGTTATCAAATATGATAATTATATGTGATATACATATGTATGTGATAGTTATAAAACCAAGTACAGGTGCATTTCAGATAAATATCAAGTTATAGAATACAGTAAAAGAGTTGGTTATAATATATCAAATAACATTTCAGAAAGTTAGTAACGTTTCATACGCATGCGGGGAATATTCATGTTTTATGGCCAAAGAATCGGTTACTCAAGCATCCGCAGTGGGAATAAATTTCGAGGAAAGAAGGTACAGTCTGTCATTGCTATTTCATGCGTGGATGCACATATTCGGTTAACTGGGGAAATGCGTAACAGACTTATTGATTATATGTCAACGACATTTCTATTCGCACGTTCGTGGACTGTGCGTCATGCAAGAAGTATAGAGCTAAGATGGGGAAAGATGCTGACGATGATGCTATGGTGAATGGGAATGCGGTTCTTGGTCTGGATGGTGCTATGGAATGAGTGTTTTCCCACTCGTAAATAGATCGCAGGCGTTCTTTTAGTTATCCTTGTTAAACTACAGTCGGTTGCTCACCTAATTGGGCTTTTCGTCTTGACATCAGCAGCTGCCAAATCGCCAATATAAAACTTCTTCATTATCTCCCTGAAAGCAAAAATAGCAACAGACGCAAATTAGTGGGAGGAAATCGCTTGAAAATGGTTCAAGTTGAAAGCCTGCAGACCTGGCCTCTAGGCTGTGGCCCACGTCGATGAACTCCTTGGTGCCATCACGACCAGCCACATCTACGAGGGAGTCCTCGCCACCGGGATGCTGTCGATTAAAAAGAAATCAGCGTCAACCAGCAGCAACACAATCTCCGCTTTTACCTCGGCCCGAAACTTGGTGACGTCATAGACTTTATTTTCGATAACTATCCAGAGATCTTCTGCCTTGTTGTGCTGCTTGACTGCAGCCAATGAAATTTCTTTTGCCATGTTTTTCACTTATTTAACTTGCGTTGCAAACCGAACCTGTTGGCTTTTTCGTTTCGAAATGGAAGGTCGAACAGCTGAGACTGTCCAGGGCTGGAGAGTGGTCCGATTGTCACAGATGAATCGGCAGTTTTGGACTCAAAGCGTTTACAATCGAATGCCATTATTTGAAAGCAGAAGAAGTCGCAGCGGAACTGGGAGCAGCGCTTTGGCAGAACTAGTCGATTGTTTTACTTTGCGGATACAAATTTGCTGACTTGGTTGCTGTTTTCTACTAGAAAACATCATTTTATCTCAAGTAGTGCGTCAGTTATTCGACTGAAAGCCAGTAGACGAGTCTGGAGACGGCTGCGAGCAATAATATTGCATTTTCTCTCTCATGCTATCCCTCTCTTTGCAGCCAAATTGACAAACTTCGATAACTTCAATTATCCAGCCCTCGATTGAAATTGCGCAAGTCGATAATCAATTCCAAGGTTGCAACGCCCACCGCCACCCCAAAGTGGGCCTACTCCCCACTGCCTACTTCCCATTCCCCACCAATGCTACCCACTTAAAAAGAACATCAGAATCTACTCTTGAACACACTGATTTAACATTTTTTAATTGGTGGATATTACTAATACAGAATACATTTTTTACTGTTTCAAAGCCAATAACATAAACTACAGGAATATAAGATTTTTGAGATTATGCTGAGAAAATTTATAGAGCGCCACCGCGAAGACGCAATACCAAATGCAAAGTCGACTCCTTCTGGATGTTGTAGTCGGACAAAGTACGTCCGTCCTCCAGCTGCTTGCCGGCGAAGATCAAACGCTGCTGATCTGGGGGAATGCCCTCCTTGTCCTGGATCTTAGCCTTGACATTCTCGATGGTGTCCGAGGGCTCGACCTCGAGGGTAATGGTCTTGCCAGTAAGGGTCTTCACGAAGATCTGCATGCCACCGCGCAGGCGGAGCACCAAATGCAAAGTCGACTCCTTCTGGATGTTGTAGTCGGACAAAGTACGTCCGTCCTCCAGCTGCTTGCCGGCGAAGATCAAACGCTGCTGATCTGGGGGAATGCCCTCCTTGTCCTGGATCTTAGCCTTGACATTCTCGATGGTGTCCGAGGGCTCGACCTCGAGGGTAATGGTCTTGCCAGTAAGGGTCTTCACGAAGATCTGCATGCCACCGCGCAGGCGGAGCACCAAATGCAAAGTCGACTCCTTCTGGATGTTGTAGTCGGACAAAGTACGTCCGTCCTCCAGCTGCTTGCCGGCGAAGATCAAACGCTGCTGATCTGGGGGAATGCCCTCCTTGTCCTGGATCTTAGCCTTGACATTCTCGATGGTGTCCGAGGGCTCGACCTCGAGGGTAATGGTCTTGCCAGTAAGGGTCTTCACGAAGATCTGCATGCCACCGCGCAGGCGGAGCACCAAATGCAAAGTCGACTCCTTCTGGATGTTGTAGTCGGACAAAGTACGTCCGTCCTCCAGCTGCTTGCCGGCGAAGATCAAACGCTGCTGATCTGGGGGAATGCCCTCCTTGTCCTGGATCTTAGCCTTGACATTCTCGATGGTGTCCGAGGGCTCGACCTCGAGGGTAATGGTCTTGCCAGTAAGGGTCTTCACGAAGATCTGCATGCCACCGCGCAGGCGGAGCACCAAATGCAAAGTCGACTCCTTCTGGATGTTGTAGTCGGACAAAGTACGACCGTCCTCCAGCTGCTTGCCGGCGAAGATCAAACGCTGCTGATCTGGGGGAATGCCCTCCTTGTCCTGGATCTTAGCCTTGACATTCTCGATGGTGTCTGAGGGCTCGACCTCGAGGGTGATGGTCTTGCCAGTAAGGGTCTTCACGAAGATCTGCATGCCACCGCGCAGGCGGAGCACCAAATGCAAAGTCGACTCCTTCTGGATGTTGTAGTCGGACAAAGTACGTCCGTCCTCCAGCTGCTTGCCGGCGAAGATCAAACGCTGCTGATCTGGGGGAATGCCCTCCTTGTCCTGGATCTTAGCCTTGACATTCTCGATGGTGTCCGAGGGCTCGACCTCGAGGGTGATGGTCTTGCCAGTCAGGGTCTTCACGAAGATCTGCATGCCACCGCGCAGGCGGAGCACCAAATGCAAAGTCGACTCCTTCTGGATGTTGTAGTCGGACAAAGTACGTCCGTCCTCCAGCTGCTTGCCGGCGAAGATCAAACGCTGCTGATCTGGGGGAATGCCCTCCTTGTCCTGGATCTTAGCCTTGACATTCTCGATGGTGTCCGAGGGCTCGACCTCGAGGGTGATGGTCTTGCCAGTCAGGGTCTTCACGAAGATTTGCATGCCACCGCGCAGGCGGAGCACCAAATGCAAAGTCGACTCCTTCTGGATGTTGTAGTCGGACAAAGTACGTCCGTCCTCCAGCTGCTTGCCGGCGAAGATCAAACGCTGCTGATCTGGGGGAATGCCCTCCTTGTCCTGGATCTTAGCCTTGACATTCTCGATGGTGTCCGAGGGCTCGACCTCGAGTGTGATGGTCTTGCCAGTCAGGGTCTTCACGAAGATCTGCATGCCACCGCGCAGGCGGAGCACCAAATGCAAAGTCGACTCCTTTTGGATGTTGTAGTCGGACAAAGTACGTCCGTCCTCCAGCTGCTTGCCGGCGAAGATCAAACGCTGCTGATCTGGGGGAATGCCCTCCTTGTCCTGGATCTTAGCCTTGACATTCTCGATGGTGTCCGAGGGCTCGACCTCGAGGGTGATGGTCTTGCCAGTAAGGGTCTTCACGAAGATCTGCATGCCACCGCGCAGGCGGAGCACCAAATGCAAAGTCGACTCCTTCTGGATGTTGTAGTCGGACAAAGTACGACCGTCCTCCAGCTGCTTGCCGGCGAAGATCAAACGCTGCTGATCTGGGGGAATGCCCTCCTTGTCCTGGATCTTAGCCTTCACATTCTCGATGGTGTCCGAGGGTTCGACCTCGAGGGTGATGGTCTTGCCAGTCAGGGTCTTCACGAAGATCTGCATGTTGGCTAAATGTGTGCAGGAAATATAGAAAAGAAAATTGTAACTGAATGTCTGTGTGTAAATGAATACATACACACGTATATATGTATGTGTGCGTTTCTGTGAAATGGCGCAGTTAGTTTTGCTGCGCTGTGACCCAATTTACCGTTTACCCAAACAAATTTATCCTGGTATACACACACAAACACGCACAATAAATGACGGATTATTCCCCGTTTTCTTTTCCTATTTCTCGATAATAAATGATTTCACAACGATGTATAATTTCCAAGAATGACTAATCTAACAAAACAGATACCCCATAGGGAGTACATACACACACACACACACACAGTAATGAACAGCAGGCGCATACAACCTTAATTTTTTCTTTGATGCACTTTTTATTCATTAGCTGCGCCATTTTGTTTAGCAGTTGAACAAAAGAACGAAAAGAAAACCCAACAAATTGATTTTCTACTTTTTCATATTGCTTTACTCACCTAATTTACGTTTGCAGCACAATTTGTATTAATAAATATGTTTTTTAAATTTTCTTTTCAATTAATAGTCTTGCACTTTTTGAAATAATTACAAAAACTTGCTTGGGGTCTGCGTGCTCCACAAAAATTTCACAGCGTTTGAACCGTTTGTTGGCGAGTCAGTCGTATTTATAGTGTAAATTTTATACAGGGGAGCAAAAACGAAGTGTGTCGTGCTAGCTCGCTCACTCCCACTTATGCGTTGTTTGGCTATTGCTGAGCCATGATGAAATTATACAAGGTGGTCCATTCCCGCTCTCTCGCTCTCTCTTTTCGGGGCTTATTTTGCTCGTACAAATGAAAATGCAACAACAAACTTGAATGTGGGTGATAATGAATAAGATCCGAAAGAGAGGGAATGGACCTTGTACAATTGCATTATGGCTGGGCATTTAAATTGCATGAAAACATGACCAAAAAGTAATTTTTTTCTAGACATTTGTACGGTATGAAGACTAATTCAATTGCTTTGCTAACTTTGTCGCATTAGCCATTTAAAATTAAATGCGTTGTGCCTTAACGCAGTCTAGTTGTCTCGCTCACACCTCACTGTGGCGTTTGTGGAAAATATGTATGCATGTAGAAAATATGTATGTATATGTATGTAGTTATTATTTCTATATTTCCTTGTATTAGCAGGTATTTACATGTGTACATACATATGTATGTACATCTTATGACGTCTCTTTGTTTGGCGAGTTAAATGACCTTTGTCTGTTTTGACGCCGCATGGGTGGATTTGTCTTCGCTTTGGTCAACAGCCTCACAGATAAAACCCACACATACACTTGTACTTAAATAAATATGTACAATCATCTCTCTATAAGCAGCGGCCATTTCCCCATAGCGCGCACTATAATCAATAATGCGCCTGTGTCTGTGTGTGACTAACTGAATCTGGAAGGTACCATACCAGGTTCCAGGCTGTTGAAACCCATGCAACCCAAAAGTCAGCTTAACTGTGCCTTGAATTGCCATTAATGTATACAAAGTTCGCTTTTTTTTTATTCAGTTTTCTTTTGTGGTAAATGCAATCCAGGGGCCCCCCTCCCCCTTCCGTTACGATGCTCTATTCCCACAGATGATCGATCCACTTAAACGAAATACGCCGCCAGTTGGGCCATCTTGTCCTTGGGCGGTCCACGTCCCCGTCCGCCACGCCCACCACCCCCACCTCTTCCGCCAGCAGCCGCTTCCCCGCCAGCAGCAACAACCCCAGGTGCACCGGCGGCACCACCGCGCCCACCCTTGCCACCACGAGGCCCGCCGCTGCGCACGGGCCTGGAGGCCACCGCCCGATGCTTCTCCACTAGATGGGAGAAGTCGCTGGAACAGAAGACGCAGCCAATCTTCTCCTCGGTGCCATCTTTGAACTTTGACTTGTCCGATTTGTACACGACATTCACCTGCTGGGCGCCGCACTCTGGGCACTTGGCCTCTGCAAGATAAAAGATAGATGTAAGGATAGCGGGATAGCGGCAGCTTGCTGTAGAGACCCACCTTCCACTGTGATCTTTGTGGCTCCCTTGAAGCAATTGATGATCACGTCGCAGCGATTGCAGCCCAGCTTCCAGGTGGGGGCCAGGGTGCTGTCCAGTACAAGGATACCAGTAGGGCATTCCACGCACCCTGAAATGCCCAGCGTGATGAGGGAGTGGGGACAGGTGGAATGGGTGCAGGTGTTGCACCCACCCAGAGATGGCATATCGCTAAACGGCGGATGGTTGTAGCAGTAGGGGCAGAAGGGGAACGACTTCCCCTTGACGCCCGTCGAGAAGGCCAGCAGCTCGAAGTCATCCAGCGGGCACTTAAACTCGCGATACACCTTCACATTGCCATTGGGCAGGGAGTAGGTCTCATCGCAGGTCGAGCAGTGCAGGCGAGCGGGTTTCGTCTGATGGGAGGTACAGAAAGAGAAGCAGCAGGATTATATACATATTGTAGAGTCCACAGGCAAGACGTCACTTCCACAACAGAAAACCCACCTGAATGTACTTCATGTAGCGACGACACTTGCCGCATCGTGAATGCGCTTTCCCCGACTCGGCCAGCGGCGAGAAGGACACCTCAAAGAGGGCATCCATGCTGGCAATATTCTTCACATAATACATAAACTTGAGCTTAAATATGGTGATGGCATGCCGCAGCACATCCTGAAAGTCGGCCGAACCCTTGGCAATCAGCGTCAGCATCCGCTCCACCTCCGAGCGCATTGTCGGCAGCACCAGCTCCGGATCGATCTTCGTATAGCCATGGACCAGCACAATCCCTAGGGTTGTCGGTATCAGCTTGCGGCCGTTCTCGATTCGCACATAATTGCGCTGGCAAATGTTATTAATGTGCACCGGTATGGAGGCATCCGTCCCGATACCGTGCTGCTCCATGAGGGTGATCAGCTCTGCCTCGGTCAGATAGTCGGGCGGACCCGTTTGGCTCTCGGCCAGTCGGACATCGTTGATGGCCACCTGGGTGCCCTGGACGAAGGGCGGCATCGGCTCGTCGCGTCCGAAGGCCAGCCAGGTCATCACCTTGGTGTAGCCCTGATCGAGCAGAACATTGGCCGTGCACGAAAACGTCTCGATGCCCACCTTTAGCTTGGCCGTTGTCGTGCGGTACTTCAGGTCCCGCGACAAGGTGCCCATGAAATGGCGACAGATGAACTCGTAGACACGCCAGGTGTCGCGATCAAAGTCGCTGCGGTTGGCCAGCTTCATGGGCGTGATCGGTGGATGGTCGCCGGCATCTTTGCCCTTGCGCGGCGCCTGGATGTCACCCAGAATCAAGCGGGCCTCATCCCCAAAATCCCCGGACGGCTGAAGCACACGCAGCACTGCGGGCAAATCAAAGTTCTCCGGATACTGGTTGGTCTCCGTGCGTGGATAACTGACATATCCCTGGGTGTACAGACGTTCGGCTATTTGCATCGCCTGGAAGGGACCAATGCCCAGGCCCGAGCTACAGATTCGCATCAGTTCGACGGTGTTGAGGGCTAGCGGTTTGCTCTTGAACGCCTCCTTGCTGCTCACGCTCTCCACGCTGGGATAGTGGGAAGAAAACAATGAAAGGATAGAGCTATAGAGGGATAAAGATAACTGATGGCTCTCTTACGTGGCCTCCTTGTGCTCCTTGACGCGATTCAGCAGCATGATGGCAATGTCCTTCTTGAAAACGCGTCCACGGCCCCACTCCAGCGTGAACTCGGGCTGGCCGGCGAGCATCTGCAAGTACCAGAAGCTCTCCGGCTTAAAGGTCTGTATATCGTCGTGCCGCTTCACACAGAAGCCCAAGGTGGGCGTCTGACAGGGGCCGTACGAGATGAGTGAAGAGTCCAGGTCGCCGTAGCGATCCTGGAAGAACTTCGTTTGGAATCGGGTGAAGGCACAGCCGATGCGCAGATCCAGCTCCTGACGGGCATCCACAGACTTGGCCTCGTTCTCGTTGGGATGGCCCAGCGTCTCCATGGCCCCCTTGATATCCTTGTCGGTGATGGCCGAGAAGTGAGCCCGATATGTCACCTGCTTGCTATACACATTACTAATGACACCCTGGACGGCGTCCATCACCTCAAAGCAAATGTTCTCGCCCTCCTTGTCGCAATCGAGCCAGAGGACCAGATAGTCGCAGCCGCGTGCCTCGTGCGCCAGGAACGTGCGCATATGCTGCTTGGGGCTGGTCTCCTTCTTCTCGGTGGGACAACCGAAGAGCTCCACGGGGTCCACCTTGTCCCACGAGTTGTATTTGCTAGTGAAATCCAATGACATCACATGGCCGCACACCGACGTCATGCGAAAGTGGACGGCGCCCTCGTTGCGGAAGGTGCCGGTCCACTCGTGGGTGGAGCAGCCATTGCCAGTCCCTGGAAACACACACCAAAAACGTTATGAGCATTAGCCGGTCCGGGCGGAATCCGGATTACTTTCGCTTACGCACCTCTTTTCACCGTACAGCGTCCGTTGGAGAGGATCGTGGCCAGGGAGGCGGCCAGCGAGGGCTTCTCCGCCACCATCAGCACATTCTTCATGGCCTAAATATAATTGATGACTTTTTCGTGAGCTGCGAAGATTCCTCTATTTCCCTCTCTGTCTCGCGCATGGGGTGAACCTGGTTGAGTAGCCGTTTGCCGGTTCGTTTCGTACGTCGTTTCCGTATTTCGTT
This sequence comes from Drosophila subsilvestris, assembly GCA_035043285.1. NCBI lineage: Eukaryota > Metazoa > Arthropoda > Insecta > Diptera > Drosophilidae > Drosophila > Drosophila subsilvestris. The sequence goes on along the minus strand of JAWNNB010001723.1, from coordinate 834,495 downwards.
GGCTTCGTGTGTGGGCGATTTAAATTTAATTAATTAGAGCGGAGTTTAGCGCGGTTTCTTTAGGAACGCCCGCGCATGAGATTCGTTTATGCTCAATACTGCCGTTTAACCAAATGTTTTCGCAAAAAAAAATATAGTTTTTGACACGCTTAGAGATGTGTAATGCTCGATAACGGCACATAAATTTCATCGATACTTTCATAATTTCATCGATAACATTCATAGTTCACTCTTTTCCAACTGTCTGGCCCGACATGCCAACGTTTATTAGGTGACGGTCTGGCAGCTCTGCTTGGTGCGTTACTTTTAAATTTGAATCTGTGCTTGCCAATTGTTGCAATTTTTCGAATTCCATTGTCTTGCGTGAGGTGTTTCGTTATTTATAGAGTTGATAAAGTTATTGAATGCCGGCGCATTTGAAATGCTCAACCGGTTTTTGCTCTTTTTTTTCACACTGCCGTAAAGGTTAATTACACCACAAACTGTAAATAAAAGCCACACCTGCGCACTGTGGAATTAATTGTGAAAACTGGGCAGATCTTTGCACGAATTTGCACAATAAAAGGTATTATATCGGAATCAGTTTTACAGTAGCTTTCGCTTCACCGAATGACCTAAGAGGTTCTAAGTTTCCTTCGTCCATACTGTGTGGAGAGAAATGGAGAAGCGAAAACTAAAGAATTACACTTATTTCTGCATAATAATTCGCTTTGAACTCCCACTGTGCCTGTGGGCTCATTTGCATACAAAAGAGTAAGATTTGACAAACCGCTGGAGGAGGGCAATAGAAGACGTTGTCCGTGTATGTCGGGCTGTGTGTGGCTGGCTTAGCCTCATTGTGGGAAAGGCTTAAGCCATTCAGAGCGAAATCCGTCGGGAGCGATCTGATGTGGGTCAGCAGAGGGCAGAGGAACTCGCGGTAGACTCGATCCCTGGCCATCCGGACAATTGAAAGACACTTTCGTGGTTAATTTTGTTCTGTTTGGTTTCATTGATATTTGCCAAAAAGCTTTATTGTACGTACGATAAGTATAAATAGTAGAGTTGTTGTTTTTAGTCAATGACAATTGCAAACATAATTTCGATGCTTGCATACAGTACATATGTATATATAATGTATACGATTGTATGTACATACGCGTTCATATATACTGTAATATATTTGCTTGATATATCTATTCCTATATACATAGCTGCACATGAATGCCAAGTTCTGGCGAGTTTTTCAGTTTCAGTTTCGGTTTCATTTAATTGCCATTTCAGACAATTTCGTTCCGCATGTTTATCTATAAAAATGTTCTCTCTGTGGGCCATAAATTAATAGAATACAAGAGGGGGTGGAAATTGGGAAGGGTAGGGAAGAGGCCAGTCGCAGTCGCACGCCTCCAAAAGCGAATTATTATTGATATATTTCTTATGAATGGCCATACTTTATATGATAATTATCGTTAAAATACTCTTCTCTTTTCTTTCTCTCTCTGGGGGGAAACAATTTTAAATAATTTGCCTTGGAGCGTTCGGTTCTTGGGTATATGTATGTATGTATGTATGTATGGGAAAAATGTGCAAACTTGTTTGTGTGTGTTTTAGTTAATAACATTTTATCGTAAAGACTTAGCATCGATCTAGATATTCATTCGTTGTTGGGTTACAGATTACATGGATTCGAGTAAAATGGATATACATACATATGTAGAAATATATCAGGGCAGGATATGCGATGCGTACAATATTACAAAAAAAAAATATGATAATCATTATGTCAGGCTAGTCTTAGGCTAGTCAATAGGCTAGTAGTCATTAGGATATGCTTATATACAATAGTCGTTAGTATCAAAAATATGCTCTAGATATAAAGTATTCGCTGCCTTTATCAGTCATTGGATATTATCATCATAATTTCAAGTTCAATTCGTTGTTCTGATCCAAAATACTTAAATACATTTAAAAGAAGACATATTTTCTCGTTTAGTAGGTATATACAATTAAAAATATAAACAATTGAATTTTAAAATTATGTGTACAAAATATAGGGGTATGTATAGGGGGTAGGGATATAGATATGGATATATCGCCAATATGTGGGGGGGGGGGGGGGGGGGTGGGAAATTAACTTTTGGCCTGAACACTTTGGAAGTTCTTTTACATAATACATTCGTACCTACGCTATTCGATATTATAGTATGTATTCGATAATTATGCACGTTAGACGCGCCAACTAAATATTGTATGCACAAATTCAGAAATAAATTACAATTAATTAATGGAAAAAAATTGGATTAAATTAAACTAAATACAAAAATAATAAGAAATAATAATTGTACTGTTTTTAGTTTCTGTGTTTTCAGGGATTTAAAACATAAAAATACGTGCGGTGAGGGAGATGAATACATTCTGGATTGGGCGCCTCAAAAGGATAGGCCGCCCAAAAAACATAACGGAACAATGCGATCGACTATGGAGTGTGCGAGTGAGTGTGTGTGTGCGAGTGCGTGTGTGATCCGATCATTGTTTAATTAAACGCGCTTTCCTTTTTGGCATCTGCTGCGCCCACTTTTTTCTACCATTTAACCTTGATCGATCAGTATCGTTGAACTTTTGATGATAAATTTGATTAAGCCCGCGCGCACGCATGTGTGTGTGTCTTTGTACCGAAGAAAAAAAAAACTGTTAGGGAAACAATCAGACACACACACATGCCCCTATTTGTTTGTTTATGCCTGCGCGAGTAAATTAATTCCCGTTTGTTTAGTTAAAAAAAAAAACAAACGAACTCCAAGAAAAAAAAAGAAATGTTTAATTTAAAACAGATTTTCTGCCACACAACACATATAAAAATAGTGTCAGAATCCACTTGGAAGATTGTAAAAGAATGCAAGAATCAAATTATTGAGCAATGCCGAATGACACACACACACACACACACACATGTATTCACTAATCTAATACAAAGACACTGGTCTCTGAAAGTGAGAGAGGGAGAGATGGACAGCAAGAGAGGAAACGGGTACGTATGACGACGCATCACGTCTAAATCAAATGCCAGCAGCTTTTTTTTGGTGCAATCTTCTCAATGGGAATCGAAATGGGAATTCAAATTCAAACCAGAGCCCAGAATCCAGAATCGACTAATTTAAATGTTAAACAATCTATGTACATGTGTGCATGTATCTATATATGTATATATGTGTGTGTGCTTGTTTGTTCTATCTGCTGGCGGCTGCTGAGTTTCTCACACTTGAGATTTTTGTTAGGCTAGAAAAGCCAAAGCAGAATATCACGAGAATACAACAAAAATGCCTCAACAATAAATTCCTTGTGGTTGTGCGCTGCATTCAGCAGCGGCAGCTGTCCAAGTTCTATTGGAAAATCTCTCTCCCTGAAACGAGCAAAAGGAGAAGAAAACCCCCATCATTAACAATAGAACTGCTTTGTCTATTGTGCATTCCTGTTTACGGTATATGTACATATGTATGTTTTTATGTACATATACTCAACTGCGTTTTGCAACACTTACCCATGTCTGGGCTCAATTCAATTAAAACGTGTTAATCTGACCCTGCCCTGTCCTGCCCTGCCCTGCTATCCCCCATCTAACCTACCGTTATGCTGTGCTCAAGTTACATACATACATACATATGTACGTAAATGAATAAAATACTCTCACATTTCTTTTGTGTTTTGCTCAAATTGAAGATTGAAGTTGAATACTGAATTACTGCCAGCCATTGTCCGCTGACGCTGCCGCTTCCCTGCTTCTGCTTCTGCTTCCCCCTGTTGCCTGATTTCAAAATCACGCGCAAGACGGTCACACACATACACTCACTTTTACACACACTCTCAAACACATAGACAATTAGCTGGGCCGGTCAATGCGCGTGCTTGAATGTTGGTTACGCTGTTGCTGTTGCTGCTATTGCGCAAGTGTGCCTCGGATACTCCAGTCCCCCAGCTCCATTGCCATTATTTTCGTGTGGACTGATGGGGGGGGGGGGGCCTTTTTTCGCATTGTCGCTCGTCTCGTCTGCAGTTGACTGCAAGAGAAATATGAAAGAAAGAAAAAAGGGCAAAAATAAATACAAATCCAATTACAAGTATGTATGTATGTGTGTCTATATGTGCACATATACAATAATGCGCCGTCTGTCTCCTTCTCACTCTGACGGAATCAGATGACGGCGACCGCGACGTTGGAGCCGCAAATTAAAAAAAATAATGCCTTTGCGTAAAATTTAAATGGGCCACATTGCAATTATAACTTGAAAAAGAAACAACAGCAAAAAACTGCAGAACGTTCAAATTAAAAATTGCCGCTAAACTTAATCAATGGGAGGCATGCACATATGTACATATGTATGTATGTACATATGTGTTATGTATGTGTTCGTATGCACTTTTATGCAATTTTTTGATAATTTGTAGAAATTGAAACAGGAAAGAATTCATTAGGCGCACACACACACACACACACAGCAGTTCTGTGTGTGTCAAACGATGCGATGCCCCCACACCCTTTCATTCATCAACATGCTATTGCTTTCTCTTTTCCCTGCGCATCCTGTGCCCTAGCAAACTCCATTGGAAGCGATTCAGCAATTCCAATGTGGACCACGAGAGCCGTGGCTGGGCCGGGGCTGGAATGAGCGTGACGGGGACACGTTGCCCGGGGATTATGCAAAAGAAAAGAAATTGCATAGCAGCTGCAATTTCCACACGCACGCACAATATATATGTATGTATGTACATGTGTGCATAAAAATGTACATGCCTGCGTGCAAGAGCAAATGCAGTCTACAGTTTGAGAGACACTACGGTCGTCAGGTCACAGCATCAGCAGAGCAGCGTGAGCCACCGTTTTGAGGGACTTTTGCCCGAATTATTCGATTGCATAATCACCTCTAAATGGGCCCATGGGCCCAAAAACCCAACGTCCGTCTGTTTTGTTTGTTTTGTTTTCTCTTTTGACCGGGGCGAAACCTCAGCGCGATACGGACACACAGTCATCGACGGACGGCATTGGCATCTGTTTCTTAAAGCCAGATCACAAAAAGTGACGTGAGACGAGAAAAACAACAAAAATAGGAGGGAACACACAATATGATCGCGGGTATTAAGACTTTCCTATACCCTTTGGGTTGAATTTTTTACTCTGCCATGTGGTGTGGAAACAAACGATTTAGTTAAATGGAACAACCAGAAAGAGAGGCTTCTCGGTCATGCTCTTGTATATGTACATATGTACATATGCAAATATACATATATGTTTAATATATTCATCCGATTCTTACTGCATTTGATCGGTATATATATATCCAATCCAAATCCAATTACAATCTGTCGGTGTCGGAAGAAATCGTTCTGGCGTAAATAGTTCCACAGCTCTTCGACTGATGCTACTGTGGTGACGGTTACCAACACTAATTTAGAGTTTTGTCTGATGCTGTCTCTGTCTGTACGCCTAGATGGGTCTTGAAGTGCAGTGGAAATCCTGACCGTTGTAGTCTTTCCCCAATTATGGATTCTCTAGCTGCTTGAAAATATTTCGCCAAAATTGTGGTTTCTCTAGCTTTAAACATCTGGTTTTTTTTGTTGTTATTTATCCGTAAAATGTATGTGCGTTGCTATGGCTCTTACCACTAACCATACAGTATATAGATGAAAAATTTGCAGATCCAGGTCCCCCGCTCTCAGGGCCTGTGCTCTCAGGGGACCTGACTATGCTCTCAGGGGACCTGACTATGCTCTCAGGGGACCTGACTATGCTTCTCAGCGGACCTGACTATGCTCTCAGCCAGGTCCCCTGAGAGCACAGGCCCTGAGAGCGGGGGACCTGAATCTGCAAATTTTTCTGTAACACATTCGTTGTATGAACTGGCACATCTATATACTTTATGGTTAGTGCTCTTACATAGTTCCTCCTGGCAATATGTTCTTTCTCAAGTATTTTTTATAGTCTCTGCAAAATGTGTGTTGCCTCTAGTTTTTTATTTTTTATTTTATAGTCTCTGCCAAACCTGTTGTTTCTGGTTGGTTTTTTATGATAGTACTACCCAGACTATGTATCTGCAAAAGGTAATTTCTCCAGAATTTATAGTATCTTGGAAACATGTGGTTCTTGTAGTTCGTTCTAATAGTCTCCAGCCAAATATGGTTTCTTTAGCTCTTTTCAGTATCTTCCAAAAGTGGTTCTGCCTATCACACGAACCCAAAAATACCCTTACCTCTGAATACTGGAATGGAATGGATGGCGTTTACTTTGGCTCATTTGCGATGTGTCAAGACCACTTGAGGCGGCGGCCGTCGGCCGAAGCGTTGCTTATCACATGTTCGTCGCCCGTCGCCCGCCGCCGCTGCCGTTGCCGTCGCCGCCGGTGAGTCCAATTTAAACTCAATTTTCAATTTTCCCTTTCCTCCAGATACAGATACACATTGGACACTAGCACTATCTCAATGTGGCCTGTGCCCTGTGCCTGTGGCTATGTGTGTGTCAAGGGTTGCGCGTTGATTATTTTATTATTTTATGGCCATGTGGAAATCTACAGGAAACTGGGAACCTGAACTCAAAACTCTGACCCAATCGCTGTTTGCATTCGTCTTTCCAAAATTTCCACCGAACAAAACGTGGCAACATTTTCATTTTATGGCCATTTCTCAAGTGCCCAAAAACGACGCTAAATCGTAAACTTGGCGCATGGTTGTAAAGCAGCCAGTCAAGAGTTCAGGGAATGCAGCGAAAGCGGGGAAATGGCAGGCCAAAGAGAAATAACCGAAGAACCCTGGCGCAATAGTAGGTTTCCCAAAAGGAATAATAAAACCCAAAAAAAAACAAAAACAAAAACAAAAGAATGAATGACAATGAAAACGTGTTGGACTTTTTCTCTGGCAGGCGCCGCTCTCTGCTGTGCTGTGCTACATGCTGAGAGATATCTGGGTAAATCTTATGCGAATCACATGGCGATCGTGGCACATATGTACATATGATGCTCGATGGAGGGAGGGCACAGGTCGGTGAATAATCGTGTAAGAGGTATGTATTATTCTGATAAAGTAAAAGTCTGATTGGTTCCTGTGATAATGGCTATTCAATTGAATTAATTGATTGTGCAGAATGGTTGGATTATCTTCTATAAGGATCGGGATTAGGAATAATGGAATGGAATGGTCTTTGAATTGATTCAATGGAAGCAACAATTTGAAAAGCCAAAGGATCCAAAACCGAGATGCCACTAAAGCATTATTCTTTCCTCTTTTTATGTAAAGTTTAAGCGGATTATTCATTGAAGATCTTTCTTTACACAAAGATTTTGAGTCAATAGAAAGTCCCATACATACATACATACGCGTGTACATATGTACATAGCCTGTATTGCATAGCCTCTGTTTGCACCTCCCAAAAATCTCCATTTATGTTTGTTGTTATCTGTCGCTTATCGGTCGCTCCACTTACCTTCAGCAAACGGTTTCCATCTTTGCAGTGGGCGGAGGTGTTGTCGCTGTCGTCGCCGTTGTCGTTGGTGGGGCTATGGTGGCATCAGCCACAGTTGGGGACACGCTGCTGGGCGCCGAGCTCTGCATTGTGGTGTTTTGCGTAAACTCTGTGCCACAGCCGGCCATCGAGGGCAGACCCTGGGAGCTGCTCGAGTGCTGGACTCCATTGGTGGTGTTGGTGATGTCGTGACGGAGTCGTGGACAGCAGATGCGCCTGCAGGCGGTCCACACCTGCGGCTGGCATCCGACCACAATGAATATGAAGACACCCTGTAGGGCATTGATCAGATCGGTGACGAACCAGGCGCCATGGGGCCCGCCCACCAGCCACGACATGATGTCCGCTATCCATGTGACGCCCATCACGACGACCAGCTTGAGGCAGACCTTGCCGAGGGCCGACTTTTCCGTGGACGACTTGACATCGTCCCGCTTCCACAGGCCGCACGTCAGCTGGTGGGTGGTGGAGATGAACAATGCAATATTGGCGCAGAGCAGCAGCCCAATGGGGCCGTAAAAGTAGGCAAAGATGGACACCGATCGATTGTCGAACCAGCAGTAGAGCTGCCCGAAGCCCGGCCGCAGCAGCGTCGTCTCCGGCAGCTGGTCCACACAGGCGGCTATCGTTGAGATCAGCAGAGGCACGCCCCAGGCGTACACGGAATAGAGGAGCAGTCGCAGCGCCTCCTGATTCCGTTCGAGGGAGCTCGGTCGAAAGTCCCGGAACGTCCACCAGATATTGAAGCACATCGTGTTCAGCCAAAAGAAGGCCGACAGGAAGAAGAATTGCATGCCGACGGCCAGCAGCAGACAGGTCACGGAGCCCGGCATTAGCGACGTATTTAGCTCCTCGATGGCCAGCAGCACCTTGCCCACCAGCAGGCAGAAGACGTAGCAGATCTGACAGCGCCAGTGCAGGGCATGATGGACGGCGGGTAGCATAAAGCCAGCCACCAGTGTGGCCGCCAGAAACACCACCGAGATAAGTATGCCGCCGGTGAGTACGGCCTTCTGCAGCCGCATACCCGAGCTCTGGCCATCCTCGTCCAGTCCGCTTGAGTCCCCATCCTGACCATTGCCGTGTGTGGCGTGTGAGAAGTGATGCGAACAGGCAATGATCTTCACCTCTCCCTCGCGTTGCGTGTGCTCCAGGCAGTACTGGCTGGCACTGAGATTGGTGTGATGCGACAGCCGGATCTCGCCAGAGGAGCGATTCAGCTGGGCATCGCGCCAGTCGCCGGCAATGGCATAGCCGACATTGGCACTTGCAGTGGTGCCCACGCACTCGGGCAGGCCGTAGCTGGTCTGATAGCTGCCCTCCGGTAGTTGCGGGCCCAGCCGTAGCTGACCGTCGGTGGGGGGACTGGGCTGCAGGTTGCAGGTCTTGAGGCTGGTGTCGTAGCTGCCCCACTTTCCGCAGCATTTGCGCATGCGCAGCGTAGCAGGCGGCGTCACCAGGGATGCGGTCGCCGTTTCGGTTCCCCGTGCGGGTGCATTCTCTCGATTCCCTGCTATGGCTGCTGCGGGCGCTTCCAGGCAGACCAACGCCACATCCCGATCGACGCAATAGTTTTGGGGCTCCACCAGAATCAGGCGTTCGCGCACCGACAGCGTGCCATTGGGGAAAATGATGGCATTGCCCAGCCTACTGCTGAACAACTCCAGGTGCTGCTCCTGGCAGACGGGTCGCACGTGGGCGGTGAACTTCATGAAGCGCGGACTGGATCCAATGGGCTCAAAGAAGCGCTGCTGCTGTATGAGGTACACCATGGGCACCCACAGCTCAGAGTTGCCCGCTATGCAGGAGCGGGTGGTGCCATTGAGATACTCGCCCAAATGGCAGCATTTGTTGAGCTTCACCCGTGGCGGCGGTCGTGCCGGTCCAGGTGCGGTTGTGGAGGAGGGAGCAGCGGGGTCGCTGCTGCTGGTCTCTTCGTGGGGCAACTGCTGGCCAAGCAGGGCTCCGATGAGCATTAATGTGATTAGCAATTGTCTGCCTAAGTCTTTGATGGCCATGATGAGGCGATGACGATGTGTTTGTTGATTGTCGGGTTGGGGGTTCAGTGTCAGCGTCTCGGTCAACTTGTCTTACTGGGCTAGCACACACATCCACATCTAGTTCTTCGTCAGCCACTTGTCCTCCTTTTAGCCACTTGTCACGTTCTCGGGCAGCGCCACTCACATATCACAGATAGTTAAAGAAGCCTCGTCCATTGCGGAATAAACGCACACAATAATTTATCATCGTTTTGCATGGCTTCTTCACAGATCGGACCAGATATTCGGATTCAAGTACGCGACGGCACACATACACTCATCTCATTTATTCGTCGTCTCCGTTTCGCTTCGTCAAAGAATAATTTTCACTTTTCTTTTCCTTTTCTGCCCGTTTTCTTGAATTTTCTTTTGGCCCAACGTAAACAAAATGAAATTTCACTTCTGCAATGTAAATATCACGCTAGCTGAACAAAAAAATACGACTCGAGTCTGGCAAATGATATTTGGCTGGTTGCGGTTTCGTTCAAGATAAAAAATAACAAAAATTCAGAATAAATAATAGCGTTGCAGTGTGACCGCGGATTTACCGATAAAATATACCCGCATAGCACCCAGAAATATACCAAAATATACATTGTCATTATCAAAATATACCGTAAATACCGTGATGGACACGACAAGATGCGTTGATATTCCTCGATTTTGATATTCGGCTTAATATTACTAACTAGTTTGCCCACTTAGCCCTACAACATTAATTTTATCCGATTTATCAATCAATTTAGTACAAAATTGGCTTGTTTTCAGTACTTCTTTTCATTGTATTGTTTACATTGTATGGTTCAAACAAAAACGGCCAAAGCATAAAACGCAAGTCTAAACTCCGGTCACACTCCGTCACTGTTTCTGGTCGACCAAGTTTCTGCATGCATATTTGTATACCCTATTTCCTTTAATTGGTGTTACATTTGTTTATCCAAGCTGCTTTAAAACATTAATAATGAATTTGTATTAGATTGACATGTTATTTAACCATTAATGCATAAAATTGGTGTTTTATATATATATTTATCCCGGTCCCGATACCTATTATTGGTGCCCATATGCTTCGAAATTTCGTTCATATCCTTAAAACAGAGACTGATTAGTTTCTGCATTAATTGAAGCCTGAAATTACAAACAATATCTTAATTCTATAATATCCTTTCTCCCAAGGGTAACAGCCTTGTTGCGCATTCCGTGCAAAGTTGCAGAACAATGCTGCTAACTCATTTCCCCATGTTGCCGATAATTTTCCCATACGAATTAAATGTATCTTACGGGAACGCGTCTAAATTAAAGATTCATTGTTGCTTTAATTTAGACGCGTTCCCGTTAGATGCATGTTGGTCACACCACGAAAAAGAGGGGAAGTCACCACGAAATTTGCTCTCTTCACCACGAAATTCGCTCTCTTCACCAAGAAAAAGAGAGAACATTTTGAAAACCACCACGATTTGAATTGCAGTATTTTTTGTGCACTAAATGCAGTTTGGCGGTCATTTTGAAAAGTACTTTAATATACTACCAAAATATACGACTGATGCGTTGATATTCCTCGATTTTGATATTCGGTTTAATATTACTAGCAAGCTGAGACTCTCAGCGTTAAACATACATTTTTATACGATTAATTAATCAATTTCCTAAAAGATTTGCTAATTATAAGTACTCATTTTCATTTTAATTATTCATAAATATGGTTGAATCAAATAGAGAAGATGGTCTTCTGATGGAAAATGTATTGTTTTACATGGTAACTACACTCTAACTACATATTTGCTACAAATAAACTACATTTGGCTTAGCCCATTTAACCCCCTCTATTTAATCAGGCGGACACTTTCTATTAAACCGTTGAAAATAATAATGTTTGTAAATGCTTCTTATATGTAGCTATATCATCCTCTTTACTTACAAAACAAAAATGAGCATAGCATGATATCTGTCACCGGAACTACGCTAAAATTATTCAAGTTTCATAAATTTCGTGGGTATATTTATTACCCCCGTGGTCGACGTTCTTTCTAACGTTCTTTTTAGATGATTGGAAATCATATTTGCCGAGTTTAAAATTCGGTTATATATTATTTGTCACCCGAGCGACAGCCAGCAGCTAGTACTAATGGCTGGAAATTCAACGAAACGGTTTTGAACGGTGCGAAAATATTTAGGTAACTTATATTGCTACGAGACGTGTCCCCTGACAGAACGCACTTGCTGCAATGCAACTGTATGGCCACGGGGCAGTGAGCAACAACCGAAGGCGCCAAATTCAAATCGGAGCCGAAAAACCCTCAAGCAAACAACTTGCAACGCTTTTCAGTTAAAGATTTATTTATTAACCACCAACACCCATCAACTTTATGTATATTTTTTTTGTACAACTTTGGTTAAATTGTGTTTAAATTGTATTGTAACGGGCATGCTTATGCAGTTAGCTCGTTTCAAAAAAAATTAGCAAACGTAAATAGCACACAAAAATGAAATTGCATTCGAGAATTCATCTAATTGTAGTATCTGCATATAGTATGTATATATGTATGTATGTATGTACGTTCATAATGCATAGCCTGTGTGTCTGTGTGTGTGTGTGTGTGTGTGTGTTTTAACATCTATGTATGTATATTGTATTTGCTATTTCTTTTCCGTCAGTTTTTGTTTTGTTTCTTTCTTGCTCTAAAGAACAAGTTCTATATTAACATTTAGTAGCGCAGATATTTTTCGTTTTTCTCGGGGATCAATTGCATTGCTTATCAACGAAAAGAGTGTGGTGATCGATACAGGAGGGACGAATTGTGGGCTGACGCTTACAACTAAGTAAATCGAAAATAATTGCCCTAGTAGAGGGAGCTTCGGGTTGCGTTGCCTTCGTATCGGCCCCATCATCAAGCCCAGAAATGGCAATCGACAAACAATAGACAGGCATACAGACAGACAGACAGACAGACAGACGGGATGAACCGAACCGAACACAAATCAATCGAAATCATATTGCGTCCTAGCATTAAATACTCGAATTCGTATTCGTATTCGTATTACGTATACGAATAGGTGCGGTGGTGAGTGGTGTTAGGAATCGGTTTCTAGAATCGATTGCTCGCTTGATTGATAATCGGTAATCATAATCAGAATAGTTCTAATAATGGTAATCATAATAGTAATAGTGTAATATATAGTTCATAGTTTATAATCATAAGTTCATACGCAGCATTGTTAATATAAGTTAATATAATTTCTTTGCTTTGCTCTTTGTTCAACTACTTCTACAACTCCATCCATCCGTCCTCTTTCTCCTTTAACTTCCCATTCGGACCTGATCTCGTTCAAATATCGATCTAACATTATGTAGTCACAATAATATTTATACAGTTGGTGTATGCTAGTTGGGTATAGGGGTGGTAGTAGGTAGGTAGTTCTTCGTTCTTCCCTTCTCCGCTCTAACCGTTTCAGATGGCGGGCGGGGCGTACTCGATTAAACCTTAAAAACTGAACTGAACCCATAAAATGGTACATACATATATGTATGTACATATGTACATATGTATGTATGGAATAGTAATTGGATGTTGTATTTGAATGTCTGGAATCGGTTTTGTAAAATTGTTTCGTAATGGAGTATTCGTATTCAATATTGATCCCACCACTCGCTAAAAACTTGCAAATACTTTCTGCGTAACATTCTTTCTTCTTTATAGAGCTCTCTCTCTCTCTCTCTCTCTCTTCAGCGCATACTACATAAGCTAAGAAGCCCAGAAATGATCGTGGCCTCTATTTTAAGACATTCATTTATGCATCTTCCCTCCAATTGGATTGGATGGAGGAAGCGATACTCGATTCGTCTTGATAAGCGGCTTATCAATAGGCAGGTGCTCTTACGACCAAGTGAATATACAAATGTATCCTATATAGTCTATGCTAGATTATAATTGGTCAACAAGTAAAACCCAAAAGAACAGAGGCTCACAAGGTGGTTTTCCAGTGGTTATGTATAAGCACAGAAAAATATCAAAGAAATTGGCCCAAATATACGAAGAATGCGAATACGAATTTCAAGAAATCGAAAATAAATTGGGCTGCTGTCTACTTAAACAACACACACTGAAGTCGCATAGATCATGATGGATCCATATGCAACGGTCTGGATACTAATCGGATCTCATATATATTCAAAATTCAAATGTCAGTTGAATCTCTGTATGTGCGAAGTTTAATGGAGATCGAGTTTCATATCTTTTTATAAAACTTGAAAACATTTTTTAAAAATTTAAATTGCGGGACGTACTGTACTATGTACACCCAAGTGGATCCTAAATCATCTTTTCGTCCTTTGACAAAAAAGCTCATCTCATTCCCAACCAACTGCCTGGACTGTATATCTATGTGTTTGTGTGTGCCAGGATTTTGAGGACATCTCACGTGTTTCGACTAAGAGGCTAGGCCTCTATCTAATGTATAAGTACAAATAAATCAATTAGTTAGCAATTTCAGTTGTAGGATTTTCATTTCATTTTTTTCTTTCTTAAGTTTTTGGTTTTTTGTTTTTTTTTTGGTTAACATTGGGATTGGCACATTATATTACATATCATACAAAGCTTTGCATTCGTTTTTCCTCCACACATTTCTTCTCCTCCAATGCTTGATTTTCTCAACGAGGGGAAGGAGTGAATTCTCTTCAAGTTGGATGGGGTGGGGGAGGGTTGAGTGTGTCAGTGTTGGGTAAGGCCGACAAAATTAAAAGGAACTTAGGCCACAGGCTTGGCTTTACCCTTTCTTTCATTTTCTAAGGTTTTGTTTGCTTGTTTTTACTTGAATGGTTTTGTTTTGTGTTTGTTTTGTTTCATTTTGTTTCGTGTAATAACATGTAACCGCTTATCACATTCATAAAACTTGATCAATCCTTATACATATGTATATAGATTTCTATGTGTGTGTGTGTGTGTGTGTGTGTGTGTGCATTGGTGTGTGTGTGTTTATAGTATATATCATCCGGTAGGGGTGTTTCATTGTTTGAATTACATACATATCTTTGTTTTTTTTTTTTTTTTATATACGTACATATGTATGTACATATATATGTATGTATGTACGTAGTACTTAGGTTTTTATAACATTTACTTAACCAACTATTTTTCAATCGAGAATTCGAGTTTCGAGTTCCGACTGCGCGACGACTACTATGACATGCCGAATGGAGAGTTTCGGTTATTCTTCTTTTACTGATTTGCTGATTTACCTATTTACTCTGCTTTACTGGGTTGTTTTTTCAAGAGAGTGGGTCGGGAGTTACACTGGTTACTGGCTTACTGGCTTACTGGTTAATTAGTTTGCTAAGCTATTAGGTGGAGAATCGGAAACTCATGTAAGTAGTTCTCTTGAAACGTACGATTGTTGGGTTGGGTCGGGGGGTGGTGGTGGGGGAATGTCTGAGTTGTTGGGAAGGATATGGGATTGTTGTTGTTGGATGATTGAGTGTGTGTGTTTGTGTAGAGCGTACAGTGCATTCCATAGTCATAATACAACATGATTCCCCATGGCTATGATGCCTTGGCACTACTCGTATCTGTGTGACTTTTGTGGATTGTGGATTGTGAATTGTGAGTGTGTGTGTGTGTGTGTGGGGGGGGGGGGGGAGAGGGTTCTAAACTTATCGGTGTACCGTTACTTTGTGGCTAGCACAAAAATACCTATCAAGTTTTTTGTTTTTTGTTTTTCCTTTTTTTGGTTTCGTTTGTTATTTCAAAGAAAAAAAAAAAGAAAAAAAATAAATTACATTGAATTTGAGAGGGAGCCTCGCCCCAATTTCTGTTGTTGTTGCTTGCTGGCCCCCTCCCCCACCTGACCCTAAGTAAAATACATATATTGAATATGTAATCCTTTATCATCATCATCAATGTTCAATCATCAATCATCATTATCGGATGATCATATTCCATTTCATTTTCATCTCCATAAAGATCTTAAATAAATATAAAGCACAAAGTGTTCGGACTTTCCAGTTTGAATTCTAGTTGATAAGTATGTATGTATGTGTGTATATATGTATGTATACAGTATACATATGTATATGTATGCTTAAAGGCATATGCATATACTACATATCTATACATACATACATACATATAGCATTTAAATATAAGTATTTATGTGTATAATATTAGAATTTAATCGTTTCAAGATGCATGTGTATTTGTATGTGTGTGTGTGTGTGTGGGTATTAGTGTGTAAATACATTATATAAATAAGTATATATGTATGTGTGTATGCTTCATCTTTCATCTTTTATGTTAATCTTCAGCGATAATTACAAGATCGGAAATCAAACATCCTTTCATCAGTCGATGCCGATGTCGATGCCGATGTCGATGTCGATGCCGATGTCGATGCCGATGTCGATGCCGATGCACATGTAATCATTTATATATTTTGTTGTATTTTTTTTGTTTGTTTTTGGTATGTATCTGTCGGTGCTCTCCTCCACGCCCTGTGACCTGTGTGTCCTGTGTGACCTGTGTGACCCAGGCCATAACTTAGGCATAAAATTCCGTTTTTCCTTGCGTCTTATAGGCCTCCTCCTCGATTTTGTACATATCCATTAGCTATAAAGCGGCAGCGTCACAAACAAAATTCAATGGATATTTCCACACAAAAAAACATAAGCAAGAGAAAAATAGAATGCATGTGTGTGTTTGTGAGTGTGTGTGTGTGTGTGTTTGTGGGTGTGTGGAGAAAGAGAGACAAAGAAAGAGAGAGAGAGAGAGAGAGAGAGAGAGAGAAAGAGAATTTGGTTAGGTTTCGCTTTCGGTTATTTTGATTATAATGTTAGGGCGACACAGCAAACGATAAATGACAATGCTTAGCAGGGCGTGGCAGATCGGGAGGCGCTTCACACAAACAGAGAGAGAAAGAGAGAGATAGAGATAGAGAGATGCATAGAGAGAGAGAGAGAGAGGGAGTTCGATAGTAGAGCGTTTGGTGGGTTGGATACAGGGTTGAGGGTACAGTACAGTAAAGGACACTTTTTATAAGCAGGTCAACTTAGGCAGGCTGGACAGACAATTCGGGGATATGGATATACATACATACATACATACGTATACGTATGAAGTATATGTAGTAGTGAGAGAAAGAGTGACACAAAATAAAAAAAAACACACACACCGAAAAGCATATAAAAAGCACACAGGGAAAGCACATATCCAACAAAATGTTCAAACCAAACAAAACATAGTAGTACTCTATCGAAATAAATGATAAATGGATCGGAGGTGGTGTGGAATGCAATCCCTCCCTCATGGCAGCGTTTCCAGATTTCTCAGAGGAATTTCCTGGGGCGTCGTTATGTTTCTTGTTTGTTTCTTGATGAATACACTCTCAATTGCGTATACATATATTTATGCTATATGATCTATGGAACCCTTTCCTTTCAGATGAAACGAAATTCTCTGTGGCAGATGAAACGAAAGATCAGATCAACATTCACATTCATCTACATCTACACCATTCAGTATTCAGTGGGATTTTCAAAGGAATACGTGATAGGGTAACTACTCATACATGTATGTACATACATATGTATGTATGCATTCTTAATAAATCATCGATATTCAGGCAATCAATGAGACAGCACACCGAATGACACGGATTTGGATTCCCTTGGCAATCTTCTCGATTGACCAAAAATAAAATTAAAGAAAATTAATAAACACAACCATTAAAACCAAATTAAAAATCAACAAGAGTATGGCACGGAGGGTGGTGGGTGGGGGTGGGGTTGGGTACTGGGTATAGGCAATCGATGAATTACAATAGACATATGTATGTATAATATATACGACTACTATAAACGAGTAAAGGAAATAGTTGGTATAGATAATTACATCTTAGCAGTTAGTTTGAAAGTTTAGCAGCTACTACGACTGATTACTGATCGATTACGGTTCAGATACAAGTTGGGTTGGGTTGTGGGTTTTCGGTATTCGGTTTTCGGTTCGATTCAATTTGATTTGATTTGATTTGATTCGGTTAGGTGTGGTGTGGTTGTGGTTCATTGGTTATCGGTAATTTATATTCGTTATCGGAAGATGCATCCCTGGGGCCGCTAGTCGATACTCCCATACTCTCTCTATAGCACTGCACTGCACTCATCGATACGGATACGGATACGGATACTGATACGATGCGAATAGGGATGCATTTCTTTTCATATTTCTTTTTCTGTTTGATTCTGTTTCGGTTTGACTTGCTTTTGGTTTTCAGTTTCAGTTTTAGTTTTTCTATTTCGGTTATTTTTGATCGTTTATGTATATCGTATATCGTTTATCGTTTATCTTTTAGCATTTATCGTTTATCGTTTATGGTTGATCGCTCTCTAGCTATTCATGTATGGTAGGTATAGTTGTCTAAAGTACAGTCTCAATACTGGTTATAGTGTCGGTTTCGGGCCGTGTTTCGTTCAGTACCTTTTGCACATCGGTACCAAATTCCTCGACCTGTTTCGAATGCGCCAGCTTCAACTTCTCCATGGCACGTCCCTGCTTTACGCCGATTTGCTGGTTAACGAGAGAGAGAGAGAGAGAGAGAGGAGGGAGAAAATGGCACGTGTCACAAGGTGTCTACCAAAGGTCGCATTTACATACATACCTTCTTCTCCTCCATGAAGCGCTTGACATTGTTCTGACGCTTCTCGCGTAGTCGACGATCCTTCTCGTTCTTGGTCTTGAGGGTCTTGTCGTTCTGTACCTCCTTGGCGGTATCCGCCGAGGTCTTTGCCTGCTTGGTATTTAGCTCCTTCAGATCCCTTGAGATGCGAAACGAAAACAAAGAATACAAGTTGCAGTACGAGTACGAGTACGAGTAGTCCAGAGAATATTTAAAGGGGGAAGGGGTAATGGGGCCTGGGGCCTGGCCTACCTGGCATGACGATCCTCCAGTTGCTTGATCTGTGCCGCCTGCACGGTCAGCATGAGGGCCTTCATGGCATCCTGCGAGTCCTGGACATGCTGGCGCAGCATGTCCCACTCCTCTTGCGGTGGCGGGCAATCATGTCGGTCCACTGCTTGGTCTGGTCGTTGATGGCGTTCTTGATGTTCGCATCGTTGCGGATGTCGTCTTTGCTCTTGCCCTTGATCAGCTTGTCGATGGCCGCGTTCTGGGTCTTCTGGACGGAGGTGCGCTCCTTGGCGTGCTTCTTGCGCAGCGTGTCCAGCTCCTTGATCTGCTTCTTGCCCACCTTCTGGAAGCCCTTCTCCTGGCGCAGCGATTCCAGCGTGACCGGCTCAAACACCAATGGCGGCTCCTTCTTCTCCTCCTCCTTTGCCTTGCCGGCATCCCGGGCGGCCCCGCCGCTCTGCTCCTCGATGCCCAGGGCCTTCATCTGCTCGTTCTGCTGCTTGGCAGCGCCGGCAAAGCCTCGCGGATCCGACAGCATGGCCATGAAGTCCTCAAAGCCATCAGGTACGTAAATCTTCAATTCGATGTTCACAAACAGCATCGGCAGCGACATCGGGAAGTTGGCCTCTGTGCGCAGCGACACATGGCGATATCCCGGCTGGAGTCCGTCCAGCGGCAGGATCCGCTGGCCGATCATCTTGCCACTTTCTTCATAGACGCCGAACCGCAGCACAGCCAGATCCGGCAGCACCACTTTGCGGAACACGAACGGGTCCTCGTTGTAGACCGGATTCAGGCCGTTGTTGGGCACCAGACGGGTGCGGAACTCCTTCTTTACGGTGTCCGAGGGCAGGCCAAACATGTCCACCTCCACGTAGGTGCCCACCTTCTTGTCCGACAAGAATTGTCCGGCGATCACCTTCACCGAGCACATGGCCGCGATCACACCGTCCACGGGGGCGTCGGCGAACGGATCGAAGTCCTTGTCCGCACGCCGCATAAAGTCCGGCTTCAGCAGGTATCCGCAGCCGCCGTTGTACTCGAACTTGCCCTGATTCAGCTGCATGGGCAGATCGGAGGTCTGGAAATTAAGCGACACCATCTGGCAGCCGGCATTCCAGAACACCTGCGGCATGTAGTTCGAGGAGTCCGCCCGGGTGCCCTTCGGATAGATGCGCGACATCTGGCGCTTGTTGTAATTGACAAAATCAATGGAGCTCTGCTTCAGGTAGTTCATGCCCGCCGATTCCGCAAACGAGGACATGTTGTGGGCAATGTTCTTCTCTGTGGATGCACAGATACACAAAACGGGGTATATGTATAATCGTATGTATGTATGTAATGTATGTATGTATGTATGTATGTATGTAATTTTGAAACATAATATTAATAAAAATTGAAATTAAAACTTGAACTTGATGAACCTCTCTTCATGAGCTTCTCTTCTACTCTACATGGAATCGGTAAATGGTAATGGTAAATAAGATGAATGCTGACTATCGATGACTATCGATTAGAATTTCGATTACCAATTGCCTTATCGAAACCCTGGAACTTAATGGGCTGCGCATAATTGACCATCGATGAGAGCCAGGGATGTACATTGGTGGTGGAGCCACTGTAGTTGGCCGCCGCTGCTTCCGCCTCGGCACCGCCACCCCCCTCGGCAGCACCATCGGCAGCGGCTGCAGCTTCGGGTGCTGGTGCGGGAGCGGCCGCTGCCTCTGGCGGCTTCCCGGCACTGGCATCCTCCTCGGGATCGTCATCGGTCTTCAGCTCGCCCTTCAGCCACAGCTCCAGCTCGACCTTCTCCACATCGGGCTTCATGCGCTTGTTCTTGATGAGTATCTTTTTCTTCAGCTTGCACGGCGGCGGCAGGGGGAGTCCCGGATCCAGCTGATGAGAAGATGAATATACCAGAATGAATATCACAAGCGCAGAGGGGGGTGGAGTGCGGACTTACCGGATGATCTGAGAGGGGTTCCTTCAAGAGCAGCTCCCCGAAGAAGTCATCACAGTATTTGGCTAGCTTGTATTGCTGGGCCCGGTTGCAATGGTTCTCGAAGGACAGGATCACCGGATACTCGGACGATACGAAGGCGCAGTCCGCGATGGCCTGGATGCAGTCCTGCAAGCCAAAAGGGTGAACAAAATGCTCAATGCCCAATTGCCAATTGCCAATAGACAAATAAGGAAAGGCACTTACCTTGAAGAGAATTTCCGTACAGTAGGCATGACCGTGGGTGACAATCGGCTCCTCGTCCTCCCCCTTGCCGTTCCAGCAGTCGAGTTCCACACACCGACAGCCGGCGAGCAGCGTCTGGCGGTACATCTCGACGGAGCTCTTGCCGCCAATCTGTCGGCCGGACAAGTAGGTGTTATGCGAGCTATTGATGTAGTAGTGGGCCAGTGGCTGGTCCATCTCCATGTAGAAGTCCAGGCGATCCAAAAACACGGGTGCATTCTCATCGGACATCAGATAGCGCTTGAATCCGTCCAGGGAAAGTTGAGCTGCATATGGGGAATAGGAATCAGAATATGAATCAGAATAGGACCACATTCCATTGATATTTATATAGAGATGGATGGAGATGGATACTTGCCACTCTTCTTCTTCTCTTCGTCCAGCTCATAGTCGTTGATGATCTCCGTGCAGCGCTTCTCCTCGTAGAGCGGAAAGAGGATCTCGTTCATGCGCGGATCCCTCTGCTTGTCGTTCATGAACTGGATGAACTGCTCCATGCTGATAAAGTCCTGTTTACCTTTGGTACTGCAATGGGCAGAGTAGAGACAGGGACAGGGACAGGGACAGGGAGGCAGAAAGGATTATCCAATTTATTTGGTTTGTCCCAAGGCAGTTCGAGGCACCTACATGGACGTGAAGAGCTCCTCGATGTCGTTACGGGGACAGACCTTGTGGTAGAGGGCATAGAACTTGTCGAAAGTGAACTGATCCATGGTCATGGTGGCATTCTTGTCGTCCGGCAGACCCGCATCCTTGATGCACGTGTAGACCAGCTTCTCGGTCTTGCCCGAGGCGAATGTCTTGGCCAGCGTCTTGACCGGTATCTTGCCGCTCTTCTCCACGCAATAACTCAAACGCATCCAACTAAGAGGACACACAGACAAAATATATTTAAGTATCTCCACAAGTGCATCTGTATCTATATCTGTATATCTACATTAAGCAAAAACAAACACTAGGATGCAACAGGATGGATAATATATATGGTACATACCTTCATTGACTCTGATTTATATTTACAGCTAAGAGTTTAATTAAAATCCTTTCCTAATTGCGTTTGAGAGATGATTTCATGTGGCACTGAGGCTGAACGCTGACCTAATCCACTTTTGTTACGTATACACGATGGAAAATTAACATTTCATTTGTAATTCAGTTAAACACTGACACGACCCCGTATCCAATTTCCCATTTAACATTTCCCATTTCCATTGCCATATTGATTGGCAGATAGATGATTAACGATGTGCCGGCCAGTGACTGTGGACTGTGCCCTGTGCCCTGTTCCCTGTCCCCCGAAACCGTGGCACAACCTCATAACTAATTGAAATCGAATCGACTTGAATTTGAATCAATTTGCAGCTGCTCCTGCTGCTGCTTTGTGTCCATGTCAATGTCCATGTCCGTTCAAGGGATTGCATGTCGAACTCTCTCTCTACCCCTGTGCGGAAGCCGGAGGAGGGGACACATCCCTTTTAGGCCGTTTAGGTGCGGGTCAAGTAATTACGGCGGCACCAGCCCCAGTTCCAGTTCCCGCGCCATGCCATCCAACACCGCACCGCACCGCACCGCATGAATGACGCATGAATAATGCAATCAGAAACAAATTGCAAACTAGGACAACTAATTTACAATGGCAACATGCAACGGTCGTGTTCCCTGCATGCCACTGCCACTGCCACTGGAACAGGTGTTGGGCTACCACGTCCGTGCGGTTAACACGGTTGTTCGTTGCAACACACATCCATGCCCCAGCCCCACCCTGCCGTACCATTTTGCAGTGCTTGAAGCAGCAGTGCCACTGGCAACGCATATTCAATGAACTACATCTCAAAGCTGCCAGATCCCAGATCCCAGATCCCAGAGAGTTTCCTTTTGCTCATTTTCCTCCGGCCATTGACCACTGACTCTGAACTGAATGCAACGGCGTACATAGTACATATGTAGTACCCACTGCGAGTATATACATATGTATTTATGTATGTAGCGAGCTGTTCGCTCTGCTCGCTCCAGACTCGTGGAAACTTTGAGCGGTTTAACCCAATTTCGGAGATGTTGCTAGCATTCCCAGCCATCATTTCCACAGCAATTTATTCAACGAAAATGCCCCAACAGCAACATTGAAACAAGCCAAGCCGAAAGATGGACCCACAACTAGACCCAGATCCAGCCCGAGACGAGACGAGACGAGACGAGAAGCAAGCATAAATATCCATGGAAATGGACATTTTCTAGCAGTGCTGCTGACTGGGTATATTGGGCAAACAAAAACAAAAACAAAAAAGAAAAGAAAATAAAACTGGCAGATGGTTTTAGGAGTTCTAGGCCCCAGAGGTGGCTGCAACAGATCTTGGAAATATTTAATACGAGTATCATATATTTTATTCTAATTCTACCTTCGCCCTCCCCTTTTTAGTATTCCTATCTCTACTTTATATGTATGTATTTTCCACCTTTATTCCTATTCCTCCTTTATATAGTTTCCACATCCTCGTTTGTTCTACCTTTTGTCATACCCAACAATACCTTTCCAGACACCTCCTAAACAGCTTCTTTATACTCGTGGGCTAGGTGTCAGCATAGTCGTGTTACCCTTCTTCGCTTCTTTTTTCGCTTCGATGGCAATGGGAACAGCAGCCACTGGCCCCCCACCCCACCCCTGTTCCCACCATTCTCTCCTACGGTTTTGTGGAGCAGCTAACGAAAATGGCAGGAAATGCAAATGAAATGAATTTATTTCGGGTGGAAAACAGACAGAGAACCCCGGGTTCACGATTGGGTTGGGTTGGGTTAGGTTGGGTTACTGTTTGACTTTTTCCATGGATCAAATTGCAGCGAGGTATTTCCCGGAATCGCGTAATGACCAATCAGGAATATTAATAGTGCCGGAATGAAAATAATTGAGTGGAAAGTTCAGTCATCGATTGAAAATTGGATATATGCGCGGGCGGACTGGTACGAGTATTAGATGGTATCAAGTTTTCGCTTCTTAACGCGTGCCATCCACCGAGAGAGAGAGAGAGAGAGAGAGAGGTTCATGGGCATTCGTTGAGTAACACTTTCGAGGGGAAGGTGCCATCGATCTGTAGCTGTAGATTCGATGTACTACGAGTACTATGCGAGTATTTAAATGGACTATATGTAAGTCCCAAAAGGGACTTATACTGTCTTTGGTGTGTTGTCGTCACTAGCTGGGTGGGGTGACAGGGTAGCATAGATTCGAGGGGATTTGGTACTTACTGCTTCATCAGATTGGTGCGCGGACACACATTTGTGGCGCGATTGTTATGCGTTATGATACGCAAATTCTTTTGCCAACTCTGCCCCAAGAGACACACACAAGCAGACAGTGAGTGATAGAGAGCAAGAGAGAGTGAGAGAGAGAGAGAGAGTGAGGGGAAAAGAGTAATAATAGAATAAACACAAGAGCCACATGCAACATGCAACAGAAATGAAGAGTCAAGAATAAGTAGAGTAGTAAGCAGAGTAGAGTAGAGTAGAATAGAATAGAGTGGAGTTGCGTAGTAAGTGAATGAAGAACAATCGATGCAATTACGAGTGGGACACGGGATGTTATTGCAGTCGAGTGAAGGTGCACCAAATGGCATTAATGTGTGGCAAGTAAACAAAGGAGGGACCCATCATGCAGACAGACCCCTTCTCAGGGTCGAGTCCTGCACAAACAAACAGAACTAGAACTAGAACAAGAACAAGAACAAGAGCCAGAGCCAAGAACCATGCAGTGGGGATGGCTTGCACAGGAGTGAAGTGGACTGGAGTGGACTTACTGTTTTCTCAGACACATCATGGGACAGATATTATTCGCTTTGACATTATGGGTGATTTTTCGGATGCCATCTAGCCAGATCTAAAAGAAGAGAGGATTCAAAGTCGGTGTCCCCGCATGAAATGTTATTCAGTTCAGTTCGGTTTCAGATGTGTGTGTATGGAGGATATGCAGGAGATGCAGGAGATGTACTGTACTGTCCCTCCAGAGATGTCATTCATGGCTATGATGGCTAAGCCGTGGCTTACCTTGGCTGTTGCCGCATCGGGGCAGATAACATGATGATATGTTATATTGATATAATCCGTGTTCGAGCATATAGTGAGAGATCGCTTGTCCAGCTCCGGTATATTGGTTCCATTCTTTTTGGTCACCTTATCCAGTATCTTGGGATCCTGCAAACGAAATAATAAATATTTAACATAATTAATTTCCGCAAGCTGCTCTGCTCTGCTCTTTGTTGAGTGCACTGCAATTTGGCGCAACATTGGGCCAAAAGTACAAAGCAGCAGCATTAATCAAGGCGTGGGCAAAGCATTTATCAAAATTCAGTGCAGCGCTCAAATGCGCATCGAAAGCCAGCAAAAGCAGACGTCATATCTACAAGCATACTCATATGTACATATGTATGTATGTACATATGTACATATGTATGTACATGTACTCGTAAGTATTTGACCTTGCCCTTCATTTGGGGCTTAATTCAATTACGAAATCGAATTATATTTGCCTTTAATTTGTTTTTCGACACTTGAGTAAACCACATTTCCTATTTATAGAACAGACAGCTTAAAAGCTGTATTAACTCCCACTCTCCCACGGTCCCACTATCCCACTGTCCCAGTGCACTGTCCTCGAGTCTCCGTAGTCTTTGATGGTATAATAAATAAACGCCAAATCAGTGTGAAGAGCAATTTTTCGATTAATTGTTCCATAAATAAATCAGCAACGAATCGAGACTATTGTGATCTCTGTTGTATGTTTTCCGTTCTCGCCATTGGGTTTAATTATAATTTATTTATCCTTTTTGGTGCATCCTGTGCTGCTCTGCTCAATGCACATGACGTGTTAAATGCACATCTAGAAGCTGAGTGTCGCGGGGGTATCTTTATGTCGAGATATATGTATGTACATACCCCTCGTGCCTCGATTGTTTATCGTTCTCTGAGAACCTACTATCCAAGATTGATTCAACGAGGAGATTCGTTCTCCACTTTTAGCCCCCTTCCGGCCTGGTTTCTGGGATTCTCAAACATCCACTTAAATGATTCAGTTCTTTGAGGAAATTGAATTATGCAAGGATCCTCCTGGTCTCCTGCTCTCCTATCTTCCTACTCCTTCCTCCCATTATGGACAGGACACACACTCAAAGGCTCAACTCAATCAGTTCGAGTGTAATTTGTGTGCAGAAAAAAGAGAGAGGGGTTAGACAGAGAGAGAGAGAGAGCGGGAGAGGAACTGTAGCATACTTTCGAGTGCTAAATAAGTTGGCTTCTTCCTCCTCCTTCGTGCATCTCTCTCCCCTCCCTAACCGAAATAAAGTGAAAGCAAATGTTATAAAAGTTTTTTTTTCCTTTTTGCTCCATTCGTTCTTTCTTTCCTTCTTTCATTCTCCTGTATATATATATTTTTTTTTTTGCCACTTGCTTTGCTTTCAGTTTCTATTGTTGTTGCTGATTCTGCTGCTGACGTACTTTGTCCGCAGAGCATATGAGAGCCAGATGAGTGGTGGGAGAGGGAAGGGTGGGGGGGGGGGAGGCAGTGACAGCAGGCGAAGACTGAAGCTGTGACCAGGGTGACAGGGTGGCAGATATTGAAGCAGGGCGTGGGGTTTGTGTGGAGTGTGTGGAGGCGATGGAGACAGGAGACGGGAGGCAGATGCATAAGCGGAGACGGTATCTAAAACGGTATCAGAAACGGTGGCGGAGGCGGTGGCTTTGACGCTTCAGGCTGGCTTCGTGCATTATTAAAAAGCTCAAACAGGAGAAGAGGACCAACAGGAGAGAGATTGAGAAAGAGAAAGAGAGAGTGTGTGTGTGTGGGCGTGGGCGTCCGGAGTGGCTTCGAAAACTGCATTCAAGGTATATACAATCGGTAAGGTAAGGCAGAGCACAACACAACACATTTGTGGCTCTTATACGCATTGAATGCTAATTGATCCATGATCCCCAGCATGCACAAGGATACATATGTACACATGTATGTATGTACATATAGATGTATTAGTTTTTATCCCCCCCCCCCCTCCGCACCTTACCTTGCATTTGAATATACCTTGAGTGCAACGTAACCTGAAATGATTTCGTTGTCAATATATTTCCTTTTCGCCATCCCCTTATCCCATTGCCTTACCATCGAATAAATCGTTACTCATCTGCCCCTCACCCTTCACCTCATCCGCATGTCACTTCTCACCTTTGCCCCTGCTTCCACACCTTTCCCTTTCCCTTTTCATTCATTTTCAGTTATCTTCCCCGCTCTTCTCTCACTTCTCCCTCCCTCTCCCACTCCCTTTCTCTGCCTGTGCCTGTTCCTGTACCCCTCTGTGGCTTACTCCTGCTCTCTGTCTCGCTTCATTTTTTCTCTGTGTGGCAGCAACACGAGGCAGCTTTTAATGGTCCATTGTGCGACTGCTACTTAGGAGGCTTTGACTCGTGTATCGGTCTTCCACTCAAAACTCTCTCATTCCCCACTCGATATTTCTACCCCTCTTCCCTCTCTCTCTTCCTCTTCCTCTTCCTCAATCTTACTTTCTCGCACACTTTCTCTTTTTCCGTGTGTGTTTGTGTGTCGCTCACTGATTTAATATTGATGACCAAACATTTCAAGTGATGGCAGAGCACTAAAGACACACACACACACACACACACACGCACACGCACACACGAAAGACCCTACCACCTTCATCCCCTTCCACATTTGCCCCTTTGGGCCACCACCCACCTTCACCTTCACCTCCTCCTCCACCACCTTCGTCTTTTTTTCTCACATCGATCCATCCTTTGAAAAGTTTTTGCATCACTTTCAACTTTCGTTGGTTTTCTTTTGGCCATCATCTCATTTGTGGTCAACATTTATGGCACGCAGCAAACTGACATCCTTTTGGTTTCGCATTCCCATCCGCCCGGCGCACTCCAACACACAGATAAACATACACATATGCACATACATACATACATATATATCTCTGATCATTATATGCATGTCTTGCCACTTCTGTTGATTGCTGCAGCTGCTAATGAGTCTTGTGTGACTTTTGGCATTTTTATTGAATTCTTTCCTGAAAAACAGCTGTCTTCAATCCACAAAGGATCCACACAAAGCAAATACATCTTACATATGTATGTACATACATATGTATGAATATGTATGGCTTGGTGGTCGAATTACTCCGATACAGATAATCTTTCGAGAACTTTTAAAGTGCAACATATATTCTCCGCTTCCCCTTCCCCGCACCACTTTACTAATGCACAAGTAAACCATAAGAAATGAGATACATGTTGATCGGACTGATGGAATCAAAGGGCATCTCTCTTGTTTATTTTTTGTGGATTTTTCCAATTAACTACGCGTTTTTGTGGGTATTTAACACTCTCATTTCGATCAAAATGCATCTGGTTAGCCAGCTTTAATGGCATTGCATACGTAGATTTCATTTCAACTTAAGGCACCATTAAGTTTCAGCTGTTCATAATTATGAAGAAACCCACCCGTTGACAGTGGCTTTTCATTTAGTTTTCTACATATGTATGTACAAACACGAGTGTGTGATTAATTGTGAGTTATGAACACAGAAGCATTTCCATTTATGAAGCCCCTTTGGAGCTTTAGACCCAGAACCCAGATGAAATTCTGTTGAGTTGTATGATAAATATTTCTCATTTTCATTTGAGATATTTTTTATACAAAAGTTTTATTTGAATTCCGTTGAAAACTATTAATGAATTCTTCTGTTGCAGCTGTTGTCCCTCTCCTCCGGCAAGGATGCTCTCTCTCTCTCTCTCTGTCTCTCTGGCATCCGGCGGATATTTTCCCTCTGCTGTTGTGCTGCTGCTGCTGCCGCAGAATTCTGAGAGCTAACTTCTAAGGATAAATATGCCAATTTACTTGCGAGAGCGGAGTGTGGGTGGGTTTACATAGATCCAGCTCCAGCTCAAGTTTCAGTTGAATTATTTCCCATCATTCTCTCGATACCAAAATGCAAGTGGGAATTCCTCCTCCTTCTCCTTCTCCTCTGAAGAGGAAGCCTTTTCGAATATTTCAAGCTCAAAATTCGGTTTTACCCTGAAACTGAAGGCAAGTGCTCCTCGAAACATTTTTGGGGCAGCAGGAGGCACAGGCACAGGCACAGGCAGAGGTACCGAATCAATGGAACACCTGTATCGTAGCCAAGGGCCTTCTTGCGTTGGGTCGGGGTGTGCTGCACCCTTCAACTGGTAACCCAATTGCTGTGGCTACTCCTCTCCGCCCTACCACTTCTCGTATGTCGTGCAGCAGTCTTGTGGCTTGGAAGATTGGCCAGAGGCCAGGGCGTGTCCGTCCGTCCTGGATGAATGGATGGATGCACTCGTCCAAGCCTCAGTTTTAGTTTCACTTTCACTTTCCCTCTCTGTCTGTGTGTGTGTGTGTGATCCATTAAAATGTGTGTCATCGGGGTGGCACATGAGAGGGGGTGGGGCATGGGGCATGGAAGCCAGGCGGAAAATCTAAATTAGTTAGCAGCAGCACCTGCCGCAGGGTACCCCAAAAACCCCTCAGCCCCGTGTACTCCCCTTCCACTATATATAGATCTATATTGCCTTGTCTCTCTCTCTCTCTCTTTCTCTCTCTCTCTCTCTCTGTGTTTGTGTGTGTGTGTGTGTGCTCGTTCGGTCATAAATTTCATTTAGGATACCCCGATGTCCACAGACAAATACAAATACAAATACATCACTCTATGTATCTGTCCTGTCCGCTCCACTAACACTTTTGTTAGTGCAATATGTCATGAATCGAGAGGGGGTGGTGGTGGGGGGGGGGGGGGGCGCAAGGGCGGCCAGTCGCATAATGGTGTGGAGCAACTGGGGCGTGGCCGGTCGCCGGGTGACAATAAATCCAACGCATTGGAAACGAAATGCCTTCAAGTCGACGACAAGGACGACTTTGATCCCAAAATGGCTCCGGCTGCAAAACAATTGAGAGGCAAAAGTGACATATTGACACATTAAAAGAGACGCTGCACTATGGTCCAAACGACTACTTTTTTGGAAACAACCCATTTTTTAAAAGTTTAAAAATAACCGTTCTTTTGATTACTTTGTATTAGAAAAAGAGTGACCAAATAAGTTGCGTACCAGAAATTTCCCTAGGTGGCGCCACGTTCGCGAAAACAGCGGTGCAACCCAGCTGTTGTTACTAAAGTGCACGCGCAGTGAAAAAAGCCAATTTAATTACAGTTTTAAATCTCTTATAAATTGAAAAATACGATAAACTGATCAAATTTTTTTAGTGAATCTTGATCTGTGGGGTTTTTACTACGTGTTTTGTATTGTTTACTGTATCTAATAGTTTTGATTTCTTCGTAGTTATAGGTTAAAGTGAGTCCCTTTTTTTGAGCCAATTTTTATTGAAAACTGATTTTTGAAAAGCTATAACAATTGAGTCCCATCGAGTCCCACCTTGAAATCTATTATGTGTCGTAGATTAATAAATTCTTGTTGAAATGTATATAGTAAGAAATACCACATTTGACCACAAATCTTAAAATTTGCATTAGTAGATCATAACCTCAAAATCCACAATACAGAGTTGTTTGACGTTCTATTTTGTTCTACAACATTTATTTTTATGCCCAGAGAAAGCTAAATTGATTCGCAAGGCTGTACAGAACCCAGTAGTAAAGCCGCCACTTTTCTGACCCAACGAGCACCATGGAAAAAGCGTTTTCCACCCTGACAGAGGCGTTTTTCTCTTTGCTGCAACAATTTACTATTGTTTTTGGTTAAATCAAAATTTGTGTTCTTTTTATGCGTGCCACGACATTATAATTTTAGTAAAAATGAATTACATTAATTTCTTAATAAAAATGTTATAAATATTTGTTATTCCCTATAATTCATTATTTTTTAATATGCATTATTAAAAAAAGGCGGTGCCACACCCATTTTTTAGTAAATCCACTTCCTATTAATTATATATAAGAAAATATTGTTTCGTTTGCGAGTTATTAATTTATTCCAAAAAAGTGGTCGTTTGGACCATAGTGCGCTGTCACACACACACACACACAGACACTGCCACATACGAGTATACATACCTATGTATGTATCTCTGTATGTATGGATATTTGATCACATGGACAGTTGTTGTATGGCTTTGTGTGATGAGACAGGAGCAAGGAAAAGGAAACTGCAACTCAGTCAAAAGTTTTGCATAGATTAAGGACGAGATAGGAGTAGAATTGGAACAAAACCGAAACCAGAAGGCAGTTTGACAGCAGAGTAAATGCTGCAGTCACGAAGTATGTCGTATGTCTGAATATGTATATCCCTGAATAATTTGCCATGAAACGGCAATTAGTTCTCTTTCATTTGTGATTGAGAAGGGTTCGTCCGGCGCAGAGATGGAAATTTTGTTTAGTTCTCCCCGTTCATAGTTTTTTTTGCCGGTTTTCCCGTAAAGCGTCGATTTTCTTGCATTTAGGCATGGAAATTTCACTGGCATTGGGAAAACTTTGTATGGGATACTCACCCTGGGGGTGCCGCCCGCACGAATGTCGCTCACTTGGCACAGCTCGATGACATCGCCATCCTGGACAAATGAACACACACAAAAGAGAATTTTAAGGGATAGATTAGTGGATGAGGAAGGGAGGCTTATGGTTTTATGGTTGTTTGCTGTAACACTTACCCGACCCTCGCTCTTCCAATACAAAAAGAATCCATATTCATCGACCTTGAAGAGGGCATCGCGCTCAAAGTCATTCTCCTTGGTCTCCTTCTCGTTCTCGAACCAACGATCGAAGACACAGCCAGTGGTCAGCTCCGGCGGCACCGGGATGATCCAATCGAATTCGTACTTCTTGGTCATATTTATTCACAGCTTACAGCTTACAGCTCACAGCTTACAGCTTACAGCTCACAGCTTACAGCTTACAGCTCACAGCAGGGGAGGGGCTTTGCCTTTGCCAAATGTGGGGGGCAACGCATATATCTCTCTTCGATCTCAGCGATCTCAGCGATCCACGCACCCTTGCTAGATGTCTCTCCTATAATCTCTACTCGATCTCTGCTTTGCTGATCTCTAGCTCTAGTTATTTTCTCTTTTGTTTTGTATCTTCTCGTGGGGGGCGGGGCTTAAGTGTTGGGCATATTTGAAATATATTCCTAGATGCAATCGATTGTATTTCGATTGCAGATCGATTGCGGTTGCGTCTCCTGTGTGTATCGGTGTGTGTCTCCGTTTGTTTGGTATTTGTTTTGTGTTGCTTTTTGGCTTACTATACTCGTATATACAATTGCATTTATTGTAGAATGATCACATGGCCTCCCCAGCAGCAGTCCATGCCCCCGAAACGAAGGGAATTGTTTTGGGTAATTGAACTAATTCTTAGCGATTTTATACCTGCAGCTTCAACCTTCAACGTGCAACGTGCAGCGTGCCACGTGCCACGCGTGCCGCCACTGCCTTCCGCTTCCTTTGCGTTCACTGGTTATGTAATCCGTTTAAGCTGCAATTATAAAATGGAGAAAAATACACCCATTAGACAGACATACAAAACCTGATGGTCAGCACAAAAACAATCCTGCTGTGTGGCATGCCACACAAACAACCGAAAGACAGGCAGACAGACGGACAGACGGACGGACAGACGGACAGACAGACATAGAGAAGGCAACCCAGAGTGGTCTTCGATAATTGTTGGTCAAGAAATGGAAACGAAATTCCAGCTCCCACTTCCTTCCCCGTGCCACAATTGTGTGGCACACACACACACACACAAGCACAGTTCGAGTGCATTGTGGAACAATTTCCAATTTTGAATCGAATGTGGCCTTCGTTTCGTGGTCAAATGTCTCCGCCATTTCTCCCTTTCTCTCCTACTTCCTCAATTTTCGTGTCTCTTTTCTTCTGTTTATTTCAGTGCGGCTTCCCATCTCTTGGTCTTGGTCTTGGTATTGTTTTGAGTTTATTTTGAAAGCCCGAAACTCGCTCGTTTGCCATGGAAATATTCATGAGTCTGCAATTATTGAAGGAATCGATTGCCTCGTTTCTGGAATGGACATTCCATGTAAATGCGGCAACAAATTAAAGCATTTCAATTTTGCAATGGGTTGCAAACTGAGTCACATTCCATAATCAATTCCGAGGAGGGGTGTGGTGTTTATATTCTGAAATATTTCCATTTGAAACTCGGCTGGAATCGGTTTTGATTCCAGCACAGATTCCAGAACTGAAACGGTTATGAATCGGTTATGGACTTATTCACAGGATATATGCAAACTATTCACTTTATCAACAGGATATTCAGAATTCTTGAATCTAAATAGATTTGGTGTCGGTTTTGAACCGGTTTTGAATGTTGGGGTGGGGTGGTGGTGGCCCACACAACACACAATTAAACAAACAAAAAAACATACAACAAAAAATCTCACTTAAAACAAAAACATTTCCCACTCAACGCGAATTCTGTTCTGAGATTTTCTCAACTTTCAAAGGATCACTCTGACGGAGTGGACAAAATGGAGCACAGGATTCGAGGCACAGGCAGATCGTAGCAGATTGAGGCACAGACTTTGATTGTTGGGGGCAATCTGTATCTGTTGGTTCGACCACAGCTGGTTGACTGACAGAACGGTTGAGGCTGAGACACGCTGAAATTCGAAATCGTTCGAGCCGGAAGCCACGAAACATCCGATGTCTTGGACAACGGCTTTTGACGTTGGCGCCTAATGAAATTAGCGAATGGCGTCAGCGTCAGCGACAGCGACAGCGTTAGCGACACTGTGGCATTGTGGCAGTGTGGCAGTGTCAGGGCCATGGCCACAGGTTCGCTGCTTCGATTTCGATTTCTTTAAGCTTTTTGGTATCACTTTGGGGGCTTCTTTCACTGCACCCACGGCCATGGCCTCGTGCACCTGACTTTGACGGGGTTTTTCGTCTCTCTCTTCTCTGTGTGTGGGAGTCACGTCACCAACAATGGGGCTGTTCTGGTGGCTGTGGCGCTTGTGGCCTGTGGCTTCGGCTGTGGCGAAGTCAAGTGGCTGGAATTTTTCTTTTGCCTTGTTGGCTTTTCAATTGGTTGGCGGCCATGCCCACTGATTTCTCTTTGTGGCGGGCACGGCACCCCCTCAATCCCTCAACCCCTCAGCAGGCACCGCCACTTTGTTTGGGGCTTCTCTTTATTTATATTTTCGACAGCAGACGCGACGCTATGCGATGCGATGCGATGCGACGCTCCGCTCCGCTCTCCAGGAGGCGTTGAGTCCTTTGTGTGACATTTATGCCCGCAGCTGGTGCTCCACCAATGGACTCTGCCTCCCGCCATACGAGTATGGCTGACTGATTACTCTCGTGCCCCGTGTGCCCCTTGTTCCTGTTCCCCCCAAATGGGCGCCCTCTGATTTCCTTTACTTTTTTCGGAGCACCTTCTGTGCTGTCATGTTACACATGACTTCAAATTCAATGAGCTGCAAAATTTTCGCTCATTGTTAAAGCTTGACGCTCGTTAGACGGTGCGCGGTGTGCGGTGCGGGTATCCTTTTGGACAGAGCCAGAGCCGGGGAGCTCTTTAAAAATACTCTAGCGAGAGTTTAATGAATTTACGCTCTTTGCGCATTTGAACTTTCAATTTTTGCCAGCTGCTCGGAGGAGAGGCGGAGGTGGAGGTGGAGGTGAAGGTGAAGGTGGAGCCGCCTGCGAAATGCACTCGTCTTGGATTACATTTGCTGCCTAATGAGCTGGAGGCCCAAGGACCCACAGCCCAGGACAATAGCCCATAACTCAGAGAAGTGTTGGGTTTAGTTTTCGCCCTAGTTTTGTGTGTGTTTGGATCTTTCGGGGGGGGGCTGCTGCTGCTGCTGTTGCTGGGCTCCTGTGACGCCCATTAAATGCAGAAATGGGCACACGGAGAGAGAGAAGCCTTTTGCTACTCAGATTTATTGCGTATTTCCCCCCATCATTACTTTAGTTGCAATAATAATCCAGAAATGGATGGAAGGAAACCTGAGGTGCATTCGGAGATCTTCCTTCAATTGGAAGGATATACTTGAAGGGTATATTCTGCTTCTGCTCGCTGCTGCGCCACGCCTCACACCTGTGTATCTGTATATGCGATAAATCGACCAGAAATTCGGCTCAAGTGGCGTGGGGCTTCGAGGAGTGTGGGAGGGGATGCAGAAAGGTAGAAAGTAAAAATAGCTTGCATAAACTTTTCCTCAAAGGACACACACACACTGACACACTCACATGCAGACAGACAACGCGGTGGCAGGAGTTGCCACTGCCACACGTACGTCTCAGAAGTGTGCTACAAATATGCTCATTACGTGCGCGCCAAGTGGCAGCCACTCCAGCGGCCTGGCCTGGCATGGGCCACACATACCTCCACCACCCAACCAACCAACCAACCAACCAACCAGCCAGATAGTCAGCCTTCCTGCCACCTTCTTAGCCCTGCCTGTGTCGCTTCCAGCGACAATTGCTCAATTTATTATTGCATACTTTGCGGCCATAAAAGTTGCGGCCTGCCTCCTCTTGTTGCATGTCCTATAAGGACCTCGGCTCGTTTGAATATCCTAAAGATACACATATTCTACTTATAGACAGGAGCATTCAATTTGCGAAAACTTCTGCACGCGACATGCCATATGCCCTTTTTTTCTCACACACATGCCAGCCAGCACTCGGCACTCGGCACTCGGCTGTGGCATGCCACATAAGCGACCGGAAAGTCACAACTGCAACTGCAAAGGGGGAAACACTGAAGAAAGGCAGTGGCAAATATTCATAGATGTTCTCCCCCATCCCCTCCCTGGATAACAGCTTCAAATTCAGGCAATTTCTCTTTCCTTTGTACTTTCTTTCACTCTGGCTTAGCGACCAAGATGACAGATTGGGTGGAATGAAGCCATGAAAAGGGGTTTACGAATATTCTCTATTCTAATGTTTCTACTTCTCGCAGTGTTCCCTTCTTTAATTATCTTTTTCCCCGAAAAGTAAAGGAGGGATTGCTAGACAAGAAATTCACAAAAAAGCAAGAACAGAATGAAAAACATTTGAGAAAAAACCTTCAAAATAAGCTAAGAAACAATGCAACAGCAACAACAAAATGTTTTCCTTTGTGACAATATATATACCTATGTATGTATGTACATTTTCCGCAAGACCATTGAAATAGTGTCGTGTGCCTTACAAAAAAAATAGCTCTACATTACATGAAATTGGGTAGGACCTGAATATTAGTCAATCTGTGGTGATAAGACTCCGAAAGTGGCATATAATGGCGCTGCCCCTTCAATAAAAAATTCCCAGGATCGTACGCATTTTAATGTTTTGTAAACCGACACAAGGCTTAAATGAATTTCGCCTTGTTTAATTGTTTTAATTGTCTCTGAGTTGATGGTTGTGGGGAGCCTTCCATCAATGCTGGAGAATATGCTGCACTTGGCCGCCGAATGCTGATTATTTGTATCTAATTTTCCCACATTGTTCATCGATGAGATGTGGTTGCTGGAATGTTTCCTCCTGCTGCTGCTGCTGCTGCTGCTGCTTTTGCTGGCAGCGGCATTACATTTACGAAATTGAATTTGCGAGTCCATACAATATTTGTGAAATTGGCACTTAAATATTTGATGAGCGTCCAAGCCCCAGAGAAGTCAAGAGAAATGCGTGGATTGTGTTCCCGTTCCCGTTCCCGTTTCCATTTCCCATTTCCCATTCTCGAGCACTGATTGCACAAATGAAATATTGAGTAGAGGGAATCCCTTTGGGGATAGGGTTTGGGGGGTGGGTGTATAGGGGGCAAGGGTCACACAACTTGACCTTGTTTTTTGGCATCCATCAACATTTGATGTCATGGCATGGCGTGGCGTGGCATTGCATGCACTGTTCTCTCTTTCTCTTTCTCTCTCTCACTCCATCCATCCATACCGTCCGTCAGTCAATCAATCAAACGCTCACTCAATTACATCAATCAGAGGGCGGGACGGCAGTGCGAAATGTAATCCAAAACCAAAAGTCCAGCACATATCCAAAATGGGTGGGCAGGCAGGGAGACAGCGGCTGAAAGCCAGACCAGACCAGACCAAAAGTAATTGCCGTGCGATAAACAAAGTCCTTTTTTTATTGTACATATGCACAAACATTTGCCAGGGATACAGGATATTCATCAACAAAAATACAGACTGAGCGAGCGAGCGAGAGAGAGAGAGAGAGAGAGAGAGAGAGAGAGAGGATGAGGAGGGAACCTTTCCTCTGCTGAAAAACGAAACTCTGATTAAATGACACGGAAATGCAATGAAAATATACAAACTCTTCGTACATACATATGTATGTATGTACATATTCATTTAACAGAATGCAATTTCTCCTTGCCAACATCGCCTACCTTTCTCTTTCTACCCATCCTCCAGCCCTGCCTTTCTCTCACTATCTCCTTTTTTGTGGAAATTTGTCATTTAATTAAAGCAAAGCACACAAAATGTTCTACATAAATATTTATATACATAGTACACGTACATATGTACATGTGTATGTATGTATTTGTATGTTGTGTGTGACGTTTTATGAAATTCCTTGGAAATGTTGAGGAGCAGAACAGAACAGGGGGGACAGGGCAGAAGCCAGAGGCGAGGCATTGATGCATATCAACAGGAAATAGCATTTAGTTCAGTTTCACTCGGTGTCTCTCTCTCTCTCTCTCTCTATCTCTCCTTTATCACTTTCCCCACTCTAAAAATTTTTCAAAATTGATATATAACACATATACCATACATGTACCTCCCTACCCTCCCACCCCACCACCGATGTGTCGATGTGGGTCAAAGGGGGTCACTCCTGTGTGTGTGTGTGTGTGTGTGTGTGTGTGTGTGGCATGTGGTATGCGGCAGAGGAATAAAATTCCCACAAAATTCTACAGCAAAATGTGGGTCATACGACCTTAAGGACCTTATGTATGTACCTTAAGGTGATGGACAATCAAAGATTTTTGTGGATTCAATTAATCTTCCATTGCAATGGAAGTGCAAGCATCGCGAACCACCTACAACAAGAAGATCCCCCCCCTCCCCATGAATATCACTGAAAAGTGTTTCAATCGGTTTAATCGGTTTCTCAAGTGTTTTCCCCTCCTTACGGGGTAGGGCAAGGAAACACACCCACATTATGCGGCTACAGATACAGGTACATTTGCAGGTGATAGATACAGGTCAGACGACCCCATCCGATATACGGGTGTGGGGGTGATACTGTACTGGAACAGTGAGGCAGGATCGGGGATGGGGGATACGTGCGATGCGTGGGAATATGCAAAGTCCCTCGTCCCCTCACACAAGAGCAAGAAACTCGCTTAGGCACGCACCATCCGTCAACAAAGGGACAACCGGACGAAACGCATGAAGCATGGAAAAGGAAGAGACTCCTCCTTCTCCTTCTCCTCCTCCTGCACCCAAAAATGGAGCAGGAGCGGGGACCTTAAGGTGGGACGCAGCCAAATCAAAACTGAATGATGGGCGTGGGCGTGGGTCTTGCGGCATCCTTCAAACAAACTGTCAGCAACTGTCAAAAGAAGTTAAACGAAACCAAAGGAAAACAAAAGGAAAGACGACGAAAAAAAATTAAAAAAAGAAAGAAATAAAACAAAGGAGCGAAAGGTCCTGCGGATGGAAGGAAAAAATGAACTGAAACAACATTCGACAGCAGATCGTTGGGAATGAACGGAACGAAACTCTGGCGCCCCGTGTGTCCGTCCGTGCCGTGCCGTGCCTCTCGGGGGCTTTGGGGCCCCGCTGTCATATGGCTTACAGCTGTTGGCAGCAGCACGAGGCAGCACGAGGCAGCAGGCAGGAGGCAGTAGGAGTGCCATGCCCCCAACATCACAATG
Source organism: Drosophila subsilvestris (assembly GCA_035043285.1). NCBI lineage: Eukaryota > Metazoa > Arthropoda > Insecta > Diptera > Drosophilidae > Drosophila > Drosophila subsilvestris. The sequence goes on along the minus strand of JAWNNB010001723.1, from coordinate 795,963 downwards.
TGGCACGTAGGAGACGGGCGACGGGCGACGGGCGACGGGCGACGGGCGATGGCGGTGGTTTATTTTTAGAACAAAAAACTTCGAATCCCCAAATCAAAACAATACATCATTAGGGGGGCGGGACGCATTGATGAAAACTGGAATGCCACACCCCCTCCTCCTACTCCTACACCCACATCCACCCTTGTTATTGTTTAGTCGTTGTTGCTGTTTTCCTTGGGAGAAATTGTGCATATTAAATATAGGTCATATAGGACAGTGGGGGTCAGTAGGGGGCCATGGGGGGGGGGGGGAATACAATAGGAAACCCACAAGAAACCATTAAGTAGAACTCAAAGAAGAATCAAAAGGAATCCACGCCAAAATCCATTGCAGCACATAAAAAGAGTATCAAATTCTACATAGATATAGTACTTTTCTTGTCAATCCTTTCACTTCGATGGTCTTAAGCTAAGACAGGGTATGCAAATATTCAAAGACAATAGGCAATATTTTCGCGCTTTAATTTGTCAAAGGGGAGGAAAACGCGACACACACACACAGCGTAGAGAGGACTTAAGGGGAAGGCTCACAACCCCGTAGCTGAATTCTGGCAGTCCTTTGGTGGTTTCTTGGAACAGAGGTAGAGGAGCCATCCAGCATTTATACCTACTTATTTCTCGATAATTTCGTTGAGCTCGTAAAATGCACAATGGGACAATGTTCCATGGGACACATGGCATGTACAGTGGGGCAGCACAGCGGTAGAACAACAGTAGAAAAATTAGAAATAGAAGGGGTTTTCTTATTGTTCTGTACTCGTTGAAGGACATGGGAATTTAGACGCCTGCGAGCCTATTTAAGTGGCACCAATAGGCTCCGTTTATCGATTGCCCGTGTGGACAATTTGTATTTAATGAGCTTTTAATTGAATTGATTTACTTTCGTTTTTGCTTTCATAATTCTGCTTTGCCTTCCTACATATGTAGTTAGAAAGAGGAGAGAGGAGAGGTATGAAAGTCCGAGTTTGAATACTGTCCAAGCAATACGCGAAACGAACGTGGGTAAACTTTGTGGATCTCTTGTTAGTATCCACCTGAACCTTTATATTCAACGAGTAGTAACAGAGAAACATATTGTATGTGTATGCTATAGGCCCTATAGTATAGGGTGTGCCGCGGCACACTGTAGTACCCTGGTCAGCAGTTGATGTGCCGCGGTTTTGTGAAGATAATACACCTAACATCTGAGAGCTATAAGATCGTGGTGCTTGGTTACGCGGGGGCTGAACAGCTTATATCGACGAGCGCAGCACGCATGCTTATCGACACTGCAATATCGTCTGTTCAATGCAGAGTTTCATACAAAAGCTTTATTGCAGAAAATTGCTATCTCTGATTTACAAGCTTAAAATTAAAATCCTTAAAATCCTACAAATGATTCCCAATGCTAAGAATTAATACCACAAAAACATAATTTGAGTGTGGATACTCGTGGTTTTCCACGCCCACCCCCACCCATCGTAAGTACTCGGTCGTAATAGAAGTCGTAAAAACTAATGGAAAATTCTGTGTTGTGTGGTCCTTCATATTTTTAGTATCCGAATCAAAAGAAAACGAAACCCCTTCCAGAGTCAGATTCAGAGTCAGAGTTAGAGAGAGAAACAGAATCAGAACCAGAGCCAGAACCAGGGAAAAACTTAATATATAGAGAATATATCATATAGAACAAAGAGGCAGAGGCAGCGATCAAGTTACAAATTGGAGCAGCCAAGTGGCAGGGCAATTGTCAGAGGCAGAATCCCAAAAACTTTTCTCTCTCTTGTGCTGGCAGGAAGAGTTCATCTCAGGATGGTCCCACAGACCAACCTCAGACACACACACACACACACACACACACACACACACACACACACACAGACAGACAGAGAGACAGACACTGATGGAAATGCCAAAAGCATCAGGAGACAGGAGAGAGAGGAGACAGAAGACAGAAGGAGGCGGCACAACCAAGTTTCTTTTTCCATCAAACAAAGTTTCCATCGAAAAGTTGTAATTCCGTGCACGATGGCTCCATTTTCCTACCAGTCAGTGACTACTGCATTCAAAACAAGTTTGTTTTTCATTTTTCCGTTCGCTGTTTTTCCAACTTTCACTTTTTCGTTACATTTTTCTTTGGTGGCCTCTGGGCGCCACTCTATAGATTCTGCGTTCTTTTGTCCCTCGGGCTGCAGCTTAAGTTGTAAGCCGTGAGCATAATTTAATTTTAATACTTTTTAAGCGCATTAATTGCAGAAACAGAGAGAGAGAGAGAACGAGTGGGGAACGGACACACAAGGGCACACACGCAGTCACTTGCATTTTCATTTCATTCCCCATTCATTCAGTCATTCAGTCATTCATCATTCAGCATTAACCATTCATTCAGTGAGCTCTTGTTGGCTTTAGCTCATACGAGCCAGCCACTCCATCGTATCGTCCTGTCCTCCAATTTTAAGTGGATAACCATGCGAGGGGTAATGCCATCAAGTGAATGCTAAGAATACCCCAGGGAATTCCCCTCCTCGTCTCTACCACTATCTATGTATTTGTGAATATGCAAATAAAATATTTCTGTTTACTCAATTTGTAAGCTTTACTGCCAACGTCATTAGTTCTCGTTTCTCTGTGTCATCTCTGTGCTCTCTCCCTTTCCCTTCCCTTTCCCCTCCCCTCCCCTTCCCTCTCCCTTTCCCGCTTTCTCTATCTCTTTGGTCCTGGGGCCCTTGAACGGGATTCGTAATGCAGTTTCACGTCAATAGAGCGCATTGTTGGGACATATTACAGGAGCCCTTGGCTTTCTATGGGGCCCATTGGTTGCTTGCCACTGAGAACTGAGAATTTGGGTGGGGCGCAGCGGAGCGGGCGAGGGAAAGGTATCCAATTAGGAAGCTTAGGGGAAAAAAACTCGAGAAAATACGTTCAGTACGGGTGTGGATGGGTTTGTGAAGGCAAAGGAAAATGGCCAATTAGCGTTAAATATTGGAAAAGAAATCTTTCCCTGTAATAGGGAATTATTTAATTTTGTGAATTGTACGTGGATGCCATTAAAATTGATATTTTACCAATTAAAAATTATTTGGAATGCACAAAAAATAACAAAATATATTTTTTGCGTGGATTGTATGTGGATCCAATGTGGATGCCATTCAAATTGATATTTTACCAACTAAAAATGATTTAGAATGCACAAAAATGTCAAAAAAAAACAAATCTTTTGTGCGTGGATTGCATGTGGATGCTATTGAAAACGATATTTTTCCAACTAAAAATGATTTGAAATGCAAAAAACCAGCAGCAAAACTTATTTTGTGTGTGGAACGCATCGCACAATGTTCGCCATTTTCTATTTGCCTCGAATTTGCAATGAACATGATGAACACGAACACGAATACGTTGCCTGCTACGAAAAGCCCCAATCCAATTCGATCGGCAATGTGTCAATATCATAAATTAGGGCAATCTATAAAAGTGCACAGCATTTACGACCTGGTTCTCCGATTGCACTAATTAACAGAGTGACAGATAGTAGAGACAGAGAGAGAGAGAAAGCGAAAGACAGACAAATGCACATTCCTTGTAAGCAAGGAGACAAATGGATGGGATGGGATGGTCAGCGTTAGCCTTCACCTGAACGGAAACACAGTGACGCCATTACGACATCTGACCATAACAATTTTGTCAATCGAGAAGCCAAGCTGTGTGTGGAACCTGCCACCGTTCTGCCATCACCTTCGCCGTTTCCAGAATCCCCGTGTGGCCACACACACCCACGCATACACACACACACACACACACACACACAAACCACTTTGATTAGCTGTGTCGTTGAGTGCATCCGAGAGCTCGTGTGGGTCTGTAAGGAATGGAAAGGAGGATGGCAGCAGCAAGTAGCACTACAGGTGTAGAAGGTGTAGGTGGAGAATAGATTGCGTAGCTAATCAGCTTAGTTGCTGTCATTTAATCAAATAATCATTGGTTCCAGCTCCAGTACCTCCCTCCTGAGTTGGGCTCCGACCCATTTCTGGCTATACCCCCCAGCAATTAGAGCACTCCCCCGGATCGCGGACAATTGAGCAATTACGCGCAGATCCGCAACTCAAAGCGCCATCTCTGGTGCTGGGTATTTTCGAGTCAACACAGTAGCCTGATACATTCACTTTCGTACCAAAATCCTCAGTTCAAGTAATCTAAACAGGGAACCCGAACCAAATACACAACACAGATATTTAGTAACCAAATTTTGTACATTTTTCCCAGACATTTAGCTGCAAAATGAGTGATTCAGGCAATGATTGTTTGGAGGACTCCATCCCGGCGAAAGAATCGATTCGTCAAGTGCTGGATGATCAGTTGGTCGATGGTGAATCACCAATTACGGGTTCACCGATCAAAATGAGGAAGGAGAGTCCAGAGCTACGCGGGACCCTGGTGGACACAATCAATGAACGGCTGACACACGAGCCGGAGCAGATGCACAATCTGGAAAGTGAGTTGAACGAGACATGGGCCCAATTGGCCGAATTCAGTGAGTGCGTCGAGAAGGCGAGGGCCGACCTCGAATTCGCTTTGACAATGATCAAAAGTGCTACAGCGACACTCCAAATGGATTGCATGGAAATGGCATCAGAATCAATGACAGAACAGACAGAGGTGCCACAGGTTTCAAAGAAGACAAAGATGCCAGAGAAGCCCCAGCAATGATGAATCCAATCCAATCCAAGCCCCCCCCCCCTAGAAGTGCAAAATCAAACCAAATTCTTGCCAGCAAATATGTAAATTAAATTTCCCATGTGAATATTTTTCCGATTAGAAAATGATTAACTAACTTTTGAATTGAGTTTCAATTTAAGATGGAGAACCAACCACAAATGAATCTAGTTTCTAGATGAAGTGGCATCTCTTGAGTGGCCTCCACAAATGTTGTCCGCTCTGCGTATCTTCTGGCAAGTGGCATCAATCGATGCAGGATGCAACTTTGACATTTTAATGTTGACTCCTGGCTCCTGGTCGCTGGTCGCTGTTCGCTGATTGCGCATCTAATTCTTGGCTCCAGCCACTGACTCCCCATCAACGGTGTCCCGCTGTGTTGTAGCTTTGGTGTGGGGGTGGATCTGGGTCTGGGTCTGGGTCTTGGTCTGTCTGTCTGTCTGTCTGTCTGTCTGTCTGCCTGACTTTTCTCCCCTCCTGTGTGTATGTGTATCTCTTTACTGGGAATTTGGCTGCAGTCGCTGTTTGAGCTATTTATAGTCTGTCATTTGAATGGCAGCAACATTCCAGGCAGCAGCAGCCATCACCAGCCACCAACCCACGCACCCGCTGAGTGGCAAAGGGAGACGGGACGCCACAGTGCGGGATGGGACGAGCTCTGAATTGTAAACACATTTCCCCGTTACACGTGCGGACATTTTGTTTAGTTAGTTAATTTCTTTGTGTATCTGTGTGTGGGGGAGTCTAGGAGTGTGCGTGTGTGTCTGTGTGTGTGTGGCCCCGCATTGCGCATCGTAATTACATAATGATTTATTTTCGCATACAATTTACTCGATTATACACTCTGCAAACGAGGAGACGAGACTATTCCCAATTACTAATTGATTTGATTTGATTTTATTTGATTGGAACGGAATTCTTCATTCAGAAGGCAATCTTCAAACATAAATCCCAGATTCCAGAGCAGCAAATCTTAAAGATTCCTTTGCTGTGGAACAGATTTTCTTAGCCAGAAGATCGCCTGCTTACAATATAGAATATTATATACTATTAGTGGATCGAATCGGATCGGATAGGATCTATAAGGGTATTCATTAGGTTTCCATGTTTTCTTTACAGAATAATATGATGTGTGCTCTGTTGATTTATTTACATTGAATGCGAGGCCATCAGCATCATTGAAAATGCCGTTTCTAATGCACGATACTTCCCCCCCCCCCGTCCATCATGGAGGCCACCATGTGCAACAATGGTATCGGTGGATATATAGTCGCCTTCGCCTTCGCACTCGCACTCGCACTCGTACGAGTATGGATGCCAGGGATGAGTGTTTTCGCCTCTCTCTTTGATCCCCCTGGGTCCCACCAGTTGTTTCTCTCTCTCAACTCCCTTAATTGAGGGAGGGGGCAGTGAGTGGGGGAGGTGAATCGAAATTAATTTGATTTATTTATTAGCTGTCTATTATTTGTTTATAAACAATTAAATTGAAAGAATGCGCATTTGAGGTCTATGAACATTTCAAGCACCACAAAAAAAACAAAACCAAAAGCCAAAAGCCAAAAACCAAAAACCAGCAACGAGAATTATTTTTATGGCAAATATTTATCTAGCAGCCTTTTAGCTGCTAATCGAGGGGGCCAAAGATGGGCGGACTGGTTGATGGAGCAGGAGTAGGGGTTGGGATTGGGGCAAGGGGGCTGTGCTGTCAAAGGCAAACAAAGCATCGAAGGTTGCTTAATGCTGAAATATTAATGTGCGTTAATTACACAAAGGGGGTGCTGCTTCTGTTGCTGTTGCTGCTTCTGCTGCTGCTGTGGCATCTGCGAGAGAGTCCAAATCCGGGGTATTATCTTGATGTCATAATGCCAACAGCATCAGGCACACAGACATTTGCGTCCACAGGTGGAATATGTAGATGTAGTTCAACTTTAATTAACCCAACGCTAATCATCAGCTAAGATCTCACTTGTGTGACCCCGTTTGGATATATTCCGTATAGTATTCTGTAGTCTGATCATTTTTGATGATCTTTGATTTTGAATCTCTAAAAACGAATCACCCAAACTATGAAATGCTGCAGATATTTTCCATTAAAATGATCCTCCTGCTTTCCTCCGCTTGGAATCTTTGGAATCTTTCACATTCTTTGGTCCTTTTCTCTCCTGTTGATTCAATTATCCTATGGCTATCCCCTACTATATATTTTACTTGAATCAATGTCTATCTTTGGCACCAGAACCAATCGAATATTTTAGATGATTGGCCGATTGCTCAATTGGTTAGCCCCGTGGGGGAGCCAGGGTGGGGGAGAAATGATTTTCCGAGAGCCCCAAAGTCGAATAGAAAATTCAATTTCAATTACCATTTTTCTGAGTTTATAGCCGATGCACACAGCTATAGATATAGATATAGATACATATACAAATGCAGATGCAGATACAGAGGAATTAAAAGGTACACAAACAGAGTAAGATACAATCTGATGTAAAGATATATGTACATATGTATATAGTATGTACACTGATAGAAAAAACCAAAGTAAAATTAACTATAATCATATTTAAATTTAAAATGCGATTTTTAAATACAAACATAGTAAAATTAAATAGAATATTGAATTGACTTTTTGAATACGTTCATAATTAATCTTAATACAAAACACTTTAAAACAAATATAATATATTAAATATAAATACAAAACACTTTCAAATAAATATAATATATTAAATTTAAATATGAAATATATAAAAATTTAATAAAAAATGTATTAAATTTAAATATTTTCATATTTTTATCAATATGTAAGTGAAAAATATTCATTATTAATATAACCACTCTTGGATGAAAATCAATGGCATAAATGAGTTAAAATATTCAAATGTCAGGCCTTTTTTTCTATCGGTGTATATGGTACGGGATGGCGTACTATCCCGTGCTCTCGTGTACTCTGTGGGTAGTTCATTTATTCGGTTCTATCTCGCCCGTAGATTACGCATTTTGTTTATTGTTTTGATGAAGTGATGTTTCTGCCACTGCCACTACCACTTCCGCCCTGCCCCTGCCCCTGTCCCTGTCTCTGCCGCTACTGTTCCTCGCTTTTCTTTTGTTATTCTTAATTTATTTGTACTTCTACGCCGCCTTCATCGTTCTTCTTGAGGCAGAAAATTAAGCAATTTCCATGGCGACCAATGCGAAAAAGGTTAAGCGCATCAAATTACTGACTCCCTCCATCCCGTATCCCCCATCCCCAGATCCCTGACTTCAGCGAAAGGTTAGGGCCAGTTCTAGCAAATCAAAGCTAAAGCGTGGCTCAAAGTAAATACCAAGAAGATGCTCGCAACTCACGGATTCGGATACCCACCCGCTTCTCAGATTTATTTGCTGTGTGCGTCTGGCTGTGTGTGCGTGTGAATTTTGTCGACATAATTCTCTAATTGGGGCACTGGACTCGGTTTTCCAATTAACAATCAAAGGCCAGTCCATCCACAGTTCCTTTAGGTTCGTTTAGGGTAGCATTTGCACAGCGAATGGCATTTGCTGGACATGGGCACTTTAGCTACAGGTAGCGGTACCTCAGGGATACGTTCAAGTTTAGATCGACTCCCAGGTCGATCCTCTTCAGAGAGGGGACTTGGGCACGCGTAGCTACCCACTTTGAGGGATAAATCACCAGGATATCGCTTCCCTCTGTCATCTATCTATGTACAATCAGAATCAGAATCAGAATGTACGAATCAGATATACTAAGAGTAATAATGCCCTCCATAGAATAAAAAGTGAAACAAAACAGAAGACAGAATGCCAAAATGCCAGAATGCCAGAACGCCGAACGCCAGACAGAAGTGAAATAAATAAATTTAGAACTGCCAAATAGTTAATGAGCTGCCCCGGAAATCGTTTTTAGCGCCCCATCAACAATTAAATGAAAGGCAGCGAAGCAAAGAAAAACTAGCACACGGCAGGGCAGGGCAGGGCAGGGCAGGGCTCTCACGTGAATATGGCTCGCTGGCTGCTGAAGAAGCTCTAACCCTGAAGGATAACGGGTAGCAGGGGCAGGGACAGGGACAGGGACTCAATATCGAGAGAGCTTTGGCCTCTTCCCGCAATGCCCGCAAATCCACTCGAGTCTCTCGGACTGTTCCCAAAATTTCAAAATGCCCCTTCCCCCCACACTGACCCACGCTGCTCGAAGTGTTTCTCTATCGCTGATCTTGGCTTAAAGCCACTCAACTCCCAGTCAAACGTAAATCCGGAGCAGAAAGTCTTTGAACGAGTGACGCGACACTCACCAGATGACACTCCAGACGTTTGCACGTCATTCAGAGTGAGACAAGATACCAACAACAGAGTGAGAGAGAGGGGAGAGAGGGAGAGAGAGGGAGAGAGGGGGAGAGAGTGGGAATAGGAGTGAAAGAGTGCGATGTGTGGAATTGGGGGTATTGGGGGAGAAGACCAATGACAAATAATTAATTGCGCACACTTTCGACGTGGATGGGATGGCTTGTGGATGGCTTGTGAATGGGGGGGGGGGAGGCAGGCAACCGACTATCCTCGTAACGTATCCATTTATAAACAGAACACAAACATCGTCTGCCAAACTGAAGGACAGCATGGCTGGATGGCAGGATGGCAGGATGGAAGGGGGGAAGGGTGCTGCTTGAATTGGGGTTCATTGAGGTCCTTCCATTGGCACCAATTAACTTGGGCGTATTGTGTAAATAATGCGTTAGACATGGTTAGACATTCATGTCGGCCCATAGACACGTCGTCCTGTCGTCCTATCGTCGTATCGTCCTATCGTCCTGCGCGCTGTCTCCGTCTGCCTCGATACACGCGTTTGATTGCACTCAAAGCCAGCCTCTAATTGAAGACCGGCTACGGCTATACACGAGTAGTAGAGAAGACATTCGAGTCCTGATGGGCCTGTTGACATTGATCCGGTTGGTTGTCCCATGCCTCATACCTCATGTCTCATTCCTCATGCCTCATACCTCATCCCTCATACCGATTAGATATGTCGGTGCCTGCTCCTTGAATGGTCCAATGCCTCAATGTGCGATGTAGGATGTAGGATGTAGGATGTAGGATGCTGTTGCTTCTTTAGGGTAATTGTCATCAAATCGACAGATAAAAAGAGGCCCGGCACAGAAAAGCAACAAAAAAAGGCTACAAAAGGGGCACCAGACTCTTCCTTCTTCCTCCCATCCCCCCTTCGAGTCTTTTGTGCATGTGACGGAGCAGAGAGACAGAGAGAGAGAGAGAGAGAGCGTCGCACAGCTGGATATTTTGTAAATCATTAGTCAAACATCAGAGAGAAAGAGAGAGAGAGAGAGAGAGATGTGGCCTGGCTGCCTGCCTCTCTGTGTGTGTCCTCATTCTGATCCTTCTGCTACTGCCTCATCCTGTGGCTTGTTCTGCTCCTGTGGCACAGCTACACGCGGTGCCTGTGTGGCCACCGCTGGAGTGCAGCATCAGCCTGGCTCCCGAGATGTCATCAGCATTACGGCGGTAACTGGATGAGTGGCGATCCATTACCGCCATTATGGCCATCAAAAGCCATCAAAGTTGATCGTTGGATCGAGTCGGCGACGACTCCTGGGTTTCATCATTCAATGCAAGACTTCCCCCAAAGGGAGCTAAGGCAGCACCGGGAGAACTACCAATAGAGAAAAACAAACACAGTGCCACACGGTGTGGCAGTGGCAGTGGCTGCCCCTAATGCGAAAGTCAACTCTCTCGCCTCTCCCCCCAAAATCCCCGCCACTGTAGGCGGGGGGCAGGAGCCGTTCACTGAGAGAAATCCAAATTAAATCCAAATAAAACAGTTTCGAATAGGCTTAAAACAAACGGGGTATTCAAGTGAATCGGTTATGAAATGTAGTTTGCAGGCACCCAGACACCCACACCTAAGCCCCCGTGCAACTTCTCTCAGTGCAAAAATCGTCTGCCGGAGGGTGGGGGGACTGCTGCAAGGAGCAGGAGGAAGGGCGCGGCAGGTGGCAAAACGAAGCAAGGTGGAGGCAAATGGAAGGAGGACAAAGCGGGATAGCTGTGGGTGGGGTGGGTAGCTGTGGGTGCGGGTCTGGGGTGTTGGTGTTGTCGGTGTTGGTGGCGCGGCTAATGACGCCGACATTAGGCGGCCGTTTAATGTATGTGCACGTAGCACCGTAGGTCCATCCACACACACACACACACACACACACACACACACACCCTCCTTCTCTTTATTCTCTTATGTTTCGTGTTTTTCTTTTCTCTCTGTGTTTCTGCTTTATTCTCGCTATCCCCTACATTCTCTCTCTCTCTCCACTTTTGCATACGCATGAAAGTCAAGGCGCAGGCACACGGAGGACAGGGCAGACAGGACAGGCGGCAGGGCAGGCGGCAACGCCGTCAGATGCTTGAGCATTACATAAGCGACGCAAAACTGTATGCTACACTTTTTGATGGCCACCCATCCATCCGTATGTGTGTGTGTCCGTATCCGTATCCGTGTGTGTGTGTGTGTGTGTGTGTGTGTATTTCTGGCCGTGCCAAAAGTGGAATAATGGAAAGGAATATAGAGATAGAGAGCGAGAGAGAGAGAGAGAGAGAGAGAGAGAGAGTGGGACCGAGCAGCAGCAGCAGCCTTTGAGGGTCGGACAAGGATACGCATGGCACAGTGCGCACGGCGCACGGCACGCCACTCAAAAGCCATAAGCCCGGCAAATTAACATGCCCCAAAATTATGACAAAAAAAGGAAAATCCGAGGCTGAAAAACAAAAGGGATGCCCCTAAAAACCTAAGGGAAAGGCCGCACGCTGCTCTGCTCTGCTCTGCCTTGTTAACCGGAAAAGGCAAAAGTGAGATTAGAAAACTTTTTCAAATTAATACAATTTTGGGAATGCCCTACACAATCATCAGGAGGATGGAGGAGTGTGAAGAATTCCCCAAAGAGAGAGCATGGGAATCGATACGAGTATGTGGCACATTCTGAGACCAGACCCATGTTGGATTCATCCAATGAGCTGCATAAATGTCGCCTAAACGAGTGACAAATTGCCAGTGCACATGTGAATGTGGCAGTACGTGTGAGAGAACTGAACTGCCCAGTGGCAGATAATACGTTACGATCCCATTGCAGGGGAACGAGCGATCGATCCATTTGCCAATTTCATGGATTTCGATTCAATCAGGAGAAAAGTAATTAAAAGGTCACAGCTCAGTGGGAAACAACGAGAACCTGTCCGACCCATCGCCCTAAGAGAAACCTCAACCGATTCATTTCCAGCCAGTTAGCGGGTCATTAAAATCTGTTTAACCCTTTTGTTATGCCGCACACAGAGAGCGAGAGCGAGAGCGAGAGAGAGAGAGAGGCAGTGGGGGGAGGGTGTTGGGTTTGGGAATGGGAATGGGAATGGAGCTTCAAGTGCAGATTATGCCTCGCAAGTAGAAGCAGACACAGAAGCTGATGGTGCTGCGGTGTTGTTGTGGTTGTGATGGTGCGGGAAAGGGGAAAGTGAGAAGTGGGACACTGACTCACCCAGGCGCCCCATCCCATCCACCCACACACGACATGTAACTGTCATAATCAGGGACTGCGGACACGGAGCATAAACTCGAATGGGAAGCAGCAAGCAGCAGCAGCAGTCCTTTCCTTTTTCCATTCCACAAACACAAAAACAGCAACAACAACAAAAAAAAAGGTATAGTTTAATATCCATTTAGCATGCTCTGCCTCCGTGCTGGCTGGCTCTCTGCTTTGCTCTATTCTGTTTCCAGTTCTCTCATTCCCATTCCCCCTTTTGGGGATAAAATTCCCAAAGTGATTATATTAATACAACATGAGCCACAAGTGTGTTGCATACTCTCGTACGTTCTGTTCTGTTCTGTTCTGTTCCGTTCCGTTCCGTGCGTTCTGTACGTTGAGGCGTGCCGCATGAGGCGACTGCCGACTGCCGACAAATCCATGACAAAACTTTGGCCCCTGTGCTCGCGATGCCAGCACATATGAAATATACATAAAGCAACCAACGAACGAGCCAAGCAGAATAATAATAAAATAATAAAAACCCCAAAAAAGAAACCCGAAGAAAGTTTTTAGCTTCACCCCAACTCCGAAAAGTATACTGAGGCTGAGACCAGGATCTCACACGCACACGCACAGCCCAGCAGCAGCAGCAGCAGCCCAGGATCCGGGACTTAAAACCAAAGAAATTAAGGGAATTAGGAAGCTGGAAGCTGGATTGGAGCAGAAGCAGTAGCAGTAGCAAGAGCAGGATATGTGCGGTTCGCTTTCGGTAATTGATTCTCGGGCATTGACACAGAAAAGTTTCCACAATAAAATGCTCTTCAAGCTCTTTTCTTGCGATAAACTTGTTTATCGATACATTTGTTCATGCTGCAATAACGAATGTTCACTGATAGACCTAAGCATGGATCTGATCTGAAAGGATCAGTGGTGTGTGTTCCCTTTTTTATTTTCAGCAATTATTTTTATCAATATTTTCCATATTTAATGTAGCTTAAAGGTAAACTTACCCAAAACATTCAGCATAGAGCTCTAGGGGTCCTACAATATGGCAACGAGCTACAAATATAAGTTTAATATAAAATAAATATCAGAAAATACACATTTAAATCGATATAAATTGAGATACGAGTACGAGTACATATGTATATGTAAATAATGAACAAATTCTACAGATTCTATGCAACAGATTTATGTTATGTTGTGTTATGTAAACTAAAGACCACGTGTTTGAATGAGTCTTTCATTCTCTGCATTTGGCCTTAATTTTTCAAATCAAAGAAGCGACAAACAACAAACACCCCCCACACCCCCCACAAGAGGACAAAAAAATATCTGTGTGTGTGTGAAGGTCATTCCATGTTGCATCTCATGAAGATGACACTTTCACTCTCTCTCTTTTCTACACACACACACACACACACACACACACACACACACAAAATTAACGGTGATGCCTAATGAACAAAATTTCCATTTCTTTGCCTCTGCCTTTGGCCCAAGTTTTTATGCACTGAGAGAAATGAATGAATACCAAGGTTACCAGCGCAGTGATTGCGATTTCATCAGCTAAAAGTTGGAAGATCTTTTGTTTGCAGTCGTAATTTATTGTTTTCAGTGTATTCATCTTCATTGTGCTGCACGATTTATGCACCAGCTGGTTTTACTCCCACCTTAAAATGTTGCAGAGGCAAAGAGACAGAGGGTTCGGGTTGGGGCTCGGGATGGGATGCGGAAGCGGATACGGATACGGAGAGGCGGTGCCTCTTTTTGTGTTGCTGCTGCTTATCTCTCGCTCTGTGCACCGCCCTGTGCACATTAACCTCTTTGTTAATCATTTACAAACAAATGCAAATAAAATAAAATACAACAGAGGCAGAAGCAGCAGCAGCAGCAGGCAAAGGAGGCAGCAGCCATTGGTATGAGGATGATGCTCAGGTAAGTTGAGGGCAGGAGACGACGTGGCTATGCAAATAAAAAACCTGGCAAATGAGCAGCGAAATTGCAAAAAAAAAATATACAAAAAAATAAAGAAATAAGATGGAGGGAGGAGGATGTATGAGGAAGGGGCGGCTGTGGCACATACACACTGCTGTGTCCTCAAGTGCCACGCCTACAGACGCCCTTCACAGAGTCTCACAGAAAGGACACAGGATATTTTTGCTGTTACACCTAGAGAAACGTATGACCTTAAATGACAAAACAAAAATTACATAAACCTACAAGGACAATCCCATTCTGCACAGCTCAGCCAGGCTGTGAGAGCGAGCAGAAGAATTTCTGCATATAAAATAAAATAAAAAAATCCTCTTTAAATTCTGTGACTCTTCCATAGAAACCCCCCTCCATTCACAGCTAAGCCGCAATGGGAGAGACAGAAGCATAATTTTTGTAGAAGTTTTTTGATATATTTTGGTTTTGTTTTTTCCAAGTGTAGACTTTCTTTTGGCACATCTTTTTGAAGGTGGAGACGGCAGCAAGAGATTCTCTCTCCCTTCACAACAAAAAACATTGAATAATTCAGTTGCGACTTTTGTGACTCTTTTGAGTGCAAATTGCAATTGTGGATGGTCCAGAGATGATGATGATGACGATGGTCTACTCCCTGTCCCACTGTGTCTTAGTCGTGTTGGCCTGTATTCCTGTGGTGGTCCTGTGCCTGTCCTGTGTTGACTTTGTGTAAACTTTTAATCAATGAGCAGGGGGGTGGGGGACCTGGTCTGCTACTGCTGACGGGGTTAGAGGGCAATGTTCCAATTTCAGAACTGCTTTCATATGCAAAAGATAGTCGTAGATATTCCATAGAGTGCCTCCTGTTTCTCCTGTTTCTCCCGTTTCTGCGTTTTATATCCTGGTTTGCTCTGGCCTCATAATTAGTTTGATGATGTTTGTACATGCCACACGCCGTTGCCACACAGCCCCTGCCACATCATCATCCTTCAGCCTTCATCCTTCGTGGTTTCGGTTGGACCATTATGCGCCTCTCTCTCGCTCAGGTCTCTCAGGGCTCTCAGGGCATTCATTTCGTTGCCCTAATGATATTTTAATTAAAACTATGCAGCCAAGGACACTCTGCTCTGCTCTGCTCGGCTCGGCTCCCTTCCCACTCCTCGCACTCTCTCTCTCTCCCTCTCTCTCTCACACAGTGAGTCAATCAAGCGGACATGCCACAGCCGCCCCCCGTTGTGGTGGGTAGGGTCGGGAAGGCAGAGAATCCTGAGTTGAGTAGAAAAAACCTTTGGCTTTTCACGCAACACACGGATGCTTTAATAAAATTGTTCACTTTGCTCTATCTCTGTGTGTGTGTGTGTGTGCGTTTTATGTTGAAGACTGATTCGATTTTCTCCTTGATTTCCCTGAAATCCCCCACACCACACCCCAGACCACACCCCAAGGGGAGGGAGGGATGGCCTGCCCAGCGGCAATCTTTTGATCAAACTGAAAGGCATAGCCCTGAGCTACCTGTATCTTAAGTGCTCATTATAACCACTTGCTGCATCTCTCAGATACGGATTATCATATGATTTCCCCCTTCAGATAGATTCAGATTCCCCCTTCAGACAGCCCAAAGATACATTTTTTTGTATGCTTTCGAGGGCTTGACACACAATTCAGATCCGATTGATTTGAGCTTGAATGAGCACAACAGACACAAAGATACTCGTACTTAAATATCTGATATCCATCAGATGCTTGAATGTAAGCGAATTGTTTCAATTCTCCATTCACTTATTCCTCCCCATAACACTTCTCCATTTTCCCATAAGCGAAAGGACTTCCATGGTTTGTAGGTGCAGATGCATTTGTATAAGAGAAATAAATGATTATTTGATTATTAGATGCACAGGCACATACACATATGTATGTACATTCCGCATGAATCGATGCAGATACGACTCGTTTCCCGTATCTGTGCCGTTTCCGTATCTAATCTTCGTTGTATCTGCTGCCCCTGGCCTGTATCTGTTGCTGTTGCTGTAGCTGTATCTCCTGCCGCCGTCTGCCGCGTTGTACTCAGGTAATTGCTTGTCCGGGAAAAACGTATCTAAACTACACTACAACCCCCAGAGTGACCCGCGCCCATTCCGCTCCCCAAACTATAGTACATCACCAGCCCAGCCCTGGCCCTGGCCCCGGCCCCGGCACCTGCCCCCAATCCGTCGTCTGATATCACACAAGTCTCCGGCGTTCCCAGTGAGCATTTATCAGGCAGCAGGACGATGACTATGACGAGGACGAGGACGAGGACGACAGGCGACGGCCGTCAACGCCATGACATACCACGCCATGCTATGCGCCTCCTGACGGTCTATTTGCAAAGCGTTCAAACTGTCAAAATGGCGTGCGGTGCGATGGCCATAAAAAAAAAAACCAAAAGGAAGAACCGGAGGAGCAAAAGCCAAAGCCAAAGTGAAAACGAAAGCGAAAGCCCAAGTAAGTCAATAATGTAATTTTCCTCGTTTGATATTTTCACAATGTCGACAGCAGAGACAGAGACAGAGAGAGAGAGAGGGAGAGAGAGAGGGAGAGGGGGATGGGGAGAAACGGAGGCGACTGTAAGGACGACTGGGAGTGAAAGTGAATGACGGAAATGAGTTAAAGGCGGAATCATTAAAGGAACACGAATTATAGCACGGTGGCATCATCAGAACGAGCTTCCCAATCATTGGATGCTGTTGCAGTTCTTTTTCGTCCACCAAAAGAAATAATTGGGCAGCAAGAAGTTACTCCTTCAACAGGATTGAAGGCCCAACCAGCAATAAACCAAAGCGAATCATAGGTCGCAATTTTTCAGAGAACAGGTAGGAGTCTGGCTGCTACAGCAACACTAGCACTGGCAAACATACATATCTGATGATTTATTCGCGTTAAGATTGCATCAGTTGGAATGACGTTTTTCGTTGATTTTTCTCTCCTTAAATCTCAAAGTGAGATGATAATAATCAAATTTGTTTTGTTTATGGATACCAGACTTTTTCATGCTTTTTTTTAAATTTTAAATACAAATTGGGTCACATTTCATCCATATTTAATTTTCCACTTGGATCTCCATTTGTTGCTTTCTGTCCGCTTCGCGACTGCTGGTGACTGTCAAACTGCATCTCTTGTCACTTTGCTCACTTTGCGGTTGACCGCAAATTCAATTCAAATTCAAATTCATTCCGAATCGGTTATCAAACTCAAAATGAGACAATGGGGATGGCTTGCTGCAATATGAAAGGCCAAACAATTATTTTTTTTTTTTCCAACTAGAAATCTTAGTGTGAATGTTTTTTTTTTCAGAGGAAGCAATAGTCCAAAAGTGTTCCAACTAACGATGTATGTAAATGCAAGCAGGAAAAAGATTTATTTTTTTTTTAATTTAAATTTTTTACTCTTCTTTGGAATTGATCCCTTCATATCTCCTTTTGCTTAAAAGTGTCACAAGAAATTACGCATACGCCGCGTGTACACCGCTGTACATTTCACTGTGTTGGCGGGAGGTGACGGTAGGTGGCGCAACTCAACCCCAATGCCAGTTGATTGAACAGAAGCGGTGGCTCCACTCGAGCGATGTGAACTGAGCCGGATGACAAAAGGCCCGCCGAATTGATGGCATTAACTAGATTAACACATAATGCAATGCGAGAGACCGTAATTGTCAGTATGTGCGCGCTGCCTGTGGCCCACACGGGTAGGTAGGAATGGGAGACTTGCAATGGGAATGGAACTGGCACTGGCACTGGCACTGGGACTGTTACTGGGAGGTTGGTGACCACACCACATCATCATCATCATTATCATTATCATTGAGAATTTGCGCAAAACTCATCGGATTATGGGGGAACCTGAACACCAACATACATATACCGTCAATACAATGTGTACTGAGTACCCTATTTTTAGTATGCAAAAATACAACTAACAGTCCGAAAACTTGAATGAAACAAAATCATTTGTAATTAGTTGAAATCGCCAATACAATAAGAGAATGTAATTCAATATCTCCTGAATGGCTGGCGGGATATGTACATATGATTAAATGTTTGGCGATGTACATATCAAGCGATGAAATAGTAGCAGCACCTAAAAGCACAGTATTATCTCTGGGACTTGATAAATGATAAATTTATGATAATTCTGGTTTACAACACAACACAACACCATAAATAAATACAACAATATTTGCCTATGGAAGCGATAAAAGCGATTTTCAGCTAGTTTTATTCTGTTTTAATAATGGTATGTGAGCGAATCCTTCAATATCCTGAATCCTGAATCAATATCCTGGTTCAATTCGAGCATGGTAATGCATTTTTTATGGATTTAATTATATCAGATCCGATCCAATTCGATTCGATTCGATCTGTCATTTGCCTGATATTGTTTAGGAACATCCAACATAATCTCTCTTGTTGGGGAACAGCAATGTTTTTTGCGCAGACATCAGATAATTTTCCTTATCTGATATTTGGGGATACTCGATTTTCTCTGTATATTTTTTGGGGTGGAAACGGCCGGGGAGGGGTTAGTCATCGTGTTGTCTGAAATTTCCTAGAATTTATGCAACCGAATTATGACTTAAACAACATTCTTCCCCTACTGTATTTCCCTTTTCTATGGGTTTTTTACATACCCTTGCAGAGAGGTATTAATTTTTCTATGGTTAACGAATAAAAAAGAAAGAGTATCGATGCCTCCACATGGTAGATGTTTCTTCTCTCTTTCTCTTTCCTGCTCGTTTCCATTGATCTTAACCGTTAATCGATGTGTGTTTGCGTGTATGTTTGCTTGTGTATTTGTGCTTTACTCACGTATTTAATTAGTTTCTGGTTTTGTTTTTCCGTTTTTCCTTTTTTGTTTGCTTTGCATTCGCATATAAGGGTTTGAGAAGCATTGTAAGCAGCTTTTGGCGCTTACTGTTTTAATAGAATTGATCGAAGAGACCTCTCTTGCCGCCTCTCTCTTTCTTATGCTTGCTCTCTCCGTTTTTGCTCTCTCTCTCTCTCTCTGGCACTGACACCTGATTGCCGCTTGGTGGCTAATGAGTTTGTTGCATTTTTATCACACTCTCTTTCCCACTCTCACTCTCATTGTTTCTATTCCTTTCCTTCTCTATTTTCCACAGGAAAGAAATAAAACACTTTGATCGCAATGAAACTTTTTGCAAACTATAAAAAAATCAACAAAAGAAAACGTTTTTGTATATTTGTATTTTTTAGGCCCGTGCCCGTGTAGCAGAGGCGGCGGCAGAGCCAGAGCCAAACGAAACCGAAACCGAAACACGTTGCCTGCTCCCCTTAAAACCGTTCTTCTGCTTTTCCGTTTACACTCTCTGCTGACTATCTAACACTCTCTCTCTCTCTCTCTACCCTCCCTCCCACTCTTCTGCTTATTGCGAGTGCGAATTTTCTCCGACTAGCTTTTCCCGCTCAGCGAAATGCTCAATTTCGCGTTTCATTAATGAGCCCTGCAAAGGCGAGAGAGATAAAAAGAAAAGAGAACCTAATGCTTTAATTCAAACGCAGGGTAAAACTGATAGGGTAGTGTTCAGTAATCGCAGGAATCTGTTTTTCATATGCCTAATACGCCTGCGGTGCCGACTGTCGCTGTCGGGGTTTATCCGAATCTCCTTCTTTCTAGCTTCCTAGATATCTTGAATTGCCTTTCCGTATATTAAATATACCTTGTTATAAACGAAACATTGACCACTGGTCAATGACCAGGATGTTGTACAAGAGGTGGAGACGTGAGGCACAATTAGAGCGATATTCAAAGGATAGCTAATTTAGAGGAGTGGGTGGGCATCTATCCACCTTGTTTGAGTACACCTTGGGCCATCGCTCGCTCATTCTCTCCTGCACTCACTCTCTATCTTTAATCTCTGTCTGTGTATGCGTGCGTGGGTGCCAGCCGCCGTCTGATCGTGGGAGAGAGAGAGAAAGAGCCAAAGCGAGTGCAAATATGATTATTGTTCTTGGCATGTTCCCCACCCTCTCTATATGGGGGTTTTCGATGAGTGTGGCTGTAACGTGGATCCGTTTGTTTGTTATTGTAGCTTTTATTGCACAATCCACATCGCAGCAGCAGCAACAGCAACAGCAACAGCAGCAGCACCAGCAGCAGCGGGAGCAATTGAGGGAGGCAGACAGCAACGCCAGCACCGTGAGCAGCCCGGCAGAAAGCAAACAAACAAACGCAGCAGGCAAAAAGGCAGGAAACAAGAACAACAAACAACAGGCGAAACGTGAGAGCAGCAGGCACCGAAACTTTTCGATACACTTACAGACGACCCATCGCTTCGCTATGAACCCTTTTGATTAAGATTACCTTTAGATAAAGAAGGGGTTGCCCCAGCTGGAACAGAATTCATTTTCTTAAACGCTCGAATTTATTGGATATTCTCCAAATCAAAGATGACATATTCTCTGCAGAGTTTCATCCAGATATCCCATCCCAAAATTCCATAGGATCGAACATCAGGCCAAAATCATGGTACTCTGCTTCCAAAAGTGTATCAAGAGCACCAAGATTTTCGATCCCCTACACCTGTACGATGTACCCTTAAGAAAATGTAGCTGTTACCGCACCTACATATGTACATACATACATATACATATGTACGTATGTACATATGTACATATCTAACTGTAAGTGTACCTTTTCCGCTGCTTTACTTCTGCTGACGGCGCTGCTCTTGTTTTACAGTTGCTTCTGTTTAGGCCGGACGGGGTGGGTGGCGAAACAAGTGTTTGGCTGATGCGCTGTGCTGCTCAAACTGTATTAAGAGGTGGGATGGGGGAGAGAAAGAGAGAGGTGCGAATTCTGTTTACTCTCCCACTGCCCTTCCCCCCTCCTCATGAGCGCAAAAGTAAATTTCTTCTAATTTAATATTTTGTTTACATTATTTATTCATTTACTTATGCATTTGCGCCGCTTTCCCCCTGGTTCTGTCTCCCTGGCTCTACACCCACGCCTCTGCCTGTGCCCGCCACTCAAGTGGAGCTGCCCCATCAGGAGGTGGCGTCTCTGGGAGTTCATCCAGCTCTTCTAGATCAGGGGGTGCCATCAGGAGAAACCGCCAGAGCAGCAGCAGGCTCCCACACATGGCCCCCACGGGGCAGTAGTGGCAGTAGATGTCTCCATGGTCCAGTCCAAGTTCCACGCCATGCCAGAGCCAACTGTCAGACAGGTCGAGAAGAAGCCAGGCGCCTAGGAACTCGATTACGTCGGCGCCATCCGTCGCCCATTGCCGAACCCACAGGGGCAGTATGTCGCGGAGCCAGAGCAGGCGGATGATGGCGATCGTGAACAGACAGGGTGCCTGTGGTAGCCGTTGAACCAAGTGGACCATGGCTGCCAGGATCAGTGAAGTTTTGCTCTGCATTCTGTGTAGAAGCGGAACAATTCAGAACACGATTTCGAATGAGAGATTCTTTTCTTCCGGTGATACAGATAGAACGGGACAATTTAGAATACGATTTCGAATGAGAGAACGTTTTCTTCGGGTTTATTTGACTTGTGATTCCAGGCAGGGGGTAGGAACTCGCTCTCTCACTCCCTAGATTGTTTCCCTCAAAGCTTGGCAGCAGTCTGGTGAGAGCATGAGAGCGTTTGCAGTCTTGTCTAAAGGATCAGTAATGAAGGCATTCCAAGAGATCGGACAACATACAATTGTTTTCTATCCATTGTCCATGCCTTCTGTAATCATACCATGGTGCCGGTACCAAACAGGGGTGAGTGATCGATCAGTCTCTCTCTCTCTCGCAGTCCATGCTGCAATCCCAGATGCATCTCTTCATGGGAATCGTGGAAGCTTTTCCCACCCTATATAAAGAATCTTTATACACACATTCTTGAATTGATAAATCCCACATCCTTCCCTCTTTACAGTTCAGATCTATCCCCCCCATCCCGAGTTGCCAAAAACCAGTATTGTACCAGTCGTAACATTTTTTTCGAGGCCCAAGTGCTTTCCTTTATGAGTAAGGGGGAATACAAAAAAAGTCTGTTAGAAAAATGGGACCACTAAACGCAGCAGCTACGGCCATGTACTAAATTGTGCAATAGAGTAGTTTGCATTAATAAGAGATTAATATATCGACTAGATCGGGAATATATGTTAATATGTAATTTAAATTTCTTGGGGCTATGCTTCCTTTTGCAGTCCTTTCATTCGAACCGTGCCCTGGGCTGCGCCTAAAAGCAGGCTGCACAGGCTTGTGCCTTGACGGGTTTGAAGTGGAGCTAGAGATTGGACCCATCCATAGCCATGGGTATGCAATTGATCAAAGAAATGCTCTTACCAGTTGAGTCCAGTTCGTCCTGTGCTTCTTCCTACTCCGCACTTGCTCCTCTCCCCTTCGTAAGGATGCTTCTGCTGCTGCTACTAGATATGTTGCACTTTCTTCTCCCCGTGAGAGGTGGGGTCTTTGCTGCTCTTTTCTTCGAGGGGAATTTCCTTATCTTTACATTCCCTTCCGGAGGATTTCCTGCTGCTGCCGCTTGCTGCTGCTGCTGCTCCTCCTCCTCCGCTCTCGTTTTTTTTTCTGTTATGCTGCTTCTACTGTCTATCGTTGTTTGTTTATATTTATATTTATCTTTTGTTTCCTTTCCCGTTATGCACTTTAATTCATTTAACGCTGCAAACACAATCAAAAAAATTGCCAACAAAAAAAAACACCGAGAACGAGAGAATTTGTTTACACGCGCCACACGCGAAATAAATAACAAAAAAAAATTACTCTGCTTCTCACAGTGGTCGGGTCTTTCGCTCTTCCTCTATCTCTCTATTTCTCTGCCTGCCTCCTTGCCGCAGAGAGCGGCGGGGCGGTTGGTTGGTAGGCGCAAAAGGCGATGGAGCGGGATTTATGCGGACTTTTGGGCGGGGAATAGCAATAAGAGAGCGGGTAAAAGTAACAGTTAACAGAAAACAGGAGTAACAATTTGCGCGAGTTTTTTTAGGGATTTGCCTGGGGCTGGAGCTGGATGGAGCCGCTACCAACTTTTGTCTCTGGTTCCGTTCCGGCTCCAGGGGCGACCAGGCTGGCTGTCGACTCGAGACTCTGGTCACTAAAGCTTCCTCAACTGCTTCTACTGCTTTTCCTCTACTGCTTTCTCTACTGCTTCTACTTTGCTTCTACTGCTGCTGCAATCTGCTCTGACGCTTTTTGAGGCCGCTGCTGCTGCCGCTGCTGCTGCTTCGCCTCGCACGAGTCAAATGTTGCTGCGGATGTGCGATGATGGGGACAACACAACGCGAGCGGGCGCCACGAACCTGTCTCCCCGATTCAAAACGGTAATTCGCGCGCTCTTTTGCCAGAACAACAATATATGTATATGGTATATTCGTTGGGGTCGGTCGGGTCGGGTCTCGGCATGTTGCTGGAAGCCCGTCCGCATGTTGCTAGTACAATATTTTTTGAACAAAATGTACAATTATTTATGTAGTACTGGAACACACACTTTTATTCGGTATTTTATTATTAAACAATTTGCACACTAAAATAATGTCTTAGTTCCTTTTTAAATTAAAAAAAAATAAATAAATTGACCAATTGACTTATATTTTTAATTTTTTGAAAACAAAACTTTACTTTCGAAATAGTCTTTCTTCTGAACTAAAAACAAAATTAAGGTATACCACTTTTTAGTTTCATAATATTTGAGCATCAGTTTTTTTAATAGTTTGTGCTATAGTTTGTCAATTAGTTAATTTGGAAAAACTTTCAGTTTTTTGACGAAACTGTGATTCAATGTAATGTACCAACTAATGATAATTGTACCGCAAATGTTGCTGGCATGTGGCAAATGTTCTACCTCGTTGTACCAATAAGCCCTGTAAATGTTTTCCAGCAACATGCGGATGTTTTTCCAGAAACATTTTCGACCAGGCTGGCGAGAGAAGGCAACCGAAAGAAGGAGAATTGAGCCCTTGAGCGTTGCGTGCGGAGACAGAGAGAGAGAGGGATTTTCTTAAGTGTTGGCCATTTTAGATTATTTTTGGCTAGATTTAGCTCAAGTTAAAGTTCGAATAGTTATAAAATTTGCACAACGCTTATAAGAGCTGTGTATATCATGGATATCTTCTGGATTTTATCATGGCGGAATATGGTTTTTTGCTTTGTAATATGATTGCAAAACCATCGGAGGTCCTTCCGTTCCATAGCTTATATTGACTCTGGAATTTCTGGCAGCACTGGTGTTGGCGAACGTTAAAAGATGAAGGAGCTTTCACAGCTGCTTGGGTCAACAGGAAGACGCGAAAGGAAGGACCAGGACCAGAGGTTATGTGGGTGTGGGCATGGGAGGGGGGACTCTAAGCGACCCTGACAATGAGGACACCCTCCACGCCGTGCCCTTTTGCGTATCCAGTCATTGCGACATTACTTGGTATTCATCTAATTTAATTTTTCGCATCTTGGGTTGTTTAACGACCAGCCTCGCAACACTGAAACGCGAAAACTTCCCCACCCCACCCCGCTGGGACAGCCTCTCCCACATATTCAGGACCCCAGTCATGCGTCTAATCAGCCGCCACAATGTACGCAACAGGAGTCATAAGGCACTCACATTGTTTGCCGTGAATCGGTATTTTAGTGGAGGCAGGGAAATGACGTGATAAGTGCTAAAGGTGACAAGATGGAAAACTAAAAATTAAATATATTTTTTATTTTTAAAAATTCCGCGCTTTCTCATGCACTGGGCACTGTTCATGTCATGTCTAACGGTCTGGCAGCGTTTTTGATTTTGCAGCATTGCACTCTCTTCGCAACATACATACTCGTAAATATATACAAAGTGGATGTGTGTAACGCAGAGAAGGAAACGTTTCCGATCAAAAGCCGAGTCTCTATCTGTCTGTCTCTGTCTGTCCGTCTTGATGAGCGCCAAGATCTCAGAGACTATAAGAAATATGTATGTATTTTTAATATGTGAAAATTACATAAAATATACGTACATACATATGAATATAAATATAGAATGCATAGAAATATGTATGTATTTTTAATATGTGAAAATTACATAAAATATACGTACATACATATGAATATAAATATAGAATGCAATTTCATAGATCTACGCTGGTACTCTATGAATTCGATAGTGGACGCCATGCTCCTGATTTTTTGCAAGACTCAGAGCCTCGCAGTAGAGCTCTTCAATGAGTTTGAACCTTTTCCTATTCGGCGTTCCGCAGTTGATTTGAACGGGTATACTGTGTTCTTTGCCTGTTGGCTTTGGTTTCCCAATGCCGTCCTCGGAGAGTATGCGTCGAGGCGTACGCGGTGGTAACTGAGGCCGAGATCGGCCCATTGCCATGTCTCCCATGCCACCTGCACCCATGGTGTTTGCAAAGTCGGGCTTTGGCTTGTCGTCCTCTATTCCCGCATCGGTTGGACGCTGCGGCGGCTCTTGCCCAGTGAATGAATGTGTAGGTCGAGGAATCGGACTGGCATCGAGTGTAAAAAAATGGTTCATCTGCAAATGGTTCGTTTTGTTGAGGCAACGGTTGCAGTTAAGTGCAGCAATGGTTCCGTTCGTTCCAGTACTCACTTCGATCAGCCAAACAATGCACACCACATGGAACAAACGCATCTTATGCTGAAAATTTTTAAAAATACTATGGATACGAAAACAAACAATTGAGTGTTAATGTAGTGCATGCTGAGCAAAGTGAAGACTAACGAGTAGAAGTGGTTCTTATTCCATCTATGGCATGGGTGCCAGGAATTTACATTCTACAGGAATTCACTTAACCACAGGACTATCCCAGTCAGAAGTAAAACGAAACCTGCGGTCTTAGCATCGTGGATAACCCAGCCTGGATAATCCCGTATCCATTGCATGCCATAAAAACATTGATCAAATGAATTCGAGCAAGACCAAGAGAGCCTCCTCCTTTTTACATTTCGACTGTCCGTACATTTATTTAGTTTCCTAAACTATAATTATTCACGCATTCTGTGTATATTTGTTGTATACACTGCAATGTATAATTCGTAAATCAATGGGGACTTATAGCTACGGCTCATATGCCAAGAGATGCACGAGAAATTTTTTATTTCCGCTATTAATTAGTTAAGGAAAACAGGACAAGACATTAGAAAATCTGATTGCTGTATCGTTATATCATTATCAAATGTACATAATCGGTCATTAGTATTTATGCTTTTGGTTTTGTTTGTTTCCAAAAATCTCTAATGGGATAATCTCTCGCTCTCGCCAACTCTTTTTGATTGAAAATAGCTTCTCCATTTTGTTATGTTTCTTGCTTGTTACATGTTTCTCGTTGGTTTGCTGTTTTGCATTTTGCATTTTACTTTTATACAAATATAAGGCTACGTGGAGGGGATTTTTGATTGAGGGGAATCAGGTATGGGTATGGGGGGTGCATGTCTTCTGTGTGTGTGTATTCTTTGCTTTGTGCCAGACTTGATTTTGTTTTATTTTGGGAGTTAAAAAATAAAAATAAAAAAACAAACTACATATAGTGCCTGCGCCCTGGTTGAACGCTCGAAAGAGATGCGGTTCGATCCATCGAGAGTCCAGGTCCAGCGCATGGCTTAAATCAAAATAAATTATCCTATCAAAGGGGTAGAGGCGCAGCGGCGGCTGTGGCGGCAGTGGCCTAATGGTCTCTTGGCCTCGCTTCTTAGCTTATTCCAAATCATTTTTGTGACTTATAAAAAATGAAAACGACTATATAATATATATATACGAATATCTATATATATATTATATGCATGTATATTAATATACAAAACAAAAATTTTACAGAGCCTGGCGCTCCAGCGGGCTCGGGCTCTGGCTCTATCGGGCGTGGACGTTGGCGTAGTCGGAGGAGCAGTGTGTGTTGGGTGTGTATGTGTGTGCTCTAAGGATATACATTGCAAAAGGGTCTGTTTGTGTATCGGTATGTGAATTTCTGCTTCTACTCCTGTTATTCATACGCCAGCCACTGTTAATGTTTATGCTGGAGGCTGTGGCTGTGGGCTGGGGGCTGGGGGATTGGCAGATCTATTTGATAAAGGCCTCTGGCGGTATTTTGTTCTCCTTGAAAAGTTTATCGAATACAAAGCCAGCATGGTTATAATCCCAATTCGTCTCCTCTAGGCACCTGCACAGCGAAAAAGAGATTTATTAGCAAGGAACTTAATTGTTCTTTCTCCTCCTCCTTTTCCTCCTTAGCACTTACTTGCGACTCCAACCCAGATTCATTTGACTCTGTAAACTCATGGCCTGGACCATTTGTATTTTGGTGGCATCATCTGTCGCTGATCCGGCGTTGGCAAAGACGGTCGGCTGCTGAGGGGCCACCCCGGCGGGATTGGTAACATCATTCAGGGACATTGAGGAAACTTCTGGTAAAATGGCAGCTGTGGACGAGATCCTGCTGCTTGCCGGACCCAAACGATTCTGTAGCGAGGATGCGGATGCAGTTGCCATGCCCGAA
This sequence comes from Drosophila subsilvestris, assembly GCA_035043285.1. Taxonomy (NCBI): domain Eukaryota; kingdom Metazoa; phylum Arthropoda; class Insecta; order Diptera; family Drosophilidae; genus Drosophila; species Drosophila subsilvestris. Next base: position 768,289 of record JAWNNB010001723.1, on the reverse strand, counting down.
GCTGTGGGTCCGCCGCCAGCAGCAGTTGTGACACCGCCGGGAGCTGGCTGATGTTGCGATCGCTTGAACTCGCGCACCTGCTCATTTGTGGCGGCCGTAATGAAGATCGTCTCGTTGCGAATGCAGTAGCCAGAGTTCTGGGGCACCACCACAAAAGTGCGCATAAAGTGGCGCAACTCGTAGGCGTGCGAGGTGGATGGTCTGTCGTCTTCGCCGCTCAGCTCTTTGAACAGACCCGTCACAGTGAACACAATCATTTGGGGCTGAAAAGAGGCAAGCAATAGATTAAGGGCACACAGGATGGCGGCCAGGATCAGGATGGCTCACGTTGTAAATGGTTAGATCGACGGTAAAGGTGCGGCGCTCGTGCAGCGTACGCGGCCATTCGTTCAGGGTGGCCACACAGGCCAGTCGCCCGTTCTTGAGCAGCCTAATGCGATGGTCGTCGCGTTCATGGTTCACGATGCGGCGAAAGTTGCGATTAAACTTCCAAAAGTTGTTCAATCTGCAGCACAAAACAAATAGATTGCTAGATAGATGGGGGATCGATAAAATGGGGGAATGGGGAATATTCTCACCTGCCCGCATGGCCTGCATTTGGCATTGTGATGGACAGCATGGCATGCTCGTGATAGGCATCCAGCAGGGACTGACGGCTCTCCATATCGAATATGTTGAAATATTGGTCCAGGAATTGGCGCACCACATCGGCACCGCCATTGTCGCACAGAAATGAGGCCTGGGTGGTTGGCATTGTCCCAGCTCCGGCCAAATCAAAGGCAACTACCGGCCCCAGTGATTCCCCGTCCTATTATTTATTGCATCAATCATGCAATCACGTGAACAGAGACAGAGAGAGAGAAATGTAGATATTCTCGATTATCCAAAACAAGAGCGAGGCGCACTTACCAGTTTGACCAGTTTGGGGAACTTACGTCGTACTTCGCTGTAAATAGTTTGATTGGGATAGGCGCCGTTTGTGGTTCGGCATTAGCATTGTGACGATGATGTGAACAATATAACAAAATGATATATAACTTTTCTCTACTGGCATTTTCACACTGCTCACAGCTGGAGATGGAGATGGGGATGGGGCCTGGGCCTTGGACAAATTCTATTACTCCCACCTTTATCTCGGGCGGTCACATAAAAAATTGCTTTACAAAATCGATGACTTGCTCAACTTATTGCAGGAGCTTTTGTTTAAATGGGCGAAGGCACTTGGATTCTATATCATCTGATTTGGGATTTTGCAAAAGGTTTATCCAACAAATTTAAACAGCAGCGGAAGAGAACCCTCAAGCATTGCATTGTGCCTTGGGCATCTTTTTTTATAGTTCATACTTTTTTTTATATATATATTTTATGCATTTTTTCCCTTTTTTATATATATTTTTTTATATTTTTTTTTCAAGCTCAAACAAGCTGCCTCTTGCATTACATCAAACGGTTTGGTTCGATGCGGTTTGATCTCGTATGTTCGATTTGATGAGCAGTGATCGGTTATCGGTGATCGGTTCGATGTCTGCTGTCTGCTGGCAGCTCGCCCACACACACGCATCCACTCTACAGGCAACTCATGCGCCCAGGAGCCATACAAACAATTTTGCAAAATGTGTGTTGCTTTCCCGCCCACTCCCGGACCAATTGGCGTTACCGCCAATCTCTCCTTGTCCCGACGACGCCACCGTCACCGCCGCCGCTTCCACCACCGCCATCGCACGGGCAACAACACAACAGCAGCACAGCACAGAGCAACGCATCTCACACATGCACGCAGCCATGTGGACTTGCGGATGCGTGCCTGTGTGTGTGTGTGTGTGCGCGCACGTCTGCGGGTTCTTGAGACGGGGTGTGCGGCGTGCGGTTTGGTTTTAAATTGTTGTTGTTGTGTGGTTGGCTACAATTATGTGCCGTTATGATGTTTCATTGTCATACCAAAATATATATGTTGCATGTGACATGTTGCCCGCACAGTGGACACATGTGTGTGCGGAGCCTCATAAGAGCGCTTTGCCGTTCGTCGTGTGTCCGGGTGGGTCCGTGTCAGTGTCAGGTTTAGTTTCAGTCCCATATCAAACCGCTGCATCGAACCTGTGTGTCCTTTCTTGTGCTTTTGTTTGCGACTTGAAGATGGGTTTTGCTTACTTTTTGTTTTCTTTTGTGTTTTCTTTTTTTGTTGTTTTTTTTTATGTTTTCTTTTTGCTCTGCATGAAAGCCCTGTTCTGCATAGGTGTCTGTCTTTGCTTTGCGACAGACCAACAGCCGATGATTAACCATAAAGAACCTCTAAACCCACCAAGTACATTGGCCCAGTCAAATACCGCGTTGAATAAAGAAACGGAATGATCCGATCGATCATTAAGGATCCTCAACCAAATTGTGAAGACGGTGGGGGATGAATCTGCCCTCGGTTGGGGCCTCCAGCATTCTAGAGCAGAGTGCAGCAGCCTTTTGCTTAGAATTAGGTTTGGGTGGAATGGGAGACAACTCATAAAGTGGAAATGGAAATGCAAATCCTAATCCTGTGTGTGTTGACTCTCGACGAGGTGTCTCCCACGTCGACTGGACTGGACTGGCCGCACGATGGCACGAGCGACAGGACAGAGACAGACAGCGACATCCTCTAGAAAAAGCCAAACAAATCACACCATAGTATACCTGACAAACTGCTGCGAGTCCTTGTAGCGCGAACGGCACGGATTGTTCCGCAGTACCAACTCAACAATAGGCAGATTACGAAACACCAATAGATGGGCCAGCGAAGGGAGCTGTGGAAGGGGGAGAGATGACTCGTTGAGTTATGGCCACACGACTAGTGATTCTCACCTTATTATCACCCAAGTAGAGTATCTTTAGGTTGGCCAGGCGCTTATCGACGCGTCTGAATGCCTCCATGGACACCAGATTGTTATCGTTCAGGTTGAGGGCCTCCAGATCGGGTATATTGTCGCACATGATATCGAGAGCGACACCCATCACATTGGCCCGAAACAGGGGGCAGAACACCTGCCTTATATCGGGATCGGCATAGAAGCGGGACATATCAAGGGCCTTGGTCTGAGCATTGTAACGCTTTGCCATGACCTGCTTCATACGCTCCTTGAGGGCATCGTCGACGGTCACCTGCGGAATGCCGTTGCGCACGCGTGGCGACAGGCGAAAGCCATCGGGCAGCTGTGCATGCTTTCCCAGCTGTTGGATGCGCTCGGCCACCTCAAAGTCGTCCACATAGAAGAAGACGCTATCTCTTTCGACACGCCAGTACTGGGCGGCAAAGGCATGCGGAGATAGGGCCGCCAATAGGGCACGCATTAGCGCATCCTTTCCGTACATCTGTCCATTATGGATCTAGAGAGAGAGTGAAAAAAAAAATAGTAATGGAGATAAATACATTGCACATATAAAGATACGGAAGCGAGTCACTGTGGATTCGTTATTGACTAGAGATAGCGGCCCAAATTGTGTCATCTCTTTGCATGACTGTACCGCACAAAAGTGCTATACTTTTCCTCTACTTATCGGTGGTATACCCTATCCCCAGGTGGGCATAAGGAGCGCCATTGGAAACCATACGACATCCATAGTCAGATCCGATCACAGAAGCCTAATTTATATGTTTAATTCCGAGTTTTCGATTTGTTGATAGGTACGCTTCGATTTCTTTATTTATCGATTATTGTCCTCTTCCCATAGCACATTTAATGTCGCATAATCAATAGAATCCATTTACTTATGTACAGATGTACAAATGTATGCACGTAGGATATTTGAATAGTATTTCCGAATCAGAGACTCGTCGTTTAATTACTTTTTCGGGCTTATCGCTAGCAACTCTCTGTCTCTGTCTCTCTTTATGCTTCTCTTCCTTTTTTGGTCTGTCTATCTCTGATTTAATTATGATTATGATGAGTGTATGACAAACACACACGAACGCACACACGCACGCCGAACCAGAGACTGTACACTCAGAGATACACTTGGAGAAAAATGGTCGTAGTAAAAATTAAATATTCGGCTTTAAAATACAATTAATTTACTTGCACTTAAATTAAATGTTTAAATCTAATATTTTCATATTAATGTTTAACTTTATTTTCACAATTTCTTAGTTTCACTCTCGCGGAAAATTTATTGCAAGAAATTCTTCTTCTTCTTACTTCAAATATTTTTCAATAAAAGTGTACTTATTTTTTCTCTGGGTGTGGAGTTTCTAGTCTCGGAGTTCAAAGTGGGAGTGTGGCGGAGCATACTGTGACTGTGAAGGTCAGGGCATTGTGTGACAGTTATCAATATCGGTCACTCGGCTATTATTATATTCGTAGTATCTAATTGGTGCTTTATGATACAAGTACATATACGTACATACATATGTACATAAGTACATATACTCGCAGACCAAGAATCAGTTAAATCAGTTGAGAGTAATTCAATTTATATGATCGAGTTTCGAGTACAGTCAAACAGCAAACAAAGATGATACCAGTCGTCACCTCATGCAAATAATGATCGTGTGAATAGTGGGACACCACCATATTCCTTTGCTTGGTATAAACAACATGATAAGTCTGCAATCGTCGCAGCACACCCACTCATTCATTTCGCATTAGTGCGATAAATTTGTTTATTACGGGGCATTAGTTATGATTAATTTTGTCTCTTTTTACGAGTATACACCCCAGCCGTCAAGGCCCCCCTCTTACAAACTGTTTATAGGTTTTCGTAGGACTATCCATTTAGTGGCCATAGGATCCAATCCAATCCAAGTAAATTCTGTGGATTGCCCTAGAATTTCACAGGTTTTTACCTTGTGAGTCGCCTGCTGGAATGTCCATTCGATTGTGGAATGACAACAATAGCAACCCTGGCTGTCGGTTGTCGGCTGTCGTCGCGCGCACCGGACCTATCGGAATTGTAAACATTAACAGGCAACAAGGACAGACAGACAGACTGCCTGACAGACTGCCTGACAGACTGAAATATTGCAAAGGCTTTTGCAAATAAAGACGATGACTGTGCTCTGTATTTGGGAGGCTTGTACTGGTAGTATGGGATGGGGGAGGAGTACATTTATTCGTACATACAATAAATAGAGAATGTATATATAAATCATCATGTATATATAAATCTTTTTTTGTTGTATATGAATTCCCCATTGTATTCCTCACAATACGGAATACGGAATACGAGCGGAGCACTGAGACATATTTCTAGAATTGATATGGAGCTATGACGCTGCTGTCTCTGTTTCTGCTCTCTGCCTCTGTCGCTGTCATCGCCGGCAGCGACGCTGTCGATGGGTTGGGGCCGATGGGGGCCTAACAAGTGAACGAACACCGGCGAACGGAACGGAACGAAACGGCACGGCACGGCATTCGATGACAGACGTGCGAAGTTGAAGCAGCAACAAAACCGAAACCCACCCAGCCACCCAGCAGCTGAAGCTCCAAAATCCCAACATCCCCAATACCCCCAATACCCGCAGACAAATTAAAATTCAACCAAAAATGGGAAGCTGTTGCTCAAAGGATTTGGATGATAAGCGCTCCTGGAGTCCCGAGGAGACCAAAAATGGCGTAAGTTATTTTCTGTCCCAAATAAGGGGGATAGAGAGAGAGAGAGATGATGTACAGAGATCATCATACACTTCACATACACTCCATCAACTACAGAGCACCACATCGACCATCATTGCCCAGCCCATGGATGATGTGGGCACCACCGGAGTGTTTACCCTCACACGCACCACTACAACGAACACACAGGAGAAAACGGTGACCACCACCAGCAGCGATGCTGACCAGGATTAGCGTAGCCAATGGATAAATGGATATGGATCCATCTGCAACTATGTATAGACCCAAAGTGGAGCCATAATTATTGTATCCTACAATAACATCATAATTATTTTTTTTAAATATTTTTTTTTTGTTTTCTACCATTTTTGTGGTATTTCAATGCCATGTGGGGACAAGTGTGTTTGCTCGAAAGAAAGAATGAGTCGGAGAAGTTGGGTGGGTCTTACCTCCCATATGTACATACATAAGTACATATCTATTCGTAAATATGTATGACAAATGAATGTACATATGTACCAGGAAAGAGAGTACATAGAACCATGTGAATATATGAAACAAGTGAAGGTGTTATTTGTTATACGCTAGAATTCCAATTTTATACAAAAACAAAAAAATAAACTGTTGAATCGCCAAATATGTTGCAATATCATCCCCCCACCCCATCCCACCCCACACAAAAGCAAACACAAAATTCAAATCCAAGTCCCACAACGAAGTTCTAAGTAAAGGCGGCAAAATTAACGGTAAAGCAAACAAACACAAGCGCAAACAAAGACAGAGAGAGAGAGAGGGAGCAGGAGAGAGAGAGCGAGATCAGGGGACAAGCAGGGGCCATGCCAATTTAATTGGAGAACGAGATAAGGAGAACGATTTCAGCGGATTCCAACGCATTGCTGGCCGATGACATCAGGCGATGCACAAAAGAACGGCAACGCACGGCAGACAACAGACGACAGACAGGCGCAAGAAAGAAGCAGAGCCAGCGGAAAAGCACAAAAACAGAAACACAACAAATCAGAGAGGCAGCGAGAGGTAGACACATTGGGTAGCAGTGGGTGGGTTTTGATGGGTGGTGCGTTCCTTCCCCTCTGCTCTGGCCACGACCGTGAGTCAGTGTTCCAGCATTTGCTCTAGTTATCAATGGGTTTGTTATTTTCGTTGTTTTCGTTTTTGGTTAAGCCCAAAATGTGACTAAGACCCCAGCCATGAGCCATTGGCACGTGTTAGCCGTCAGCGATCAGTCATTCCACTTCCACTTCCACCTTCACCACAATAACAAAAAAAAACATATCGCCGGAATGTTAAAGCCCATCTCAATCGCATATCTCATTCCATTCAGACGAGTACCAGTACGAGTACGTACATATGTATGTATGTATGTATGTATGTCTACTTATGCATGCATGCAGTCCCATTCGCATTCGCATTTGGAGATATGCATCAATTAAGGAAATGCATGAAATGAATCAGCCAAGCAATTACAATTTGCATTTAATACCACTTAGGCAGCAGCGTTGCCAGACTGTTGGCTAATCATACCTTGTTTACACTGGAGTTGCGCGTTACCAATCGTAAGTTCCGCCCGTGACCCCCCTGATACACAAGGAATTGGCAGAACACTTGAACAAATTTGGACCTTCACATACAATTTTTCCATAAATTAGTTTGATTTCTAACATTCTGTTGCTTTGCATATCGTCATTAAACACACACACACAAATCAGCTGTTTTCATAACGAAGCTGTAAACACCGGCTGGCTAGTTGTGTTCGTATTCATTGGAATACGCTTGGCGAATTTTTCTTGTTTGCTATTTTTTAAGAGCGCCCCAAAAGCCGGCAACACGAAAGTGATCCATCATTTTCTGCTTAAATTATAGGTACACATACACCCACCCCTTGCACTTCCACTGGGTATAATAGTTTTGGTCACAGAATAAAAACATATCTGTATGGATTCGTCCCTGATCCGTATCGGTAATACATACATATGTACACATAGCTCAACGCAGCACCAGGACGCACGTAAGATGATTATTCGGGGTACCAAAAGATCTTACATATGTATGTGTTATGGTATTATTTTCCACAATCTGCCAGCCACGACACTGAGGCTCGTTCCAACATATCCCTGAGGGACTACTAAGTGATCCTTAATTTAAGAGGTCGCGGAAATTGCATATCATAATAAATAGCCAACGAATACTGCCTCTGGGAGTACTTATCTAGGGGGTGGGTATCGCGGTCGATAAGATAAGGCCACAAAAGAGAATAAACCAGAAAACCATTGCATGGGAGAGAGACCACAAACTGCGCAGATACTAATCGTAAATTGGATCGTATCGCCTTGGATCGCTGGGCAGGGCAGGGTAGGGCAAGGTAGGCAGCGACCCAAAACGAAGAACCAAAATCAAAATCAAAATAAAACGAAAGCACAAAACAATTAAAGAAATTTGTGTACACAAATTGGAAACTGGACGACATGCCAGACCATGCCCGCACAGACCCAACTTATACTATAGCGAAGCGAAAGAGACAGACACAAACATTGCACATGTACAATGTCTGTACATAGATAAAGTAATTGAACGACCCTACAGTGACTTTTCAATCAACAGAAATGGTGATCAAAAGAGGAGGGAGAGGAGCAGGCCAAGCAGGGCAAGGCGTGATAGAACACAGAAATTGGAGCGCACCCCGGAGGGACCGAGGAACCGATATAACGAGAGAAGAGACCAGGCCCCGATCGACGGGAAGAGACACCAGCAGCAGCAGCAGCAGCAGCAGAGTGTCGTCAGCCAGCAGAAACTGAAACTGAAACTGCGGTTCGGTGAGGTTCGGTTCGGTTAGGAGGCGTATTCTAATCGTTGTGATTCAATTGCCGCGGGCACTCAGTGCAAAGGCAAAGCTTCGTGCAAGCGGACGGACACAATCGAAAAGATGTCGGGACTAATGGGACTAGGACTAGTGCTGGCGGGACTCTTGCTAGCGGCAGGCACTTTGAATGCCCTGCCCATGACCAATGATCTGGAGCTGGTGGCTGCCTTGGATGCCATGCAGCCAGCAGCCCAGCCAGCAGCTCAGCCATCGCACATTTCACGCATCGCAACCAGAGGCGAAGCCATAGCCCATGAGGACCGACCGGAGGTGTTCAACACCATCGTGCAGGAGCTACAGGCAGCTGGAGTCTACACGGCCGAGCGCCGGGATCTGCCCACACTCAGCTACAAGGAGCTCACCCGGCTACTGGCCCTGTGGCATCTCTCGTCGGGTCGCAACTACTACGAGGCGAGTCCTGCTCCAGTGACCGCTGGCTGAAGGCTCGACTTTCCCTTATTTTTTGTTTGTGTTTATTATTATTGTGTGGCCGAAAGTTGTATTATAAAAATAAAGAAAGAAAACTTCCGCGCTACGCCACATCCTTCTGCTTCTCCCATTCGATCTGGTCGAGGCGCGGCGGCGGGGCCACCACTGCAATGCCCCCAATCTCTGAACTGGTGCCGGTTACAACCAGCCGTGGCATCTGTCGCCGCTGCAGCCGCTTGGCCAGTGGCGGCACAAACAGATCGTGCTTGATCAGCGTGCACTCGGCGTCCTGGTAGATGCGCCGATTGTCGTCCCACTTGAGCAGGGCACACAGCCAGGAGAGCAGCCAGCCCCCGAAGAAGGCCACCAGGAAGCCCAAGGCGGCATACCACATGTAGCTGATCCTGTACAGGTAAAAGTAATCCTCATCCTGACGCTGTTGCGGCTGCGGCTGCTCCTGCTGCACTTTGACGAAGAACGCGTCGCTGGCGTAGGATTTATCAATCGGACATCCCTCCGTGGACATGGGCAGGCTGATCAGCGGCGGCTTTGGTTGCCCGAATCCAATCCAGAAGCACAGAGCCAGCGAAATGAGCAGCCCCCCAATAGCCCCCTTCTGGTTGGCCGACGTCACGTACATGCCCAGGGTGAAGAGGCCCAGCAGCGGTCCCCCGATGATGCCGAAAATGGAGAGGGCCGCCTGCAGCAGTCCCCCAATGGAGCCGGCCATGAATGCCAGACCAATGCACAGCAGGCCATAGAACACGGACAGCAGCTTGGAGTACAGCAGGGTCTGACGGTCCGTGAGGCTGCCGCCGCGACTGGAGCAGCACTTGAAGAGCGGCTTGAGGTAGTCCTCGAGGGTGACGGCCGCCAGGGAGCTGATGATGGAGCTAATGGTAGAGAGGCTCGCACAGAAGATGCCTGACACAAAGAGCCCCGCCAGGCCGGTGTACTCGCCCATGGTGTCCACCACGAAGAGGGGCATAACCTGATCCCGCGAGTTGACGCGTCCCTCCAGGACGGGATCGCAGTTGCGGTAGTACCAGTAGATGCACAGCCCCGAGAAGCAGGTGCTCAGGCTGAGCAGGCACAGGATGGGCAGACACCACCATAGCGCCGCCTGGGCAGAGCTCAGATTGCGGACGGCCAGCAGGCGCTGCACCTGGGCCTGATTGACGCCATAGATGGCCAGGTAGGTGGCACAGCCGCCCAGAATCTGGGTGAACCAGGTGTGCCGCTCCGTCGGATCCATACTGAAGTTGGTCAAGTCGATGCGTCCATTCTCCTGCGCCGTGCGCCAGATCTCCCCGAGGCTGCCGGACTTCACCCAGGCACAGATGATCACACTGAAGACGGCCACAAACATCAGCAGCGACTGATAGATGTCCGTCACGAGCACGGCCTTCATGCCGCCAATTGTGGCATAGAAGGTGCACACGACGCCCACGATGACAATCGAGAAGATCTGATTGAGGCCCGTGACGGCCTCCAGGGCCAGGGCCGGGGCATACACCACAATGCCCATGTAGAGGATCATCTGCAGCGAGAAGCTTACGGAGGCGGCCAACCGGGTGGCATAGCCGAACCTCAGCTCCAGATATTCGTACACGCTGGCCGTCTTCAGGCGAAAGAAGACCGGCAGGATGATGTAGGCGGCAATGGGCGTGGATATCACATACGACAGGTTGATCAACACGAACATTGTCCCGAACTGGTAGTTCTCCATCGATACGCCCAGTATGGTGATGGCCGACATGAAGCTGGCCATCAGACTAAACGCCACCGGGGTGACGCCCATCGTGCGTCCAGCCAGCAGGTAGTCCGTGGTGGTGGTCTGCTTCTGGCCCACAAATCGGTAGTAGAGGCCAATCAGCACAGAGATGATGAGCACCACTGCGAGGATGACATAGTCCCAGGCTCCCAAAGTGGCTGCCATTTCTTCTGCCTCAATGTCTTCTCTCTCTCTCTGTGTCTCGCTTGTGCTTGGCCGTTTCTGTGTAGCTAATCGCACATCTAATCACTCCCGAGTGTGATAAGTGGACGCAGTGGTGTGGCGTGTTGTGGTGTCTGGACTTGGTTGGGGTCTGCCACGGCGGCCTCTAATCGGGCCTCTTGAGATTCAATGGCAGCGCGCGCGCTTACAGGTTCACAGTGTTTAGCGTTTGCCGGCCGTCGATGAAATGAAGGCAGTGCCCAATGGCCAGAGCCAGTTCTGTTCTGTTCTGTTCGGTTCGGTTGTTCTGCTGACAAGCAGGCCTAAAGGAGCACCGTCAGCATAGGGCTGGCTGCTTTCTGCTTTCTGCTGGGGTACGTTTTTATGACACCGCCGAGAGAGATAGCATTGTGTGTGGTGCAAGGCGGATGGCGGCATAGCACGCACACAGAGTGTCCGAATGTTGCTGGCTGCCCCAACAGAGAGAGAACACCTAAGCGCCTAAAGCATCCACAGACCAGCCAGCCAGGCAGGCAGATATACTTCGGAAGAATCTGCTAACCAGGCGCTATTAATGCTGGGGGGGGGACCATCTACTGGTGGCAGGCACTGTCGTCTCCGGCCCCAGACCCGACTCGACCATAAATATTTATTTGCTTGCTTGCAATTGTAATTGTTGTGCCCCTGCTCTGCTCTGCTCTGCCCTGCACTGCCCTCTCCTCTCCTCACACACCACGAATGTCTATGGCTGGGTGTCTGCGGCTGCTATTGAGATTTTGTTGTTTACTTTACGATTTTTACGATTAAAATTAATTAATAAACACAACTGAGCAACTGAGGCTCTGCTGGGACGGGGGGACAGTCGAGGGAGATGCCCACAGAGTCCACAAGTGTCTCACGGATGTTGCGAAATTCGGGAATCTATTCCAGGGCAGACACCGCTCGGTCACATGTATGCCTGCGATATGCCCCCTGTATGCCCCCCCGATTACGTTTTACACCATAAATCTGTATATGTTGAAAAATTGCTAGTTCTACATTGTCCACAGACGATGATAAATGGTGCGGTGTATTGGTATATGGTATATGGTATATGGTACATAGTGGATATCTATATGGTTGTGGTTCTCGCACTATGGATTACCACTTACTTTATGGCCTGTGGCTTGTGGCTACGACTTACCGTGACTTGATACCACCCGAAGGTGTTGGGCATCAGTTTGCCAAATTTTCCCCGTGGAATCGGTGAGCCACGACGGCGCAGTGCATTACGATCCTACACAGAAAGAGAGAGAGAGAGATGCAAGATTCAATGTGAGTCGGAGAGGGAGGGGGGGGCGGTAATGCGTTTTGGTCTTACTTTGGCTGCTGTTGTCATTTCGTTCATATCATCATCCTCATCCCAACGACGCAAATCCTCCATACGCAGTTTGACATCCTTTTTGTGCGGAAATTGTGGAGGCTTGAAGCTGACACGTCTCTTGTTGCGGTCCTTGCGACGTTGCAGATCATCGCCATCGGCTAAATTGTACAATTTATCAATGTATATTTGCATTGGTGCATCGTATATAAAATTTTGCTTGCGGATTTCCACTCACCATCAAAATCTTTAAGGGCCGAGTAACGTGAGCCGCCGCCACCGCCATTGCCAACATTGTTATTATTGTAACGCTGGCTGCCGCCACCGCCGCCGCCACCACCGCCGCCGCGTTTAGGCATTGTTTTTGTTGTTTCTCACAGAAAAAGTTAATATTTTATTTCAGGGAACGCGCGCACGTTGGTTTCGTTTCGTGCCCCGCCAGCAGCTGTGTTGTTGTTGTTTTGTTTTTGGTCTTCTGCTTTTCTGCAGTCTTTTTCTTTTCGTTCGTTTTTGTGCCTCGCCGAATGCCCGAGAAACAATTCGCGCTCCTCCTCTCACAACGCGTTTACTTTGTGAATATGCTATGTGCTATTCACTGTTTGATTTGATGCCCTAATCGCACTTGATATGAATATATTTTGGATTAAGAAAATATTTTAGACGGCATTCACACAAAAAAAAAAATGAAACGCAATTTAATGAAATTGTTTAAGGATGTGCAAGTATCGATACATTTCGCAAATTCTGACACTGCTGGTGGCGATAGATATCGAGTTGAGCAACAAAGTTTCCCTGGCCTGCCATATATATCGTATATACATGGATTGGATTGTTGACATTTAAAAAAAAATCGTGTTTCTGGTATTAAATATTGGTATAAATATTATATTGCCACAGCAATAAAAAAAGTATCGTGCGCATCGATATATTGATATAATATCAAGAATCGCAGTCGATATATTAAACATCAAACAAGTCGAGTCGAGACTAGGTCCGAGATATTAATATAATTTTCAATATGGCCGACCGCAAATGTTCCTTCAAAGTAAGCTTGGCCGAGTCCGAGGATAAATTGATTGAGAGTCTGAGCAATCTGCTGAGGCATTGCTCCGAGCAGGCAAAAGATAGGAAGCACACTTTCAGCCTTGGCCTCTCAGGTGAGGATCGGATTGTGTGCATGTGTTGTGTGTGTGTGGTTGATAAGCTCAACTTAAGGTGACCTTGTCAGGTGTATAATCTTTCATTCACAAATTCCAACTGTTTCTCCGTGGACAGGTGGCTCCCTTGTGCAGCTCCTGACAAAAGCCCTGAAGAGAAGTACACTGGACACCACTAACTGGGCGTTCTTCTTCTGCGATGAGCGCTATGTGGCCGATGATCACAGCGATTCCACCTATTGCGCCTATAGAACCGAGTGGCTGAGCCAGCTGCCAGCCATTCTGGACTCTCAGTTTGTCAAGGCTGACACCACCAGGCCGCTGGATGAATGTGCCGCCGATTACGAGGCGAGGGTGAAGGTCAAACTGGGCAACAGTTCCAGTCTGCCACAATTCGATCTGTTGCTGCTGGGCATGGGACCGGATGGCCACACCTGCTCTTTGTTCCCTGAGCAGCCAGCCACGCTCAAGGAGGCCTCTCGCCTGGTGATTCCCATTCGAAATTCTCCAAAGCCGCCGCCTGAGCGCATCACCTTTACTCTGCCGTTGATAAACAATGCCAGGGATGTGGCATTTGTGGTGACCGGTGCCAGCAAATCGGATGTTGTAAAGGTGGGAGCAGGGGGAGGTTCTCAATATGTTTTACTAATTAATGGCATTTATATTGCAGCGTGTGTTCCTAGATCAGGACAAAGAGTTTCCCGCTGCATGGGTGGATCCCACCAAAGGCCAGCTGACCTTGATTGTAGATGCGGGAGCTGGATCACAGATTAAGTCGTGACTTGTAGAATTTCCAGAAGCAAGCGTCTTTTGTATATAATAAATAATGGTTTATGTTATTTTAATTTTGTAATTTAAATTTCTTGGGCGTTCCGCCATCGTCTCGACTGCGATATTTTTTTACTATCAGGATATCGATGTGTGACTTTGTGTGTGGCCACACTTGGGAATGACTGAAATCCTCTTATAATATGACCGCATTCAAAATTGTAGTAAATACCACATACTGGTAAAACAAAAAAAAATTATAAAAAAATTAAGGAAAATGCAGTAGCAGCGGCAATAATTTGTAAATGCACATATGCAATAACAATCAAAATCCACACCTAAACAACTGCAATGGCCGCCCCAGCATCCGCCCAACCAGTGCCGGCGGGCGGCAGCTTCGATTTCGATGCTGAGATTGTCTGTCGCATTTGCCTGCGCAGTGTGACGGTGGGCGAGGAGATGCACTTCATCTACGACGAGGCGCCTGTGGAGCAGGGAGCCAATCTCGCCCAGATATTGAACGAGTGCACCCGCTACACCTGCGACCGATTGGACGACAAGATGCCGCATAAAATGTGCGAGCTGTGCATCAAGGCGGCCCGCCACGCCTTCCGCTTCAAGCGGGACGCGGAAAAGTCCTATTGCTCCCTGATGGCGCTGCTCGGGCGCCCGCTGAACAGCAGCAGCAGCGACGAGTGCACCCAAACAGAGCAGGTGGCCCTCCTGCCCTGCGAGATGTGCCATGACCAGTTTCTGAACAGCCTGGAGCTGAGACTACATCGGAATAGGGTGCACAAAACAAGGGACAGCGGCACTGGCACCGGCAACAGCACCAGCAATAGTGCTGGTGCTGGTGAAGGGCGGTGGTCCAACAGCTCAAGTGTAAGTACTGTCCGCAGCACTTCCCGCATCTGCGCCAGCTTCGCACGCATCTGGCTCGGAGTCACAACCAAACGGAGCGCCTGCAGTGTCCCCACTGCCAGTCAGCCTTCACCCGGCGGGACCATATGCTTCGTCACATACGCAACATACACAAAAAGGAGGCAGACAGCACCTGGCCGCTGGAGGACGAGGCAACAATGCAGAGTTCCCTCGGGGATGAGCTCGTCTCGGCCGAGGTATTGCTGAACGAGGACGAGAATGAGGAGGGCGATGCTTATCAGTGCAATATCAATCCCATATCCAGCAACGAGGAGGAGGACGAGGTCAATGACGAGGAGGCCAAGAAGGAGCTGTGGCTGCACATCAAACCGGAGCCCTGTCTGGAAGCCGATGATCTCGATCTGCAGCTCGAGAAGAAGCTGCGCCGGCGGAAAGAGAAGACTGAAACCGAGGAGCGGCAGACCTCCACCGATGCCGCCGCTGTCAAAGGTGAGTCGCAGTGAACCCATTCCTGGAGCCTCACATTCCATGAACCTTTTTTGTCCCAGATGAGCCTTTGCCCAGCACAGACAGCGCTGCCGCCGCCCAGCCGACGCTGCACATCAAAGAGGAAAGCCAGCCGGCAGCTGGCAGCGTGGATGAGAATCAAGGACGTGATGAAGATGACTTCGTAGAAGATTCCAGCCGACCTGAGGTGGAGGTGGAGCAGCTGCATCTCAGTGATGATGCGGAGGAGGAGGAGGAGTACGAGTACGGGGATGAGGATGAGGAGAGCGACTTGGATGACGAGGACCACGATGAGGATGATGGAGATGGAGAGGAGGATGATGCCCCCCCAGGAGACGTGGACAAATCCAATTTAGAGATCGTGAGAGATTATCTGAGAAAAACCAAACCCCTGAAGCGACGGCGTCGCAACAAACAGAGCGGAGAGACCAATCCGGAGAATCGCTGCGATGTCTGCCAGCGAACATTCTCCCGTCACTGCCATCTGCTGCGGCACAAGCTCTCTCACCTGGAGAAGAAGCCGCACAGCTGCCCGCAGTGCCCCAAGGCATTTGCACGCAGCGACCACCTCAAGGCCCATGTCCAGAGCCTGCACAGCAACAAGGAGCACAAGTGCACGCTCTGCGAGGCCGCCTTTGCCCGTCCCGAAGCCCTCGAGCGGCACAAGGTGAGCAAGCACAACGGCGAGGGCCTGGAGGCGGGCAGCGAACTGAAACTCCAGCTGGCGGAGCACACCTGTGAGTACTGCTCGAAGCGTTTCTCCAGCAAGACGTACCTGCGCAAGCACACGCTGCTCCACACCGACTTTCTGTACGCCTGCAAGAGCTGCGAGGAGACCTTCAAGGAGCGCCAGCAGCTGCGCGAGCACGAGAAGAGCCACACCGGGCAGCGCAACTTCCTGTGCTGCATCTGCGGCGACAGCTTTGCCCGCAACGATTATCTGCGGGTGCACATGCGGCGGCATAATGGCGAGAAGCCGTACAAGTGCCGCTACTGTGTGAAGGCCTTTCCCCGGGCCACCGATCTCAAGGTTCACGAGCGGTATGTGCACCATCATTTCCAATGATCCTCACGTCCATCTTTTCCATTCCGTTCCGTTCCTCTTTCAGGTATCACACGGGCACCAAGCCCAATCTGTGCAACACGTGCGGCAAGAGCTTCCATCGGGCCTACAATCTAACCATCCACATGCGCACCCACACGGGCGAGCGGCCGTACAAGTGCGACCAGTGCCCGAAAAGCTTCACCCAGAGCAACGACCTTAAGGCTCACATACGCCGGCACACGGGCGAGCGGTACAAGTGTCCGCACTGCGATGCCTACTTTCTGCAGCTGTACAACATGAGGAACCACTGCCTGAGCGCCCACAACAAGCACATCGAAACGAAGACGGGTCGCCTGCAGCGAACAGGCCTCCTCGAGGATGGCACTCAATCCCACCTGACCACTGTCGTGATGCCTCCCGTTCGCTATCAGTCGTCGTCATCGTCGTCGGGGGGGCAGGATCCCAACCAGATGGAGCAACAAATGGCTGGGCCGGTGGCTGCAATGGGCGCGGGGATCGAGAGCTCTTCCGCCACCATCATTCATCATCATTCGTCGCCAGAGGCCGCCTCGGCGTACAATGCCTCGCCCGTGACCACGGGGGCTGGGCCCACAACATCAGCAACGTCGGCGGTGGCCACTCTAGATGGTGCCGCCTATGCCCCGGCACCGGCACCGCCAACACCTGTGAATGCAGCACCCTTTGGGGCCTTCAATTTTCCACCCGTCGTCATGGGTAAGCTAGCCAAAAGTGTTCCAAGGGTTTGTGTTTTGTGGTGGCGTTGCTAATGCATATATTTCATTTTCTTTCCCTCTGCTGCAGCTCATCTAATGTACAATCATGCTGGTGGCAGCCAGCACAGTCAGAGCGGCAGTGAGACCGGCAAATAGCTGCTGCTGCTGCTGCTGCTGCTACTCCCACAGCCACTGAGCCACTGGCACCACTCCATCAGCAGACACAAACTATCCAACTATTATTCCAGTGCAAACTTAAGTTCCCTTCCCCCCACTCCGTTGTATAGGCAGAAGGATTTCAAGGAGACCCCACTTTCTCTTCTCTTGTTTTAGAATTAAATGTGATAAGAACAATTAGTGTAAGATCCCCATTTACATCACACGGAATGTAGCACAACACACAACACAAAACCAACTCCACACAGTAAATGAATGTATTTTGTAAATGCCTAATTAATATTATTATTATATTTGGGTTGGCATTTCGATGGCAAGTGGAACAATCATAGCCAGAACTGCAAGCTGCAAGCACACAAAAGAATGTCGCGGAGCCCATGCATTTATTTACTTAGTTAATTAACAATTGTGAGCCCAAGATATGAATAGTATTCCTCTTAATTCCTCTCCTGTATTTATCAGTAATTCTCTATTATTATTATTATCTTGGTCCATAGTTAGCAGGCTGACAAAAATCATACATAACTTTCTGTTTTGCATGCAGGCCCATACATTTAATTTAGTTACTTGTACACAAATTAGTTATACAATACAAAGATTGCCATATAGGGTAGAGATATTTGAGTGGATTGTCTTAAATCGTAGATACAAAAATCTAGCTATGTGTTGCTCCGAGATTCATTCTACGGCATAATTTTAGTTTTAGGTTCCAGTCTTTGTAGAAAGAGTTACCCACAGGTGGTGAGAATTTAATTCTTTCCTGTTACCAGGTTGATGTTTATTGCCATGTGGCTGCGTCTCCAGATAGGGATAATTTTCTGAGTGTGTTTTAGGGGCTTCCAACTGAGATGGAAACTGGAGATAAGGATGATTGCGAGGAATATCTCTGCATAGAGCGTGTACAAATTTAAATGTGTTGCAATTGAATCCTTCTTAGCCAAACCCTTCGAGGAGTATTCCTATGTTAAGTACTATTCCAATTCAAATAGTAGACAGTCGCTCGGTTGGTCCTTCTTGTAGATAATTTTTATTTTTATTCGGCCAACATCGAAAATAAATGAAACAGAAAACATAAAAAGATAAAGATACAAAAAATTAAATCAAACATAAAATAGAAATTCGAAACTCAGATTATAAAAAAGGTACATTTCCGCATTAAGTTGAATTCCAGTTAAGGCTAAGCTAAATTATAAGTTGCGAGAATTAATTCAATGGATAATCTCATCGTTTAGTCGGCCACATACGGCTCTGACGGGGCGACGGCAGAGTAAGTGGAGTGCCAAAGCGAGACTTCTCCTCTGGCTTGGCCGCCTGCTTCGACGGTGTAGTGGCCACCGAATTGTTGTTCATGAGGACATGGCGACTACGTGGCACAGCCAAGTGATTGCGCTGACGGTGAGCCCCACCGACGGGCAGCACTGAGGAGCGACTTGTGGGCACAAACTCGTGATAGGAGATGCCGGTTTCGGGCTCGTTTTCGGTCGTTTCATCGGTCATGTATTCGGCATCACTGGGCGAGGGTGTGTAGGGCACCGTTGATTTGATGCGTGGCTTCTTGTTTGATCGTGTGCCAATGCTGCGCCTGCCCAGTCCACCGCTGCGACGCAATGTGTTGTCCAGGACACGGACCCGCTTTAGCGGCGACTTGGACACCTTCATATGACTGTTGGCCAGTCGCTGTGCGGAAGCCGGCGATGGGCGAATCGAGTTCAGCGAGCTCATCAGGCTGCGCCTGGCGTTGGGTGTGCGAAGCCCCGAAGAGCTGGCGGCCGTGGATGGATTTAGACGCTTGTGCAGATTGCCAGTGCTCTTGGTCATATTGGGCGTGGTTAAATGGATTGTCGGCGTCTTGCGCAGCGACATTGTCGATGTCGACATTGAGGACATGTTCCTCAAGGTTCGGGGCGTGCGTGGTGCCCCTGAACCGGCAGCGGGCGGCGGCATCAACAGTTTGTTGCTGCTGCCCGTTGTTGTGCCGGTCGGTGCCTTTTTGCGAGCCGAGCCCAACTGCTTGGCCTGGCGATAGCGCTCCCATTCGCCGGCCATCAGCTCCAGTATGTTCTCGCCGTACACCAGAAACGGACCATGCGATTGCACCTCATAGGCCTGCACCAGTTCGGTGATCTGCTGCTCAATCTTGGGCAGCTTCGAGCTGATGGCCTTGCGTTCCTTCTCCTCCTTGAGCAGCTGGCCGCCGCGATTGTTGAAGCGGTTCGGCTCATTGGCCTTTGCCTCCAGGGCCTGCATGCGCGACCAGAGTTCCGCACGGCTCTCGTACAGATCGAAGATCTCCCTGTTGCACTTGTAGTAGCTCTTCAGGTCGTCCAGCTCCAGTTCGTGCAGCTCCAGCAGGTCCTCGTTGTAGTACTTGTTGTAGTAGTTGGAGAAACGCTTGCGCTCCTGCTGGCTCTTGAGCGTTAGGTCCCACCACTTGCTTATCTCGAGGCGAAGCTGCTCGATGAACGTCTTGAGGTTCTGGCTGCGCAGCGCCTGGCAGCGCTGCAGCTCCGTGTGAAGGATGTCGTAGGTGCGCTGCGTGTACTCGGTGGTCTCGCGCACCCGTCGCATGGCGCTCTCGTCCGTCTCCTGGAGGCGATCCCACAGTACGTGGATCTTCTCGCGCATGTCATGGATTTTGGAGCACAGCTCCTGGATCTGCTCGGCAAAGGAGTTGCGCAACTGCCGCAACCGCTCTAACGTCTCCAGCGTTAGATTGTGGTTCAGATCGTTCAGCAGGCGATCCTCTGCATCGGTCTGGGGCATCAGCTCCAGCATCTTCATGTCCTGCTTGATGGCCTGGCGCAGCTGGTCCAGCTCCTTCTGGCGTAAAACGCGCTGCGAACGGAGATTTTCCAGATGGTCGCGAAAGCCGTCCATCTCCTCGGGAAGGGGCAGCGGGTCCGCCAGTAGGGGGAGCGGCAAGGCGCCCAGCTCCTCGCACAGCTGCTCCTGCTGCAGCAGCAGCTCTGCTATCTCCGACCGGCGTCTCGAGAGCTCCTCGCGCAGATGCTCAATGCTCTTGTCCAGGTTCAGCTGCCATATGATTAGCGGCATATCGTCGGGCCGCTGGCCAATGTCCACCGACTCGTGGAGGAGTCGGCTGAGGTCGCTGGCTTCGGCTCGGAGTGCGGAAATGTCATGGAGGATGGCCTCCTGCTTCTCCCGCGACTCAGTCAGCAGATCCGCGTAGAAGTTGTCCGCGTGCGCCTTGAGTTTGTGTAGAAAGTCCTCGCATGTCTTCGGCTCGAACATGAAGGACCACATGGAGTGGAGCTGCTCCACATGCTCGCCGGTCATCTCAAGGATCTGTCCCTTAATGGCGCTTGGCTCAGGCATGGCTGATTGGAGTACTTCTTGTCGTTGGGTATCAAATGGAATCGATGCGTGAACGAACTCGTGATTGCACAGTGTGTTGGCCTTAAGGCAATGGCCTCCGCTCAGATGAGTGTCGTGACGCCTTTTTTTTTGTGTTTGCACAAATTGCACAATGAGAACTTTGTGGGCCGCCTGATATGCCTCATGCCTTATAGCGCACAACAGGAGTAGTTCTAATTTACGCGGTTATTGCAACGAAGCTTCTCCAATGTTTGCCGAGTTGTAAGATAATTTAGGACGTGAAATGTGTTTACTCAAAGCAAAATGCCACAGCACAGAAGCAAATGACGCCAGACGAAATTTCGGTAAATTCAAAATGAAATGGCGGCGGCCGAAGAGCTGCCAACCTTTTTTTTTATCGAAATTAAATACTGAAATGTTCAATAAAATACGGCTTGCTGCCAATTATGAGATGGCAATACCACGGCAAAGATGCAAAGATTATACATAATAATTATTTTTAATAATAATGAATATGTCATGAGTTTCATTTGTTCGATCAAAAACATAGCTCAAAGTGGAACAAAGGAAAAATGGTGATCAGTTACTACATATTTTTAATAATTAAGCCAAGGCGAACACGATAAAACTGTTTTTAAATTAAACAAATTATTTCCATACTAGTATGTCCATACTAGTATGTATCAGGTCAAAAATAAAATAGAAAACAATTTATTAATGCCGTTAAAGTTTCGAATAAGAACAAATGGTTGCCAGACCTTGCCGTTTCGTTCACCACTCTGCAAATATACTGAAAATATCACAACACTACACTGCTAGCGCGTTAATGTTTTTTGACTGAAGAGACACTGTCACACCGAACCGCATCCCTCTAAAAATTTACAGCAAATTTTTGCTTGCCTGTGTGAAAAAAAGAATAAATTTTCGTGGAAGTTTTTTGTGTTTGCAAACACGCGTGCATGTCTCAATGGAGTGATAAAAAATGCATTGACAAAATTTTAAATATGGTATAATCGGGTAGCACAGAAAGTGGTGGGCAATCGTTGTTCTACTTCTCTAAATAACACACGCATACACAGACACGCAGCCGAGTGTCAACAGCTGCCCTGGCCCTGGCCGCCCGCCTTCAAAATGTCGGACATTAAGTAAGTAGCCGAAGAGGAAAATTCAAAGTGTGAAAAGGAGCCGCCAGTCGATTAATTGATTATCAAATGCAGCATATCTCAGTACAAAAAAAAAAATGCCCAGCTAGGCTAGCGTGTGTGATGTGTGGATGGTGGGTTTGGTCTGAAGAGGAGGGTGGGAGGGCACCAACCGTTCCTCTATGTATAACACATTCAAGGTGTTTTTGCGAGTGTGTGTGTGTCCGTTCAGTGGTGCGTGTGTGTGGGTGCAGGAGCGAGTGGAATGGCATGTCCGTCATCCCAACAAAACCAATAAGTTTTGTTTTTTGTTTGTTTTGTATTCATCAAAGTAACCAAATATATTAAACGGGAATTTTCGCCACATCTTTAAGCGCATGTGTGTATGTGTGTTTGTGTGGGGTGTGTGTGTGTGTGTGTGTGTCTGCGGGGGGTTGGGGTCACTCCTGGAAGATGATTTTCATTTTAAATTTATTTTGGAAATTGCAGCGATGATTTGCTTAACTACGAGCTGGGCGACGACATCGATGATCAGGCCCTGCTCGGCGCCGATGAGGATGAGCTGCTCCTTTCGGATGAAGGTAAGTGGTGGCGTCCGTCACGGCTATCCGGCAACCTGTAATGAGGCCAAAAATAATCCAATCGCATCGAATATCCTTGCAGAGCTGGAAAAAGATGTCACCAGCGAGGTGAAGCAACAAATGCGCGCCGAGGCCGAGGAATGGGCCCAGGAGCAACTGCGTCAGCATGAGCGCAAACAAAAAGCACAGTCCGCCGCTTTAATTGAGGCAGCAGCCTCAGAACCAGTTGCAGCTTTAGCTGCAGCAGCATCTGGTTCGGAAATTGCATCCTCCACTGTGGGAACCACATCGACTCAAAGTCCAACTACCGTGGTGGCACCTACCCCAAGCGTCCAGACAGACGCCACAGTGGTCGCGGTTTTGGCGGAAGCCCCTCCCCAGCCAGCAGTGACTGTGGAGAGAGCAACAGAAGTAACGGCCACAATGAAAAGCGCAGAACAAGTGCAGCCACAGTCGAAGAAGGAAGCCACTGCACCGACTCCGCCAAGTGGCAGTGGCAAGGTGAGTGCCAAGGCCAGCACAAGCACTACAAGCATCAGCACCAAAGAGACATCATCCAGAGATGCTGGGGATTCCACAGCCAAGCAGGGCGAGGCTGACAGTGAGAGTGAGCCCGGACTGGGACTGGGACCCTCTTCATTGCTGGCCTCTTCCCAGGAGAGCCTTCCCAGTGGCAGTTCGGCCTCCGAGCTGGCCGATCTGCGGGAGGACGAGGAGGAGCGCGAGGAGCGCACCAACTACAAGACTGGCAGCGAGCGGGTCGAAAGCAGCCACAGGCAGCATCAGGAGCACTCCCACTCGATGTCGCCATTTCAGCAGCATCAGCAAATGCAACGGCGACACCAAAACCATTCAGGTAAGTGTCCAGCCCATCAGGAAGTGTCAGATGTCCACAAAATTGATCGATTTCATCCCACAGACAAGTCACGAGTGGGAGGCGGTGGACGATTCATGCACGGCCAGCAGCAGCAACAGCAGCAGCAGAATCAAATGGGCAAACCGCTGCGTGGAATGGGCGGTGCGCGTCATCACCTGCTGCGCAATCCTACGCCCATGTTCGGGACAATGCAACAGCAGCAACAGCAGCGCATGGGGATGTCTGGGATGCCGCCGCCACAGCAACGATACGGCATGCCGGGTAAGACTTTTGCCACATCCTTCATCCATCCATCCATCCATCCATCCATCCATTAGCGAAAGCAAACATTTGACAAGCTTCCTGCTCAAACATTATTTGCAATTCCAGGACAATATCCGCCTAACCAGCCACCCAACCAGTCACAACAACAACAACAGCAGCAAGCACCGAACCAACAACAGCAACAACAACAACATAATGCTCCCGCCTCTCCCCTGCTGAA
This sequence comes from Drosophila subsilvestris, assembly GCA_035043285.1. Taxonomy (NCBI): domain Eukaryota; kingdom Metazoa; phylum Arthropoda; class Insecta; order Diptera; family Drosophilidae; genus Drosophila; species Drosophila subsilvestris. The sequence goes on along the minus strand of JAWNNB010001723.1, from coordinate 744,420 downwards.
TCCCTCGCACATGATGCACCACAATCACAATCCGAATGGAGGAATGCCACCGCATCTGCTGCCGCACCCGCATGAGCAAGTGCGCGTCGGTCTATTGCAGCCACCGATGGCGTGTGCCCCCCAGCCAGGCGGATATCGGAATGGGGCGCTGCTGGGACCGGGTCCGCCACTCCTGCAGCCAACTGGAATGCGTCCGCCACTGTATCGCAATGCTGGCCCGCCGCCATCTGGCTATGGCGGCTATGGCGATCACGGCCATCCGCCGCCATTGCATCCGCAACAGTTTATGAGGCCGCATAATGGCTGGAGGCCGCAGGGGGACGTCGCACGCATGCCGCGTCCGCCCCTGCAGGCACTGCCGCCACACATGATGCCAGGAGCGCCGCCCAACTATCCCAATGGGATGGTGGGAATGCGTGGGCCACCACCACAGCAACAGCAGCAGGTCCAGCAGCAGCCGCCACCGCCTCAGCCGGTGCGTCAACCACAGCAGCAACAGCAACAGCAGCAGCAGCAGCCGCCTAATCCTACTCAACAGCAGCAGCAGCAGCCACAACCGAACGGTCCACCGGTACAACAGGGTGGTGGTCCAGCGGCTATACCGCGGGTCAGCAAGGTGCTCATCAATCCGAATTTCAAGGGCGGCGTTGAGGCAGCCACGAACAAGTTCATCAAGGAGACACACTTCATGCCGGCCATTAACAGCGACGAGGAGCTGCTGCGCCAGCAGGAGGAGTTCATCAATAAGAATCGTCAGTACTTTGAGAAGCGGCGTATGGAGCGCTCGCCGCCACCGGCTGGCTCCAGCTCGAGCTCTGGGGCAGCCTCTTCGTCGGTCCAGGCTGGAGAGAGGCGACGCAGTCGTAGCCGCAGCCGTTCCCGTGGTCGCAGCTATTCGCCCGCCAAGCGTGCCGAAAGGGATCGCGAAGGGCGGGAACGGGAGCGTGAGCGTGAGCGAGAGCGTGACCGGGAACGAGAGCGCGAACGCGAACGCGAACAGCGGTATGGAACAGCCAATCGGCCAGTCGCAAATCGTGCATTCCGACGTGTTGCTAGCCGCGATCGAGATGAGAATCGCAGTGGAGCAGGCAGCGCACCAGTAAGTGCCCCAGTACCCAGTGTCGGCGGAGGGGGAGGCGGAGGCGGAGGTGCTGTTGTGCCCAGCAAGAGACGTCGCAGCGGTTCAAACGGCTCTGTGAATCGTAACCCCTTCTCGGGTGAGCCACGCGGCCGACCCTCGGACGTTGGCGGTGGTCGCCCCGCAGCCAGTGGAAAGGTAGGAATCAGTGAAGAGAAAACCCCTTGGCTTGACGCCTCTAACCTTGGCTCTCTCTCCGTTTTGCAGGCCAGCGAGGAGGATGAGGAGACTCGCATCTATCGCCTGGAGATTGAGAAGCAGAAGCAGCTGCGCGAAAAGATTCTGCGCGACAAGGAGCTGAAGCGTAGGCGCGCGGCCGAGGAGAAGCTACACGAGGTAAGTGCCACCATCTTAGTCGTAAGTCGAGCCTCGATTGTATATTGGGAGTCAGCCCAGTCAGGGCTATATATGTACATATGTCAAGAGATACGCAAAGAACCAACTAGAAACCCAAATAACTTTCTAGGAGAAGCGCGCCGAACAGCACATTTCGCCAGGCCGTAACGAGAAGGAGGCAACTGGTGCGGGACTAGCACCAACACAAAAGCAACGTCCGGCAGCCAGCAGCCACGAGCGCAAGGTAATCTCGCTGAAGCGTCGCGATGACCCGGACCAGGCAGGGGGCAATGGCAATGGCAATGGGAACGGCGGGCGCAGCAGCAGACAGCAGCAAACGTCATCAATGGCACCCGCTCGTAAGCAACTGACGGCGGCCAAGATAGCGCCGGAGGCCAAACGAAGTATAACCGAGCATCTGGCGCCCACCCATAAGCCGCAGCACGGATCAGCAGCGGCCGCCGCCCTAGCAAGATCGAGTGGAGGCGCAGCCAGTACTGAAGGTGCAACTCCACCCACCACGTGCAAGCCCCGCGAAACACTGCGTCTGGGCACGCCCAGCGACGATGAGGTTGAGCTTGACTACGACGACGATGAACTGATGCTGGACGAGGAGGATCGCCTATTGGCCACACCCTCGCCGCCACCACCCCAGCATCAGAGTCAGAGTCAGCATCAACATCAGCAGAGGGCAAACAGCAAGCGCTCGGCCACGCCCGATATGTTGGTAGTGAAACGCACTCAGAAAGCCGCTCGTGGGGCCAACTCAAACTCCTCGTCAACGGGCAGCTTTGGCTCCTCAAATAGGCGGGTGGTGTTGAAGCCCACCAGCAATGGGAGCGGCGCCGGTGTAGGAGCAGATCAGCTGCAGTCCTCTCATGGCAGGCAGCGGGATAGGCGACAACGTGGGGATGACCATTTACTGCAGAGGAAAGGGAGTAACGCGGGAGGCAGCAGCTCAGCAGGCGGAGGCGGAGGCATCTTTGAGCGTCTGGAAAAGCGGAAGGCAGCATCCTCTGGAGGAAGCGGCAGTGGGGGCAGTCACAAGCAGCGTGGCCGAGGTCCGGCCCGCATTGTACTCAAGCATGATTGAGGATTGCAGTAGGGAAGCCGAAGATTAATATCGAGAAGCAGAAGCAGAAGCAAAAGTAGAAGAACGATTGAGGCAGCAACTAGAATTAAATTGTAACAGATATATGGTTTTATTTTTATCTATAAAAATTCTAGTGTGGCCGCCGATATGCAGAATGTTGCAGATTAGATTGGCATTAGATGTGTAAGTTCGAAAGTTTATAAGTTCTTAAAATTGTTGATCTGTAGATGTTATTAGTAAGCCCCTTGTGCGTGCGTGTATATGGTAAACATATACATACAAAAACATATATATTTGCGCATACAACATATAGAATATATAATATATATAATATAATAATAATGCAAATCTAAATTGTATCTATTTACATAGATATAGAGATATTGAGTTAGATTGTAAGTGTAAAGATCGTATAACTATGACTAAAACGTGCTTCGTTTTCTTAACAACAACAACAACAACAAACAACAACAACAAACAACAACAATTGTATTTAAATTTAGAATTAAGTGTGTGGGGTGGGATATGCTTTAAGCTTGACCTGAATAACATCAGAAATTAGAAACGATAAAGAGGAAAACAGAAAGAAACCCCTACAAGACAGACAAATATAAAGTTAGTGGAATGCAAACAAGACCATTTAAATATTTATATATACATGTACTATCTATATTCTATATACATACATATATGCATACATACATACATATATATCATAAATTATATATGTATAGTGTAATTGAATTTTAGTTGTGAATGAGTGTCCCGTTTCTTAACTACATTAAGCTCAATTAACGAATTGCTTCAATCAGATGTAATGACTCTTACCCTTACCCCTACCGCCTCTTCGAATTAATTATTGAATATGAAAATATGAAATTGAAATTGCATCCGGACTGGCATCAAGCAGCAAGCGATATTTAACCACTTGTGTAATTTTTTTTAAATTTTGTTGGTATGTTTTGTGCGTTTTGTCTTGCTTGTGTTTCGATCAATGTTAATTGTAGACCTCAAGTCCAGTAGCAAATAAGTTGAAACCAGAAACCTGTATGAAGAAAAATACCCATAACAAGTGGAATATTAGGCATTAACTTTAGATTTCCTACAACTAAATAAATCCCGATGCTAAAGCTCTTGAAGAAATAATGTTAAATGAGATAACACATGAAAGTACACAGCCCATCCGCCCATCCGCCACCATTTCCATATTCACTTTCCATAATCGCATAGAAAAATGTACATCATAAATCACACATATATACATATATATATATATATACAGATCTACAGATCTATATAGATCCGTTTGAGCGAGTGAGCGATCGCGAACCAATCCAAGGAACACAAGCCATAAAACCCATTTACGATTCTTGTTAAATTATTACCACATAAAAGCAACACACACACAACACAACAACTAAAACTACAACTACAACAACACTAAACACTAGACATTTATATTGACACCGCTGATAGATATGTAGATGTGCGATAACTTTGTGTGTATATTTAAGACAGGATTCAAGAAAAAAAATTATAATCCTATTCAAAACTTAAGAATAAGCTCCATTAAAACGATGTTAAAGAGTCAGAGAATGTATTAAAGCAACGAGCTAAATAGATAAAATATAAAAGATAACTACAGATCAAAAGCAAAGCAAATATACATACATAAATGCATAAGCCTGTAACAAACAATACAACAACACAAAATGCCGATATAATCTAATCAATGCGAATCCTAATGCGAATTAAATGTGTAGGCAGGAGAAGCTGGTACTTCGGTCTATAATTGTAACCTGTCCTGTCCTTGAGATATTTTGTTTGTAATTTTATTAATGTGACCACATGTATCCCGCATATAACACACATACATATGTAGCTATAGGGATATGCATATTGTCTATATGCTATATAACTATAACAGAAAGTACACAAAGAAAAAAGCACGCAAAATATTATTCAATGCAAGAATAGAAATTGGCATGCAACAAAATAAAATAAAGTAAAATAAAAGAAATGGTATCGTATAGATCGTACAGATATATACGTACACACATAAATAGCTCTAATAATCGTAATGCTATACAATATGATATAATATATGGATTAATAAAAAACAAATTATATTACATGCATACGTAAAAACATGCAGCCGCATAACTGTATAAAAAAACATCTTAAGTTATTCCACGCCACGTGATTCTAGCTTTATAAGAACATACAACAAAAAAAAGACACTAAAACAAACTGAACAAAACGGAAAACAGAAAACCGAAAACCGAACCCACGCTCGTAGTGGGAGAATATATACATACTAGTACATAACATTGCAAAAGTAACGATTCCAATCCAATCCAAGCAAATCCGAGTCTGTGATTATTTTTATATTATTATTATTATTATTACGCATAAACTACTACAACTACTTTATGACATTAGCTATCTATCCTGTAGACCGAAACAAACACACAGTCCCGCTATATACTATGTTTTGTTTCTACACCCCTCCACCCCCTAACACCCGCCTCCAATCCACCTTTTATGATCTGATATAACTTATTGTTTTGTACACATCTACATATATCATCTATGAAACTAGATACTAAGTCCACTCTATGATTCTAATCACCCATCCAGACACGTCCAGTCTGCGTGTGTGTGACTCTTATGTATTTACTTATTTGTAAGTTTCCTTTTGGGGGGGTTGGGGGTAGGCATCTCTATACACACACCATACATTTCACACAGCTTCATAATATTAGAGCTCTCTCTCTCTCTCTCTCTCTCTCTCTCTCTCTATCCGTACACAATCCATACAGCATACAGCATACAATTTTTGTATAGTTAAGAACGTAGGCAGACAGACAACTTAATGTTACTCTACTATAGTCTAGTGTGTGTGTGTGTGTGTGTGTGTGTGTGTGTGTGTTCGTGTGCTTTACCCCCCGATGTGTGCACGAACTTAATCGTATATCGTACATATATTTATTATAATTTTAAGATACTCGTATCTACTACATACACCTACTACTACTACTACACACACACACAAACACACCTAGAGATTTTTGTTGTTTAGTTAGTTTTATCGAAATGATTTTTTGTTTTTGTTAAAGTTTGTTAATGTTAACTTAATTCTGTTTATAATTGTTATAGCCTCATCCCATCCCATCCCATCTAATCCCATTCCCAGTCCCGCAGTCAAACAAAAATTTACTCGTCAGTGAATGCCAGTGAAAACACAACTGTACCCCCCATTCCAACTTAATTAATCCATCATGCCATCCCTCTCATATTCAAACACATCAAAACAGTCTATCGCTATCTTTTTCTCTTCTACGCTCCGCTCATCCGCTCCGCACCACGACCACCACCACCACACCAAGGCAACACATCTGCACCTGCAGCAGAACCCGAACCGGAACGCAAGGATATAATAGAGCGAGAACGAGATCGACGGTGAGAGCTAGAGCGAGAGCGGGAGCGAAAGCAGCAGGACTATTTAGATTAGTTTTACTCACAGGATTAATATCGAATACATATATGGAAACCCTAAATTAACTTTCTTTCAGCACAAACCTCTGTACAAATCGAACAAGAAAAAATGCAAAAAACAAAAAAAAAACGTACAAAAAAGAAAAAAGAATAATCAAAGCGAAACTAAAAGAAACAAAGAAAGAATGAATGAATGAAGTGAAAAGATCTAGAGAGACAAAACAAATCACCCACTAAATAGTTAGAGAGAAGGGGCAAGTGGCCGTGGCCCGGCCCCTGTCGTGAGGGAAGCCCGAAGCTGAACCTGATTCTGGGCAAAAGAACTTTTGAAGAAGACTTAATAAGTGATATATACACGAATGCATACATATATATAGCGGAAGAGACCAGTCAGTCCTATATATATTTGTGTATACGTATATTTTTTACAGCAATCAAATCAAATACGAAAATCTTTTCATTTTACGGGCGGGCGGTGATCTATTCTCTGATCTGGGTCTCTAGCATCCATCTGCTTCTGTGTGAGTCCAAGTGCCTCCCAAGGCATTGTCCGGCCAGGCCAACAATTTATGCCTCAGCCTGGATTAAATTATTCATTGTTTGGCTATCAGTTGGAGTGACTCACCGACTTGTCACATCGAACGCGGCGGCGTTGATTCAGTGATCGAACTACGTCAGTGGATCACCACGTATCACCAAAATTCGTCTCTCAGGGGTACGCAGCACTGGTCTAGTCGTGTCTTTCGCTCTCTGATGTAGGCAATAAATTGTCCCTTGCACGACCTGTACAATTTTCTGTTCAAATTTTCCCATGTTCCATTCTGTGTTCCCCTTCGATCTTGTTTTTTCTCCTGTTAAATATCCTCGTTGTTCTCCTCCAAATCTCCTCTTCCATCAGCTCAAACTTCAGCCTCAGATAGCTTCTAATGCCAGGGTCATAATGTGGCCATACATATGTACATATGTGTGGGAGGAATCTTTGGGCTGGCTTGTGCTTGTGCTTCGGGTTCGGCTTGGACTTGGTCTTGGTCTTGGGCCGGTGCTGGGGTTCGCACGATGCACATGGATAATCGTGTGAAGTATTCTTGGTCTTGGCCAATGGTCTTGGCAGTAGCATGCAATTATGCAAAGTGCAAGTTCAACGGAAAAGGCCATGGTTTCGATTTGTTTTGTTTTGTTGTCGTTGTCGTTGTCGCTGTCACATTCATTGTTCCCCCTTGAGACTCGAGATTTGTTGTACTCTGTAGTAAAAGTGCGAGTACCTCCCACCAAGCCCAGACCCAAACCCACTCCCCACGATCATCATCATCATCATAATCATAATTTGCTGCTTCATTTGCCCGGGCGCCCGGTCGGTGCACTTGGCCTGCGGTTTTCCTCTCGTCTGACGAGCACTTTCTGTGTTGTTTAATTATAATTAAATCTATTTGTAAATATAATTGGTGGGCGTGCAATGATGCAACATTGCTGTGGCTGTGGCTGTTGCTGTGCTGTTGCCTCTGCTGATCGTGATTTGGTTTTGTAAATTAGAACATCGAAATTTGTTAACGCCCCCCCCCCCCCCAATCTTTGCCAGCTTCTACATTGCTGCTAGGCTCCTCCATATCCATGAGCATTACGTATACGCTGCACAGAAAGCATTCTGTGAAACGATGCCTTGGCGGATGGTGGGGCTCTGTGCAATAAGCTTTTAGGCCTCGGCATTAAAGAATCATTGTCTCAGTGGCTGTCGCAGTCGCAGTAGCAGAGTTGGAGCCAGAAACTCTCAGGCCACTCTCAGGCCCATCCATGTACACACATAGCCATGGCCAAGTGGCCAAGTCATCGCCGGGCCTGAGAGTCGGGGCTCCCAGTTACTTGGTTAACACTTTTCGCATGCCCGGCATGAAGAACAATGTTGTTCCACTCATATGGGGAGAGGCAGCCCCAGCCCCAGCCCCATCGAGATCGACAGCCACAACTCTGACTGTGACATGTACTCGTATCGGTGGATGATGACTATCGCTATTGACACACGTTTCTGTTTCTGTTTCTGTATCTGTATCTGTAACTAAAGTGGGGGAGAGATTATTAGTTTGGCTGGCACAATCGAAGGTACCCTTTAAGAAAGGAATATTCTCTGTACATATGATATGATATTCGAGTGGATACATAGTAAAACCATTATCAGGGATAGTCATGCACACGGAATGTCTGTTGTTTCTCTATTCGATGCGCAAGAGTCGGTCCGAAGAGAGATCAAAGAAAATACACTGCTCGAGACCGATGCCTGGATTGAGTTCTCGATCCAAATTTCTTGTTATTTTTCAGTCTTTGATAGAGGACTCCCTACAGAAAGGTCTTTAATCTGATTGAAAACATTTAAAACCTTAGACAAGTGTATTGCAGCATCCACTTATCCCATTCCCATCCCCATCCCCATCTCTATTTCAATTTATTTTTATGATTCCAGACAGTTACATTTGAAAAATGTGTCACCCCTGGAGAACTGAAAATGAGGGAGGAGGGTGTGAGGGACATTATGTGGGCATTTACCCCCAGGCAGGCAGGCAGGCCTCTGTCTCTGTCTGCCCTCGGACGTAGAGGCGATAGTTGGTAACAAACAATTAGCTCCTTTGTTGCCAAAAAACACACAGATCCGCTTGGGTTTCTCTTTTCTGGTAAGTAGTTTGTAGTACTCCGATACCCGTGATTTTAGTTGTCTAAACAAAGACCTGGAAAGTGAAAAATCCCCCGCCCCCCACAACCAGCCCCAAGTGCGAACTGATTTGAAAGACTTTCAATGACTCACGTACGAAGTACGAGTATGATGAGTACGAGTACTCAAGCCCCAATATTTTATTTTATCCAACTAAGTCGCTGGACTGGATCTAGATATGTATTATGCACGAGGGTAGGTACTACGATCGGTGTTTTTGGCCTGAATCATTTTGTTGCGGTTTGTTTTTTGTTTTGTTTCTGCCACGACTGCGACTATTTTGTGTTTTATGTTTGGCAATTAGTTGGCCCAGGGTCAAGTAAATGATTCAATTAGCATTTGTCATCATTGTTATGGCCCCTGCCGTTTGAAGTGGGGGATAATTGATACCCAGATCGTGGGAATATTGATAATGATGGTGTACCGCCGCCCCCGCCCCCGCCCCCGACCGCCCTCGACACATCACACCACAAACACACCCAATCATATGTAGATCAATTGTTGTGGGGTGGGATAGAAATACTGAGAAGTCGACCTGTAGCTTACCTTCGTACATATTCCTACTACGATGGGATAAAGCTTTATGAGTATTTGTGAATAAGGAGACTCGTTTGAATACAGCTGGAATACAGCAGGGGATATAGCAGAAAGTACCCAAAGTACCCAAGTAACATGCTTTATATGTTTTGGAGACATTTATTATATATGCAACATTATTTCGAGACTCAGTTCTCAATTTCTCGAAGAATTAATCTTGTATGGGGAATATCTGCAAGTCAATTTATCGACTCATCCATCAGGATCTACTATCTAGGACCTGGAAGCACATCCCAATCAAGATAAGATACCCCTGCCCAGGAAAGGCATTCGATTGATCAGAGTTTGGCTCGTGTCATTCCACTGAACAGGAGAGATAGATCACGCAGGGCAGCAGCTCCAACTTCACAGCTCTCTCTCTCTCTCTCTCTCTCTCTGTCGGCCACCTCTCCACCAGCAAGTAAACTGGCAACAGAGATGGGGAGAGCCAACAGAGCCGCTTGTGGCCCATTCGGTTGTGTATAAAAGCGAGTGCTGGGGCGGCATTCGGATCATTATACAAGTGTCAAGTGGCGCGTGCGCAGTAGCCAGTTCCAGTAGCAAGTTCCAGTCCAGAGACCAGACACCCACAGGCGTCCCCAACATGAAGTGCTTTGTAAGGCAGGCGGCGGAGAGTCGAGCCAGGACTCAAGCTGGCTGGGAGTACATTACCTATTACCTATGGGATCTAACTCCGTGATTGATTGATTTTGCAGTTCGTTTTGGTAGCTGCCAGCCTGATGCTGAGCTCAGTCTGGGCCGAGGACACGGCGGCGGCGGTTGAGCTGGCTGTAGATGCACCTCTGGCCGAGGATCAGGTGAGCGCGGCCAGCAGCTATGCCCCGCTGCAGGAGAAGAAGCAGGAGAAGCGCTATGTTGGCGGTTACGGTGGCTACGGTGGCTACGGCGGATATTCTGGCTATGGCAGTGGCTACGGCAGCCCCTGGGAGCGGGCTATGGAGCAGCCGGCTATGGCAGCGGCGTAGGCGTTGGCGCCGGACTGGGCGTGGACAGCTACTACAATCCGTACAGCTCCCGGTCGCTGGGAGGCCTAGGTGAGGGTGAGCGCCACATGGAGTTCGTAGCTCTCTTCGGAGCTTCAGCTCGTCCTATTCCGGAGTGATCACCCATTTCATCCCTTTTTTTGTTTTGTTTTGTTTTGTCCTCCTCCCCCCACAGATGGCTCTGCAGTCGGCGGATACGGAGGCTACAGCTCCGCCCTGGGTGGCTATGGATCTGCTTTGGGTGGCTACGGATCCAGCTTGGGTGGCTACGGTTCCAGCTTGGGTGGCTACGGTTCCAGCTTGGCCGGTTACGGCTCCGGCCTGGGCGGCGTCGGCGGTGTTGGCGGTGTCGGCGGCTACGGATCCTACAACTCGAATCCCTACGCCCTGTCGTCGTACTACAACGGGCGCCTGGGCAGCGGCCTCGGCACTGGCACTGGATATCCCTACTACAACACGCGCTTCGGAGCCGGCGGCTATCCCTCCAGCTACTACACAAGCAACTACGGCAACAGCGTCGTGGGCGGTGGCCTGGGCGCCCTGGCCGGTGGGGTGCCGCCCATCGGTTCCGGCTACAACTACGGAGCGGGCATCTCGGGCACCGTCTACTAGGGTGGCATCCCGACATCCCTCGACATCCATCCGTTCATCCTCGCCCATGCCCATGCCCATGCCCAACGTTCAACATCTAAGCTTAGTGAAATTTATTTCTTTTTTTTTTGTCTACAATTTTTTTTCTAACTTAATTTGTATTAAAAAAATAAAATGCATAAAAAAAAAATCAACCAAAAAGTAGTAGCACGATGACGATCATGGGAACATCCGAAGAGATTAATCGGAGGAGCCATAGGAGCCATGCTTATCCTTGATCACCCAGAAGGAGTCCACAATGTCGCCGTCCTTGTCGTCGGATACCTGCTCGAAGTGCAGGTGGGTGCCATTGTGCGCCTTGAGCCGGGTATAGCCATAGTCCTAAATGATAAAAAATGATAATTCAGTCCAGAATATTTCAGAGTCGATTAGTACTAGGCGGATTAGGGGGAGGGGTTGTAACCTACGTTGCTGTGGAAAGCATTCCATGCGGGCAGATCGTTGGAGAACGGTTCGCGTTCCTCCTTACAGCCGGCCGAGCCGGTTATGATCTGAATGGGTGCCTTGGGATTCGTGTACGGCTGCTGGACACTCCCGTTGTACACCTTGAAGTCGTAGATGGGCCAGAGACGCGTGTAGAAGTGCTCGTGGGCGAAGATCTCCACGTCGACGCCGTGCTTGTAGAAGAGATCTTCGAGGCCGAACCACTTGACCAGGGGCAGGCCCTGGCGGATGTACGTCTCCAGTTTGCCGTCGCAGTCGTATTCCTTTGCGTCGCTGCAGTACATCGGACGGTGGCCGTACGTAATGATCCACGGACGCTTCGCCCGATTCTCCGGCAGATTGGCCTCGGCCAGTCGCGTTCCAGCCACTCGAACTGCTTCGTCAGCAGCTTGACGCCGTAGTTGAGGAAGTAGTAGACCTCCGTCGAGAAGGAGACAAAGTGCACGGGCCCCAGATCGAAGCTGTACCACAGGCTGTCCGTCTCCCCGGGCATGTTGAAGCGGGCACGATAGTTCGAGAAGTTGCTGCAAGAAGCCAGATTAGGATGGGTTCCGATAGCACGTGCCGAGGCATGTACACTCACTACTTCTCCTCGTGGTTGCCTGGACAGACCATGTAGGGCACGTAGGCGGCCACCGTCTCGATCTGGCGCATAAAGGCATCGCCCACGGCCGCATTATCCGTGTCCATGTCGTAGGCAAAGTCACCCACATGGATGATGGCATCGTACATCCCCTGCTCCGTGTCCTGCTGCAGCCGACCCAGCGACTGGGCATTTTCGTTGCCCATGTCCCCGAAAATTGCCAGCGAGGGCGACCAGTTCTCGCCCGCCGGCGGCGTCTTAAAGGTGAACACTGGCGACCAGCCCAGCTCACTGCCGCAGCTGTACTCGTATCGGGTGTCCGGCTGCAGGTCCCTGAGCATCACATTGTGCACGTACTGCCGGCGAGACTTTCGGCCACCGTCCACGAAGCGCTGCCAGGTGCCCTTCACCACGGTCAGCTTGTCCTTGGCATAAGCTCCACGGGCGTAGTTCACCAGCGAGGCGTTGGGAGAGCCGCGCGTCGACCAGGTCACCGTAATGTCCCTCAGGCTGTCTGCAATGACAATAAGAATGGCAACATTGTGGTTTTACTTTGGGCAACAATTAAATAAAAAATAAAAACGAGAAGGAACGCTTCTGGACGCGACTCTACTTTTATACCCGTACTCAGTCAGTATATAGATTTCGTAAGATTATGATTTATGAAGAGTTTAAAAATATTTTACATTTTTTTGCTACATCTAATATCTACATCTACATCTACAATGTCGATTATACATCTAAAATGTATGTAGTTCAGATTCAACATCTTCTCCGCAACGGTCCCGCACTGCACACGGCAGAGTGTGTGCGAGCGAGAAAGATAATAAGTAGCGTCAGCCGCGCAGAGAGGAGGTGGGGGAAGCAATTCTGGCTTTATTTATGATCCGATCTGACTCAGATTCGGCAATCTGGTAGATATAGTCATTCTCTACGATACTGGGTTTTTAGTTTTATCGTAACTTTAAAATTATGGCTGCCACAGATTTTTGTCCTTTGTGGCGGCGGGGCGAAATCTCTGAGATCTAGGCGCTCATCAAGACGGACAGACAGACATGGCTATATCGCCTCGGCTATTGATGCTGATCAAGATTATATATGCTTTATGGGGTCGGCAACGTTTCCTTCTCTGCGTTACACACATCCACTTTTACCACAAACACAATATACCCCAACTCTTTGAGTACGTGGCATAAAAAAACAAAAACAAGAGGGGAAGCTAGCAGGGATAGCTTGGGTTTGAGCTTGGGATAAAGATTTCAATTCCAGTATTCCTACTGCATAAATAATACTAGACATAACTAAACATAAATTCGATTTATTTGATTTAGTTTTGCTTTATTTGCATACCGCATTAAAATAAGAGATTTACATATGATAAAAAGGGTATACGGATACGGATACAGATGTACGTATATATGGAACGTGATAGTTATTCCTCTCATGCAGGAACTGTACAGGATACTTTTGTGGTATATAGTGCAATAAAAATATAATTACAAATACAAATATTTCGTCGATATAAACATGAAAATCCTACTCGTATTGGGAAACCTTTAAAATAACTTTTATCAGGATTTGTGGGAGATTATCACAAAGATTATCGCACAGATCACAGCGATCACAGCTCACAGCTCAGACCTGTAGGCGCCGTGCTTCTCCTTGACCACCCAGAAGTGATCGATGACCTCGCCCTTCTTGTCATCGGACACCTGCTCGAAGTACAGGTGGGTTCGATTGTGGGCCTGCAGGCGCAGATAGCCAAAGTCCTGGCTGTGGAAGGCGCTCCAGGGTGGCATGCGCTTGAGGAAGGGCTCACGGCCCTCATGGTTGCCGGCAGCTCCCGTAATTACGTGAACGGGTGCACCGGGATTCACATACGGCTCGGCCAGCGAGCCATTGTACACCGTATAGTTGTACATGGGCCACATCCGCTCGTAGCAGTGCTCGTGGGCCCACAGCTCCACGTCCACGCCGTACTTGTAGAAGAGCGGCTCCAGGCCGAACATTCCCAGGAAGGGCAGACCCTTCCGCACGACAGTCTCGTGATTGGTGCAATCATCACTGTTCGCATTGCTGCAGTACATGGGACGATGCCCGAAGGTGATGATCCAGGGACGCTTCTGGCGGTTCTCCGGACGATTCGCCTCGATCAGGTCCCGCTCCAGCCAGTCGTACTGCATCACGATCTGCTTGAGGCCGAACTGTGTGAAGTAGTAGAACTCCGTGCTGAAGCCGACAAAGTGCACGGGTCCCATGTCGAAGCTGTAGAACATGTTCTCCGATCCGCCCGGCATGCTGAACCGATTGATGTAGTGCGAGAAGTTGCTGCGGCGATGGATTGGGATTAATCTGCACCGCACTGACCGAGCATCGCTCATCCACTTACTACTTCTCCTCATGATTGCCCACACAGACCATGTATGGGGCATAGGCGGCCACTGTCTCCACCTGGCGCATAAACTCGTCGCCCACCTCCCCGTTCTCGTTGCTCATGTCGTAGGCAAAGTCGCCCACATGGATTATGGCGTCGTACAGGCCACGCTGCGTCTCCCGCTGCAGGGCCGGCAATGAGGCGGCATTCACCACACCCATGTCCCCGTAGATGGCCAGCGAGGGCGACCAGTCGCTGTGGCTGAACTGCGTGCGGAACCAGTAGGTGGCCGACCAGCCTAGCTGGCTGCCACAATGGTAGCGGTACGTGCTGTTGGGCTCCAGTTTCGTCAGCGTCACCTGCATCCAAGAAGTCACCAGGATTAGTGTGTCTGTGTCTGTGTGTGTGTGTGTGAGGCGCATACTCACGCGATGAATGTACTGTGTGGCCTTCTTGGGTCCGCCATCCACAAAGGCTGTGGGTCCGTGGGGCGCCTTTGCCAGCCGCTGTAGTCCCTCGATGCCGAACTCGCAGATCGATTCGTTGGTGTTGTCGCGCGTGTTCCAGGTGACGACCATGTCAAGCACGGTTTCTGCAGGAGCGGAGCACACGTCAAACCGAGAATAACATTGAACCACACACTCAAACACAAACACACACACACACACAAAGACCACTGCTTACCCAACGGCAAAGCAGTTCTGGTTTTTTTAATTGATAAAAGCAGTTTAATGGAACGAAAGGTACACAGAGATTACAAGTCTAAGTCGTAGTGATCCGACCATAAAGTTAAGCCCCGTCCGTCATTGCCTTTAAGAATCGATGGATCAGAGTGAGGGGAGGGAGGAAGGGACTTTCACTGGAATTCCTAAAAGACAAGTCACGTCTTTTGCTTCAATTCGAACTGCAAGTAGCTACAGAACCCCCCCTAACTATTTTGGTTTACATTTCACCTGCAGGTATGTAACTACAAAAATATAACTAAAACAAAGGGGAATGGCTTTTTAAACAAAATCATAGAGCGGGTCTACAAGGAATATGCATTTTCGCATACAATTGACCACGAAAAAGCCTATCAAAGTTTTAGTTCGAATTCCCTACAACATTGTTGAACGTTTGGAAACGTTTAAGAACGATTATATAAGTAGTTTATATAAGAAGTATTATACATATAACATGAAACTAATGTAAATTTTTCGTATACACACTTGGAACTTAAGTCTTGCTCAAATTAAAAGACTCCGAAAATCACAAAACCGAGCGACAAATAAAGTCTCGCTACCTTTAAAGCAAACGAATGGGATATTTGGTTCTTACAATCGTCTCGTAAAATACAACCATTAAAGAAATCCACCATATATACATATACATATATGTATGTATGTGTAGACAACAATTGTATACAAATGCTACACAAATCAGACGGACGACGGAGCTGCTGCCGCTTCCAAAGTACATTAAAATATACAAAGAAATAAAAGAACTTAGCGCTAACTTCCCTTCACCACCTGTTCCGATCACAATGCGAGTGGCGGGGCTCTTAGAATATATATATGTACATACACACATATATATGTACATATGTCTAGAATAGATATTAACATTAAATGCACTTGCAAAAGTAGTGTCCACAAAAGTAGTGTCCAAATGCCTGGGGGTACAGTTTTTTGTTTGTTCTGGGCTCAAATGGGAATGGGAATGGGATATATAACAGCTGCCAGGTAAAGCTAATTTCCTAATTTGTGATTGTGAATGTGCGCTAATAATACTGCCAGTTATCCTACAGCTCCTGCAATATGTTTCAGCTCTGATTGTTTGCCGGCTGCCGGTTGACGGAGACTCGTTTAGCTTGGTTTCGAGGCCTTGGCTTCAGCTTCAGTTCTGATTCAGATAGCTGCCGTGTTTCGATTTGATTAGCCAGAATTGATCTATGATAGCTCCGTTCTGGTCGTCGGAAACCTGCTCGAAGTGCAGGTGGGTGCGATTGTGGGCCTTGAGGCGGGTATAGCCATAGTCCTGGCTGTGGAAAGCACTCCACTCGGGTATCTTGCCCTTGAACGGCTCGCGTCCCTCATTGCAGCCAGCCGAACCCGTCACAATGTGAACCGGCGCCCCGGGATTCTCGTAGGGCGAGTCATAGAGCGTTCCATTGCGCACCTCGTAGTCGTAAATGGGCCACAGTCTCTCGTACGAATGCTCGTGGGCCCAGATGGCAACATCCACGCCAAACTTGTAGAGGAGCGGCTCCAGTCCGAACATGTGAACGAAGGGCCAGCCGACCCTGGTGAGGGTCTCCGAGTGGGTGCAGTCGTTGTCGTTCTCGTTGCTGCAGTACATGGGCCGATGGCCGTAGATGATGATCCACGGACGCTTCGCCCGATTCTCAGGCAGATTGGCCTGCTCCAGGTCCCTCTCCAGCCATTCGTACTGAAAGACCAGGGTCTTGACTCCGTAATTCATAAAGTAGTAGACCTCCGTCGAGATGCCGATGAAGTGCACGGGCCCCAGATCGAAGCTGTAGAACATGTTCTCCGTCGCACCCGGCATGCTGAATCGGGCCCGATAGTTGGAGAAATTGCTGAACGGAAAGCACACGGTATTAGCACAAAACACCCTGGGCTCCCCGGACTCCTCCACCGACTAGACTACTCACAACTTCTCTTCGTGGTTGCCCGGCACCACCATGTAGGGCAGGTAGGCGGCCACTGTCTCGATCTGCCGCATGAACTCATCCCCGACGCGCGCCTCCTTCGTGTTCATGTCGTATGCAAAGTCACCCACATGGATGATGGCATCGTACATCCCCTGCTGCGTCTCCTGCTGCAGACGGGCCAGCGACTGGGCATTCTCGTTGCCCATGTCCCCGTAGATGGCCAGCGAGGGCGACCAGTCTGCGTCGGCGGCGGGCACCGTGCGAAACTGATAGACGGCCGACCAGCCGAGGGCGCTGCCGCAGTGGTAGGCATAGGAGGAGTTCGCCTCTAGCTGGCTAAGCGTCACCTAAGTGGAGGCAATGAGAGCGGTGTGGATGAGTGGCTGTGCTCTGCAGAGTGGAATCTGCTCGCTTGGCTCATACCCTATGGATAAACTGCGTGGAGTGCTTGCGGCCGCCATCCACGAACCTGGTGGCCGTACCTTGGGCACGCTGATTGAGCCTGGAGGAGGGCGCCTGTCCGGCCACTATCAGTCCGTACTCGACAATGCTGGCCGTATCCGGCGGCAGGTTGCGCGTTGACCAGGTGACAACCATCTCGCTGGCGGTGCGCTCTGGCGAGGTTGAAGCCGAGTGAATGCAGGAATGCGGGAATGCAGAAAAGAGAAACAAAACTTAAGCAATTTCGTTTTTGGCCAAAAAGGGGGAGGTTCGGTTCGGTTCGGTGCAATGCGGTGAGGTGCATCAGAGCCATTCAAGATCAAATTTCATTGCTGATTAATTTCTATTGTTTTTGTTTGCTTTGTTCCGCAGCTCGTTTGTCGCCGTCATTGTAATTGTTATTGTTTTTCTTATCGCATTGGGTGCCATTAAAACTAGCACACAAAAGCTGCTCCTCGGATTACTCCCTTATCGCTACAATAGGGGCTAGGCTTGGGCCCCCCCGCGCCACTCACACACGTCTCAAGTCCGAGTTCTATAATTGGAATTAGTATTTGCTTTTCCAGTACTTGATTACTTGGGCGGCTATCTTTAGCCATGACTGCTCCAGATGATTCGAGGAGAATGTTTTTCCCAAAAAAAAAGAAGTGTGCGTAAGCTGTACTTAAAGTTGACTACTTTGCGAGAATTATGAGAGAGCCCTGGACAGCTGAGTCCAGTCAGCCAGTCAGTTTGCTCCATTTGGAGGCGATTGACATGACTGGGCCAACGGGGAAGAGCTGTAACTGTAACTGGAACGTTCAATCGCCCTTGCGATTGGGAGTGGAGGGGATCAGTATCAGTGCACGATTTGATTCGCTTGCTTTTTAGTACTGGGATGGAATAGTACAGTCATTTGGACACATCATGCATGGCATGCACACATACACACACACACTCATTCTCACACGAACACAAAAAGATAGTTTATGTAATGAAAGACTCACCGCCAAAGGCCAGATGCACTTGCTCCGGCTGGTAGTGGACAATGTTGACATCCTCCTGTTCAGCCCCCAGCACTTGGGGGATGAAGCCAATGCCGCCGCCGGCCACCAGAAGCAGCGACGCCAGCAGCAGCAGTTGATGCAAGGGCTCCATTCTATTGTTGACTTAGTTTCTGCTTTTCCGCTTGTGGTTGCACTTTACTGGAGCAATAACATTGCCAAATCACAACTGCGTCGTTGGTATAAATCTTCGTTGTTTTTGTTTTTGGCTTGTGTGTTGTTGCTGTGGCTGTGACAGCAGCGACGTGACGACGCGAACGTTTACAGGAATACAAACAAATTAATTCTTGCACATATGGGAAGCGAAATATATAGCCAGTGCAGTAGAGCTGGGAAAAAATCTATTCAAACATCGATATAGTCGATTCTTTGTTTTTTGGGTATCGATGTTTTTTTGCGACCAGTTGAACAAAATTCCGTCACCAATTTACCACAATTTCTGGTTCTGGACCAATAAAAGCAAACAATGGATCTGTATTAGCCATATGACATTAGACTTAGCCAATTTTGGTGCGTAGAGAAGGATAGCATTAGAGACAAAATGCAACATTTTTGTTCGTAGCCATCTCTAGACACGTCTAATGACTTTCAGTCGAACTACTGAGACGCTACTTGATACAAAATGATGTTTTCCAGCAAAAGACAGCCACCAAGCCAGAAAAATTGTATCCGCAAAGTCAAATCTGGCGCAGCGCTGCTCCCAGCTCAACTGTACGGCCAGCTTGACGCATATAGATCTCTCGCCCTGACTGCAGGCATTTCCCATAAGGCCGTCTCTATTTTTCTAGCTAGTCAGTTAACGTCATATGGCTATTAGCAAAGTCTAATGTCATATGGTTATAAAGCCTAGTACTCAGATCCAAAAAGTGTTTGGTAGCGAACTCATGTCATATAATTCGCTAGCGGCCATGTGGTGTGACCAGAGGTGTGCACTGCATTCCGAACGGTTACACTGCTCAGACAGATGCTTGGTTTTGTTAAAAGTTAATGAAATGCACTTCTTCGGCTGACGTCGCCCTTCCCCAGGCATATCCTGGACTCCCCAATATTTGATTGGCAAGGTAGTTTGTGTGACTATTAGCAACAGCAGATGGCGAGGCCTCCCGTGCCGACCGCCGTGAAGACAACATATTTAAAAACCATATTTGATTTATATTCATGAAAATTAATACAAATAATATATTATAATATCCATATAATGGTCCTTCATGTACTGCTGCATTAATTAGTTTATATTTGTCTTCATTATTTCAATATTTCATTTGGTTTTTGGTCTCATATTGCAATGGTTGCCTCGAGTTTGCTAGCAATTTATATGCAATTTAAATAACTTTACAGGGGTGTAGAAAGATACCAGCAATTCCAGCTAATACTATCGGATACTTTTCTAGTATATACCTACCCTGTTTTTTCTTGAACTGAGTACTGCCTTCCGTACAGAGCCTATAAAACAGTTTTCGACCAAAAAAATTTCTTATCGGTTTCATACAAATATCAACCCTGATTCTGTTCGCGAGCTGTTTTTTCGGAACTGAGTACTAGGCTTTTATAAATTCCAATATTCCTTATTCATCGACTTTAAAAATACGCGTTGTTTAACATTATCATGCAGCAGCCTGCATTTGTTTTCGACTACTAACTTGACAGCTGATGCCACCCGTTTTGAAGCTGCAGAGCTGGCTGGGTGTGTTAGATATTTGAGGGATGTTTGGATACTTATCCTTCTTAGTTACCCAATAGGCAATTGGGTCTGCCTATTTTGGTAAGCAGTTACATTCCAGGTAATGCACTTGACGTCTAGTTCGGTCTCCATCATATTAGTGGTCTCGAGAATTTTGTTATGCACATCCCACAAGTTTCCGCTTGTTGTGGCTTTCGGAATGTCAGTATTCAAGACCTTAATAAGTTTTGGATTAATTGATGTGTAGCTAAATTTATAAAATGTAAATAAACAAACCATAAAGCTCGAGTTCCACGATTCTTACAATTCGAGACGTGATTTTGTATGATCTTGTCAGCCTTTTGTTGACCCCTTCAACTGGAAGTCCACGTCCACTCTTGTACACTCTGTTGCGCGCAATGTAAAGCGATACATTTGGTTGATATTTTCTAAAAATATCGATTCTTGATATAATTGGTGACAAAAATATCGTACCGATATTATCGTATCAAAAATAAAAAATATCATCCATATCGATATATCGATTTAATATCAACAATCCTATTTTACAGCTCTAGCACCAACCCAACCCAATTAAAAAAAAAGTAAAATGCCGCGCGCCGTGAAACCCAAAGCAGATGCCGGCTCAGCGCCGGCCAGAAAGCCCAAAGGAAAACTGTATGCCATGCCGGAGAAGCTGGAGGAGGGCACCGTTCTGCAGGACCTGGCCAAGGGGCAGTGGCGCATTGGTCCATCGATTGGAATTGGTGGCTTTGGCGAGATATCAGCGGCCGCCCGCGTGGGGGAGAAGAACTACGACGCGGTTGTGAAATGCGTGAGTACAGTACCCAGCAATGAGCCGCTATGGAGCCTTTGTTCTGGAACCCTACTCTTTGTGGTTGCAGGAGCCTCATGCCAATGGGCCGCTGTTCGTGGAGATGCATTTCTACTTGCGCAATGCCAAGCAGGACGACATCAAACAGTTCAAGCAGCAGCACGGCCTCAAGACCCTGGGCATGCCGTACATCCTGGCCAGCGGCTCGGCGGATGTCAACGGCCAGAAGCATCGTTTCATTGTCATGCCGCGCTACGGCAACGATATATCCAAGTTCTTGAAGGAGAACGACAAGCGACTGCCGGAGGGAACTGTCTACCGTCTGGCCCTACAGATGCTGGATGTCTACTAGTTCATGCACAGCACTGGCTATGTTCATGCAGATCTCAAGGCGGAAAATATCCTGCTGGGAATAGGCAAGGCTGGTGCGGCCCAGGCCTACCTGGTGGATTTTGGCCTCGCCTCTCACTTTGTCACCGGTGACTTTAAGTCGGATCCGAAGAAAATGCACAACGGCACCATCGAGTACACATCGCGGGACGCCCATTTGGGTGTGCCCACCAGGCGAGCGGAAATTTACTTTTTTTTTTAATTGTGGTTGGGTTGGTTGCTAGAGCTGTAAAATAGGATTGTTGATATTAAATCGATATATCGATATGGATGATATTTAGCGCGTCTCAGTACTAGGCTTAAACAAAAAATATGTGTTTTTATTCCATTTAATCGATTAAAATCGATGTTTTTGGCTAAAAGATCGAAAAAAATCGATTCTGCGAAAATCTAGCCAGTGCAGAGCGGGAGCAGAGCAGTGTGACCATAGCAAGGTCTTGCCCAGTGCGACCATAAAATCGTGACCACACTATAACAGTGTTACGACCAACATTAAAAATTTAATTTTAATTTCCATTTATCGCTATCAGAAAATCACTGTGGTTTAATCTGAGCAAAAAGAGTTGAATGTGTATATTTACACACAGTAGCTTAAAATAATAGTAAAAATAAACTAACAGTAAAATAGTAATAGTAAATAAATAAGTCAGGATCAGTCCCTGGAGGAATGAAATTCTCCGAATCTCTTCAGCTTGTAGCTGTTGAAATGCTCCAGGCAGAACGGTATCATCTAGGTCCAATTTTCGACAATTAATTGGCTTGGTATGGAATGATAATTCCCTTTTACCAATAAATACTGAAACTGTACAAAGATTTCCATAATTTTTCATTGGTTGGTGCTGGTTTTTGGGACATTCTACTTTTTTGCTAGGACATTCATTTGTACTATGTGCTCGGCCACGCTGGTAGAAATCAAAAAAAAAAAAAAAAAAAAAAAAAAAAAAAAAAAAAAAAAAAAAAAAAAAAAAAAAAAAAAAAAAAAAAAAAAAAAAAAAAAAAAAAAAAAAAAAAAAAACCGTTCTGCAGGACCTGGCCAAGGGGCAGTGGCGCATTGGTCCATCGATTGGAATTGGTGGCTTTGGCGAGATATATGCGGCCGCCCGCGTGGGGGAGAAGAACTACGACGCGGTTGTGAAATGCGTGAGTACAGTACCCAGCAATGAGCCGCTATGGAGCCTTTGTTCTGGAACCCTACTCTTTTTGGTTGCAGGAGCCTCATGGCAATGGGCCGCTGTTCGTGGAGATGCATTTCTACTTGCGCAATGCCAAGCAGGACGACATTAAACAGTTCAAGCAGCAGCACGGCCTCAAGACCCTGGGCATGCCGTACATCCTGGCCAGCGGCTCGGCGGATGTCAACGGCCAGAAGCATCGTTTCATTGTCATGCCGCGCTACGGCAACGATATATCCAAGTTCTTGAAGGAGAACGACAAGCGACTGCCGGAGGGAACTGTCTACCGCCTGGCCCTACAGATGCTGGATGTCTACTAGTTCATGCACAGCACTGGCTATGTTCATGCAGATCTCAAGGCGGCAAATATCCTGCTGGGAATAGGCAAGGCTGGTGCGGCCCAGGCCTACCTGGTGGATTTTGGCCTCGCCTCTCACTTTGTCACCGGTGACTTTAAGTCGGATCCGAAGAAAATGCACAACGGCACCATCGAGTACACATCGCGGGACGCCCATTTGGGTGTGCCCACCAGGCGAGCGGAAATTTACAGTTTTACTTTGGGCTTTCTGGCCGGCGCTGAGTCGGCATCTGCTTTGGGTTTCACGGCGCGCGGCATTTTACTTTTTTTTAATTGGGTTGGGTTGGTGCTAGAGCTGTAAAATAGGATTGTTGATATTAAATCGATATATCGATATGGATGATATTTAGCGCGTCTCAGTACTAGGCTTAAACAAAAAATATGTGTTTTTATTCCATTTAATCGATTAAAATCGATGTTTTTGGCTAAAAGATCGAAAAAAATCGATTCTGCGAAAATCTAGCCAGTGCAGAGCGGGAGCAGAGCAGTGTGACCATAGCAAGGTCTTGCCCAGTGCGACCATAAAATCGTGACCACACTATAACAGTGTTACGACCAACATTAAAAATTTAATTTTAATTTCCATTTATCGCTATCAGAAAATCACTGTGGTTTAATCTGAGCAAAAAGAGTTGAATGTGTATATTTACACACAGTAGCTTAAAATAATAGTAAAAATAAACTAACAGTAAAATAGTAATAGTAAATAAATAAGTCAGGATCAGTCCCTGGAGGAATGAAATTCTCCGAATCTCTTCAGCTTGTAGCTGTTGAAATGCTCCAGGCAGAACGGTATCATCTAGGTCCAATTTTCGACAATTAATTGGCTTGGTATGGAATGATAATTCCCTTTTACCAATAAATACTGAAACTGTACAAAGATTTCCATAATTTTTCATTGGTTGGTGCTGGTTTTTGGGACATTCTACTTTTTTGCTAGGACATTCATTTGTACTATGTGCTCGGCCACGCTGGTAGAAATCTTTGTTTTTCGAGAGTCTCAATACAGTGTGTAAAACAGCGAGTCTGATACAAATTATTATCGTCGAAATTGAAAAATATTATTAAAAAATACGGACTTATTTGAAATGAAGATATATGGCAATTTAAATCTACGCCCGATGGCCTATTCAACAATAATACATACATATTTTGTTTTTGTTCCCAAAAAATAGTATTTCGTTACAAAAGTAATGTACGCGTTTTCAACTTTCAACCAATCAAATCGTTTGAAATTTGCTGTAAACATTTGGGTGGTTTTCGGCAAGTCCAAAAAAATGTTGGACAGTCAAATTTATCTGATTCGTATGGGAAAATTTTCGGCAGCATGGGAAATGAATTAGCAGCATTGTTCTGCAACTTTGGCACGGAATGAGCAACAAATGCATACCTTGGGAGAAACAATATTATAGAATTAAGATATTGTTTGTAATTTCAGGCTCCAATTAAAGCATAAACTAATCAGTCTCTGTTTTAAGGATATGAACGAAATTTCGAAGCATATGGGCACCAATAATAGGTATCGGGACCGGGATAAATATATATATAAAACACCAATTTTATGCATTAATGGTTAAATAACATGTCAATCTAATACAAATTCATTATCATTATATGCAAGCAATCCACAAATCAGGATTTCTAAAAACTAGCCAATCTTGTACAAAATTGTATGATCTTGTCGACAGCTTCGGCAACGGAAAGGGCAGATTGAAAATGTATTTTCTTAAATCGAGGGTCTAGGATAGTCGATTTTGATAAAAGAGGATGGTTTTTCAGAGGGACCAGCCTTTTGTTGACCCCTTCAACTAGGAGGTCACGTCCGCTCTTGTACACTCTGTTGCGCGCAATGTAAAGCGATACATTTGGTTGATATTTTCTAAAAATATCGATTCTTGATATAATTGGTGACAAAAATATCGTACCGATATTATCGTATCAAAAATAAAAAATATCATCCATATCGATATATCGATTTAATATCAACAATCCTATTTTACAGCTGTAGCACCAACCCAACCCAATTAAAAAAAAAAGTAAAATGCCGCGCGCCGTGAAACCCAAAGCAGATGCCGGCTCAGCGCCGGCCAGAAAGCCCAAAGGAAAACTGTATGCCATGCCGGAGAAGCTGGAGGAGGGCACCGTTCTGCAGGACCTGGCCAAGGGGCAGTGGCGCATTGGTCCATCGATTGGAATTGGTGGCTTTGGCGAGATATATGCGGCCGCCCGCGTGGGGGAGAAGAACTACGACGCGGTTGTGAAATGCGTGAGTACAGTACCCAGCAATGAGCCGCTATGGAGCCTTTGTTCTGGAACCCTACTCTTTTTGGTTGCAGGAGCCTCATGGCAATGGGCCGCTGTTCGTGGAGATGCATTTCTACTTGCGCAATGCCAAGCAGGACGACATTAAACAGTTCAAGCAGCAGCACGGCCTCAAGACCCTGGGCATGCCGTACATCCTGGCCAGCGGCTCGGCGGATGTCAACGGCCAGAAGCATCGTTTCATTGTCATGCCGCGCTACGGCAACGATATATCCAAGTTCTTGAAGGAGAACGACAAGCGACTGCCGGAGGGAACTGTCTACCGCCTGGCCCTACAGATGCTGGATGTCTACTAGTTCATGCACAGCACTGGCTATGTTCATGCAGATCTCAAGGCGGCAAATATCCTGCTGGGAATAGGCAAGGCTGGTGCGGCCCAGGCCTACCTGGTGGATTTTGGCCTCGCCTCTCACTTTGTCACCGGTGACTTTAAGTCGGATCCGAAGAAAATGCACAACGGCACCATCGAGTACACATCGCGGGACGCCCATTTGGGTGTGCCCACCAGGCGAGCGGAAATTTACAGTTTTACTTTGGGCTTTCTGGCCGGCGCTGAGTCGGCATCTGCTTTGGGTTTCACGGCGCGCGGCATTTTACTTTTTTTTAATTGGGTTGGGTTGGTGCTAGAGCTGTAAAATAGGATTGTTGATATTAAATCGATATATCGATATGGATGATATTTAGCGCGTCTCAGTACTAGGCTTAAACAAAAAATATGTGTTTTTATTCCATTTAATCGATTAAAATCGATGTTTTTGGCTAAAAGATCGAAAAAAATCGATTCTGCGAAAATCTAGCCAGTGCAGAGCGGGAGCAGAGCAGTGTGACCATAGCAAGGTCTTGCCCAGTGCGACCATAAAATCGTGACCACACTATAACAGTGTTACGACCAACATTAAAAATTTAATTTTAATTTCCATTTATCGCTATCAGAAAATCACTGTGGTTTAATCTGAGCAAAAAGAGTTGAATGTGAATATTTACACACAGTAGCTTAAAATAATAGTAAAAATAAACTAACAGTAAAATAGTAATAGTAAATAAATAAGTCAGGATCAGTCCCTGGAGGAATGAAATTCTCCGAATCTCTTCAGCTTGTAGCTGTTGAAATGCTCCAGGCAGAACGGTATCATCTAGGTCCAATTTTCGACAATTAATTGGCTTGGTATGGAATGATAATTCCCTTTTACCAATAAATACTGAAACTGTACAAAGATTTCCATAATTTTTCATTGGTTGGTGCTGGTTTTTGGGACATTCTACTTTTTTGCTAGGACATTCATTTGTACTATGTGCTCGGCCACGCTGGTAGAAATCTTTGTTTTTCGAGAGTCTCAATACAGTGTGTAAAACAGCGAGTCTGATACAAATTATTATCGTCGAAATTGAAAAATATTATTAAAAAATACGGACTTATTTGAAATGAAGATATATGGCAATTTAAATCTACGCCCGATGGCCTATTCAACAATAATACATACATATTTTGTTTTTGTTCCCAAAAAATAGTATTTCGTTACAAAAGTAATGTACGCGTTTTCAACTTTCAACCAATCAAATCGTTTGAAATTTGCTGTAAACATTTGGGTGGTTTTCGGCAAGTCCAAAAAAATGTTGGACAGTCAAATTTATCTGATTCGTATGGGAAAATTTTCGGCAGCATGGGAAATGAATTAGCAGCATTGTTCTGCAACTTTGGCACGGAATGAGCAACAAATGCATACCTTGGGAGAAACAATATTATAGAATTAAGATATTGTTTGTAATTTCAGGCTCCAATTAAAGCATAAACTAATCAGTCTCTGTTTTAAGGATATGAACGAAATTTCGAAGCATATGGGCACCAATAATAGGTATCGGGACCGGGATAAATATATATATAAAACACCAATTTTATGCATTAATGGTTAAATAACATGTCAATCTAATACAAATTCATTATCATTATATGCAAGCAATCCACAAATCAGGATTTCTAAAAACTAGCCAATCTTGTACAAAATTGTATGATCTTGTCGACAGCTTCGGCAACGGAAAGGGCAGATTGAAAATGTATTTTCTTAAATCGAGGGTCTAGGATAGTCGATTTTGATAAAAGAGGATGGTTTTTCAGAGGGACCAGCCTTTTGTTGACCCCTTCAACTAGGAGGTCACGTCCGCTCTTGTACACTCTGTTGCGCGCAATGTAAAGCGATACATTTGGTTGATATTTTCTAAAAATATCGATTCTTGATATAATTGGTGACAAAAATATCGTACCGATATTATCGTATCAAAAATAAAAAATATCATCCATATCGATATATCGATTTAATATCAACAATCCTATTTTACAGCTGTAGCACCAACCCAACCCAATTTAAAAAAAAAGTAAAATGCCGCGCGCCGTGAAACCCAAAGCAGATGCCGGCTCAGCGCCGGCCAGAAAGCCCAAAGGAAAACTGTATGCCATGCCGGAGAAGCTGGAGGAGGGCACCGTTCTGCAGGACCTGGCCAAGGGGCAGTGGCGCATTGGTCCATCGATTGGAATTGGTGGCTTTGGCGAGATATATGCGGCCGCCCGCGTGGGGGAGAAGAACTACGACGCGGTTGTGAAATGCGTGAGTACAGTACCCAGCAATGAGCCGCTATGGAGCCTTTGTTCTGGAACCCTACTCTTTTTGGTTGCAGGAGCCTCATGGCAATGGGCCGCTGTTCGTGGAGATGCATTTCTACTTGCGCAATGCCAAGCAGGACGACATTAAACAGTTCAAGCAGCAGCACGGCCTCAAGACCCTGGGCATGCCGTACATCCTGGCCAGCGGCTCGGCGGATGTCAACGGCCAGAAGCATCGTTTCATTGTCATGCCGCGCTACGGCAACGATATATCCAAGTTCTTGAAGGAGAACGACAAGCGACTGCCGGAGGGAACTGTCTACCGCCTGGCCCTACAGATGCTGGATGTCTACTAGTTCATGCACAGCAGATATATGCGGCCGCCCGCGTGGGGGAGAAGAACTACGACGCGGTTGTGAAATGCGTGAGTACAGTACCCAGCAATGAGCCGCTATGGAGCCTTTGTTCTGGAACCCTACTCTTTTTGGTTGCAGGAGCCTCATGGCAATGGGCCGCTGTTCGTGGAGATGCATTTCTACTTGCGCAATGCCAAGCAGGACGACATTAAACAGTTCAAGCAGCAGCACGGCCTCAAGACCCTGGGCATGCCGTACATCCTGGCCAGCGGCTCGGCGGATGTCAACGGCCAGAAGCATCGTTTCATTGTCATGCCGCGCTACGGCAACGATATATCCAAGTTCTTGAAGGAGAACGACAAGCGACTGCCGGAGGGAACTGTCTACCGCCTGGCCCTACAGATGCTGGATGTCTACTAGTTCATGCACAGCACTGGCTATGTTCATGCAGATCTCAAGGCGGCAAATATCCTGCTGGGAATAGGCAAGGCTGGTGCGGCCCAGGCCTACCTGGTGGATTTTGGCCTCGCCTCTCACTTTGTCACCGGTGACTTTAAGTCGGATCCGAAGAAAATGCACAACGGCACCATCGAGTACACATCGCGGGACGCCCATTTGGGTGTGCCCACCAGGCGAGCGGAAATTTACAGTTTTACTTTGGGCTTTCTGGCCGGCGCTGAGTCGGCATCTGCTTTGGGTTTCACGGCGCGCGGCATTTTACTTTTTTTTAATTGGGTTGGGTTGGTGCTAGAGCTGTAAAATAGGATTGTTGATATTAAATCGATATATCGATATGGATGATATTTAGCGCGTCTCAGTACTAGGCTTAAACAAAAAATATGTGTTTTTATTCCATTTAATCGATTAAAATCGATGTTTTTGGCTAAAAGATCGAAAAAAATCGATTCTGCGAAAATCTAGCCAGTGCAGAGCGGGAGCAGAGCAGTGTGACCATAGCAAGGTCTTGCCCAGTGCGACCATAAAATCGTGACCACACTATAACAGTGTTACGACCAACATTAAAAATTTAATTTTAATTTCCATTTATCGCTATCAGAAAATCACTGTGGTTTAATCTGAGCAAAAAGAGTTGAATGTGTATATTTACACACAGTAGCTTAAAATAATAGTAAAAATAAACTAACAGTAAAATAGTAATAGTAAATAAATAAGTCAGGATCAGTCCCTGGAGGAATGAAATTCTCCGAATCTCTTCAGCTTGTAGCTGTTGAAATGCTCCAGGCAGAACGGTATCATCTAATTTTCGACAATTAATTGGCTTGGTATGGAATGATAATTCCCTTTTACCAATAAATACTGAAACTGTACAAAGATTTCCATAATTTTTCATTGGTTGGTGCTGGTTTTTGGGACATTCTACTTTTTTGCTAGGACATTCATTTGTACTATGTGCTCGGCCACGCTGGTAGAAATCTTTGTTTTTCGAGAGTCTCAATACAGTGTGTAAAACAGCGAGTCTGATACAAATTATTATCGTCGAAATTGAAAAATATTATTAAAAAATACGGACTTATTTGAAATGAAGATATATGGCAATTTAAATCTACGCCCGATGGCCTATTCAACAATAATACATACATATTTTGTTTTTGTTCCCAAAAAATAGTATTTCGTTACAAAAGTAATGTACGCGTTTTCAACTTTCAACCAATCAAATCGTTTGAAATTTGCTGTAAACATTTGGGTGGTTTTCGGCAAGTCCAAAAAAATGTTGGACAGTCAAATTTATCTGATTCGTATGGGAAAATTTTCGGCAGCATGGGAAATGAATTAGCAGCATTGTTTTGCAACTTTGGCACGGAATGAGCAACAAATGCATACCTTGGGAGAAACAATATTATAGAATTAAGATATTGTTTGTAATTTCAGGCTCCAATTAAAGCATAAACTAATCAGTCTCTGTTTTAAGGATATGAACGAAATTTCGAAGCATATGGGCACCAATAATAGGTATCGGGACCGGGATAAATATATATATAAACACCAATTTTATGCATTAATGGTTAAATAACATGTCAATCTAATACAAATTCATTATCATTATATGCAAGCAATCCACAAATCAGGATTTCTAAAAACTAGCCAATCTTGTACAAAATTGTATGATCTTGTCGACAGCTTCGGCAACGGAAAGGGCAGATTGAAAATGTATTTTCTTAAATCGAGGGTCTAGGATAGT
Organism: Drosophila subsilvestris; assembly: GCA_035043285.1. Classification (NCBI taxonomy): domain Eukaryota; kingdom Metazoa; phylum Arthropoda; class Insecta; order Diptera; family Drosophilidae; genus Drosophila; species Drosophila subsilvestris. The sequence goes on along the minus strand of JAWNNB010001723.1, from coordinate 713,999 downwards.
CGATTTTGATAAAAGAGGATGGTTTTTCAGAGGGACCAGCCTTTTGTTGACCCCTTCAACTAGGAGGTCACGTCCGCTCTTGTACACTCTGTTGCGCGCAATGTAAAGCGATACATTTGGTTGATATTTTCTAAAAATATCGATTCTTGATATAATTGGTGACAAAAATATCGTACCGATATTATCGTATCAAAAATAAAAAATATCATCCATATCGATATATCGATTTAATATCAACAATCCTATTTTACAGCTGTAGCACCAACCCAACCCAATTAAAAAAAAAGTAAAATGCCGCGCGCCGTGAAACCCAAAGCAGATGCCGGCTCAGCGCCGGCCAGAAAGCCCAAAGGAAAACTGTATGCCATGCCGGAGAAGCTGGAGGAGGGCACCGTTCTGCAGGACCTGGCCAAGGGGCAGTGGCGCATTGGTCCATCGATTGGAATTGGTGGCTTTGGCGAGATATATGCGGCCGCCCGCGTGGGGGAGAAGAACTACGACGCGGTTGTGAAATGCGTGAGTACAGTACCCAGCAATGAGCCGCTATGGAGCCTTTGTTCTGGAACCCTACTCTTTTTGGTTGCAGGAGCCTCATGGCAATGGGCCGCTGTTCGTGGAGATGCATTTCTACTTGCGCAATGCCAAGCAGGACGACATTAAACAGTTCAAGCAGCAGCACGGCCTCAAGACCCTGGGCATGCCGTACATCCTGGCCAGCGGCTCGGCGGATGTCAACGGCCAGAAGCATCGTTTCATTGTCATGCCGCGCTACGGCAACGATATATCCAAGTTCTTGAAGGAGAACGACAAGCGACTGCCGGAGGGAACTGTCTACCGCCTGGCCCTACAGATGCTGGATGTCTACTAGTTCATGCACAGCACTGGCTATGTTCATGCAGATCTCAAGGCGGCAAATATCCTGCTGGGAATAGGCAAGGCTGGTGCGGCCCAGGCCTACCTGGTGGATTTTGGCCTCGCCTCTCACTTTGTCACCGGTGACTTTAAGTCGGATCCGAAGAAAATGCACAACGGCACCATCGAGTACACATCGCGGGACGCCCATTTGGGTGTGCCCACCAGGCGAGCGGAAATTTACAGTTTTACTTTGGGCTTTCTGGCCGGCGCTGAGTCGGCATCTGCTTTGGGTTTCACGGCGCGCGGCATTTTACTTTTTTTTAATTGGGTTGGGTTGGTGCTAGAGCTGTAAAATAGGATTGTTGATATTAAATCGATATATCGATATGGATGATATTTAGCGCGTCTCAGTACTAGGCTTAAACAAAAAATATGTGTTTTTATTCCATTTAATCGATTAAAATCGATGTTTTTGGCTAAAAGATCGAAAAAAATCGATTCTGCGAAAATCTAGCCAGTGCAGAGCGGGAGCAGAGCAGTGTGACCATAGCAAGGTCTTGCCCAGTGCGACCATAAAATCGTGACCACACTATAACAGTGTTACGACCAACATTAAAAATTTAATTTTAATTTCCATTTATCGCTATCAGAAAATCACTGTGGTTTAATCTGAGCAAAAAGAGTTGAATGTGTATATTTACACACAGTAGCTTAAAATAATAGTAAAAATAAACTAACAGTAAAATAGTAATAGTAAATAAATAAGTCAGGATCAGTCCCTGGAGGAATGAAATTCTCCGAATCTCTTCAGCTTGTAGCTGTTGAAATGCTCCAGGCAGAACGGTATCATCTAGGTCCAATTTTCGACAATTAATTGGCTTGGTATGGAATGATAATTCCCTTTTACCAATAAATACTGAAACTGTACAAAGATTTCCATAATTTTTCATTGGTTGGTGCTGGTTTTTGGGACATTCTACTTTTTTGCTAGGACATTCATTTGTACTATGTGCTCGGCCACGCTGGTAGAAATCTTTGTTTTTCGAGAGTCTCAATACAGTGTGTAAAACAGCGAGTCTGATACAAATTATTATCGTCGAAATTGAAAAATATTATTAAAAAATACGGACTTATTTGAAATGAAGATATATGGCAATTTAAATCTACGCCCGATGGCCTATTCAACAATAATACATACATATTTTGTTTTTGTTCCCAAAAAATAGTATTTCGTTACAAAAGTAATGTACGCGTTTTCAACTTTCAACCAATCAAATCGTTTGAAATTTGCTGTAAACATTTGGGTGGTTTTCGGCAAGTCCAAAAAAATGTTGGACAGTCAAATTTATCTGATTCGTATGGGAAAATTTTCGGCAGCATGGGAAATGAATTAGCAGCATTGTTCTGCAACTTTGGCACGGAATGAGCAACAAATGCATACCTTGGGAGAAACAATATTATAGAATTAAGATATTGTTTGTAATTTCAGGCTCCAATTAAAGCATAAACTAATCAGTCTCTGTTTTAAGGATATGAACGAAATTTCGAAGCATATGGGCACCAATAATAGGTATCGGGACCGGGATAAATATATATATAAAACACCAATTTTATGCATTAATGGTTAAATAACATGTCAATCTAATACAAATTCATTATCATTATATGCAAGCAATCCACAAATCAGGATTTCTAAAAACTAGCCAATCTTGTACAAAATTGTATGATCTTGTCGACAGCTTCGGCAACGGAAAGGGCAGATTGAAAATGTATTTTCTTAAATCGAGGGTCTAGGATAGTCGATTTTGATAAAAGAGGATGGTTTTTCAGAGGGACCAGCCTTTTGTTGACCCCTTCAACTAGGAGGTCACGTCCGCTCTTGTACACTCTGTTGCGCGCAATGTAAAGCGATACATTTGGTTGATATTTTCTAAAAATATCGATTCTTGATATAATTGGTGACAAAAATATCGTACCGATATTATCGTATCAAAAATAAAAAATATCATCCATATCGATATATCGATTTAATATCAACAATCCTATTTTACAGCTGTAGCACCAACCCAACCCAATTAAAAAAAAAAGTAAAATGCCGCGCGCCGTGAAACCCAAAGCAGATGCCGGCTCAGCGCCGGCCAGAAAGCCCAAAGGAAAACTGTATGCCATGCCGGAGAAGCTGGAGGAGGGCACCGTTCTGCAGGACCTGGCCAAGGGGCAGTGGCGCATTGGTCCATCGATTGGAATTGGTGGCTTTGGCGAGATATATGCGGCCGCCCGCGTGGGGGAGAAGAACTACGACGCGGTTGTGAAATGCGTGAGTACAGTACCCAGCAATGAGCCGCTATGGAGCCTTTGTTCTGGAACCCTACTCTTTTTGGTTGCAGGAGCCTCATGGCAATGGGCCGCTGTTCGTGGAGATGCATTTCTACTTGCGCAATGCCAAGCAGGACGACATTAAACAGTTCAAGCAGCAGCACGGCCTCAAGACCCTGGGCATGCCGTACATCCTGGCCAGCGGCTCGGCGGATGTCAACGGCCAGAAGCATCGTTTCATTGTCATGCCGCGCTACGGCAACGATATATCCAAGTTCTTGAAGGAGAACGACAAGCGACTGCCGGAGGGAACTGTCTACCGCCTGGCCCTACAGATGCTGGATGTCTACTAGTTCATGCACAGCACTGGCTATGTTCATGCAGATCTCAAGGCGGCAAATATCCTGCTGGGAATAGGCAAGGCTGGTGCGGCCCAGGCCTACCTGGTGGATTTTGGCCTCGCCTCTCACTTTGTCCCGGTGACTTTAAGTCGGATCCGAAGAAAATGCACAACGGCACCATCGAGTACACATCGCGGGACGCCCATTTGGGTGTGCCCACCAGGCGAGCGGAAATTTACAGTTTTACTTTGGGCTTTCTGGCCGGCGCTGAGTCGGCATCTGCTTTGGGTTTCACGGCGCGCGGCATTTTACTTTTTTTTTAATTGGGTTGGGTTGGTGCTAGAGCTGTAAAATAGGATTGTTGATATTAAATCGATATATCGATATGGATGATATTTAGCGCGTCTCAGTACTAGGCTTAAACAAAAAATATGTGTTTTTATTCCATTTAATCGATTAAAATCGATGTTTTTGGCTAAAAGATCGAAAAAAATCGATTCTGCGAAAATCTAGCCAGTGCAGAGCGGGAGCAGAGCAGTGTGACCATAGCAAGGTCTTGCCCAGTGCGACCATAAAATCGTGACCACACTATAACAGTGTTACGACCAACATTAAAAATTTAATTTTAATTTCCATTTATCGCTATCAGAAAATCACTGTGGTTTAATCTGAGCAAAAAGAGTTGAATGTGTATATTTACACACAGTAGCTTAAAATAATAGTAAAAATAAACTAACAGTAAAATAGTAATAGTAAATAAATAAGTCAGGATCAGTCCCTGGAGGAATGAAATTCTCCGAATCTCTTCAGCTTGTAGCTGTTGAAATGCTCCAGGCAGAACGGTATCATCTAGGTCCAATTTTCGACAATTAATTGGCTTGGTATGGAATGATAATTCCCTTTTACCAATAAATACTGAAACTGTACAAAGATTTCCATAATTTTTCATTGGTTGGTGCTGGTTTTTGGGACATTCTACTTTTTTGCTAGGACATTCATTTGTACTATGTGCTCGGCCACGCTGGTAGAAATCTTTGTTTTTCGAGAGTCTCAATACAGTGTGTAAAACAGCGAGTCTGATACAAATTATTATCGTCGAAATTGAAAAATATTATTAAAAAATACGGACTTATTTGAAATGAAGATATATGGCAATTTAAATCTACGCCCGATGGCCTATTCAACAATAATACATACATATTTTGTTTTTGTTCCCAAAAAATAGTATTTCGTTACAAAAGTAATGTACGCGTTTTCAACTTTCAACCAATCAAATCGTTTGAAATTTGCTGTAAACATTTGGGTGGTTTTCGGCAAGTCCAAAAAAATGTTGGACAGTCAAATTTATCTGATTCGTATGGGAAAATTTTCGGCAGCATGGGAAATGAATTAGCAGCATTGTTCTGCAACTTTGGCACGGAATGAGCAACAAATGCATACCTTGGGAGAAACAATATTATAGAATTAAGATATTGTTTGTAATTTCAGGCTCCAATTAAAGCATAAACTAATCAGTCTCTGTTTTAAGGATATGAACGAAATTTCGAAGCATATGGGCACCAATAATAGGTATCGGGACCGGGATAAATATATATATAAAACACCAATTTTATGCATTAATGGTTAAATAACATGTCAATCTAATACAAATTCATTATCATTATATGCAAGCAATCCACAAATCAGGATTTCTAAAAACTAGCCAATCTTGTACAAAATTGTATGATCTTGTCGACAGCTTCGGCAACGGAAAGGGCAGATTGAAAATGTATTTTCTTAAATCGAGGGTCTAGGATAGTCGATTTTGATAAAAGAGGATGGTTTTTCAGAGGGACCAGCCTTTTGTTGACCCCTTCAACTAGGAGGTCACGTCCGCTCTTGTACACTCTGTTGCGCGCAATGTAAAGCGATACATTTGGTTGATATTTTCTAAAAATATCGATTCTTGATATAATTGGTGACAAAAATATCGTACCGATATTATCGTATCAAAAATAAAAAATATCATCCATATCGATATATCGATTTAATATCAACAATCCTATTTTACAGCTGTAGCACCAACCCAACCCAATTAAAAAAAAAAGTAAAATGCCGCGCGCCGTGAAACCCAAAGCAGATGCCGGCTCAGCGCCGGCCAGAAAGCCCAAAGGAAAACTGTATGCCATGCCGGAGAAGCTGGAGGAGGGCACCGTTCTGCAGGACCTGGCCAAGGGGCAGTGGCGCATTGGTCCATCGATTGGAATTGGTGGCTTTGGCGAGATATATGCGGCCGCCCGCGTGGGGGAGAAGAACTACGACGCGGTTGTGAAATGCGTGAGTACAGTACCCAGCAATGAGCCGCTATGGAGCCTTTGTTCTGGAACCCTACTCTTTTTGGTTGCAGGAGCCTCATGGCAATGGGCCGCTGTTCGTGGAGATGCATTTCTACTTGCGCAATGCCAAGCAGGACGACATTAAACAGTTCAAGCAGCAGCACGGCCTCAAGACCCTGGGCATGCCGTACATCCTGGCCAGCGGCTCGGCGGATGTCAACGGCCAGAAGCATCGTTTCATTGTCATGCCGCGCTACGGCAACGATATATCCAAGTTCTTGAAGGAGAACGACAAGCGACTGCCGGAGGGAACTGTCTACCGCCTGGCCCTACAGATGCTGGATGTCTACTAGTTCATGCACAGCACTGGCTATGTTCATGCAGATCTCAAGGCGGCAAATATCCTGCTGGGAATAGGCAAGGCTGGTGCGGCCCAGGCCTACCTGGTGGATTTTGGCCTCGCCTCTCACTTTGTCCCGGTGACTTTAAGTCGGATCCGAAGAAAATGCACAACGGCACCATCGAGTACACATCGCGGGACGCCCATTTGGGTGTGCCCACCAGGCGAGCGGAAATTTACAGTTTTACTTTGGGCTTTCTGGCCGGCGCTGAGTCGGCATCTGCTTTGGGTTTCACGGCGCGCGGCATTTTACTTTTTTTTTAATTGGGTTGGGTTGGTGCTAGAGCTGTAAAATAGGATTGTTGATATTAAATCGATATATCGATATGGATGATATTTAGCGCGTCTCAGTACTAGGCTTAAACAAAAAATATGTGTTTTTATTCCATTTAATCGATTAAAATCGATGTTTTTGGCTAAAAGATCGAAAAAAATCGATTCTGCGAAAATCTAGCCAGTGCAGAGCGGGAGCAGAGCAGTGTGACCATAGCAAGGTCTTGCCCAGTGCGACCATAAAATCGTGACCACACTATAACAGTGTTACGACCAACATTAAAAATTTAATTTTAATTTCCATTTATCGCTATCAGAAAATCACTGTGGTTTAATCTGAGCAAAAAGAGTTGAATGTGTATATTTACACACAGTAGCTTAAAATAATAGTAAAAATAAACTAACAGTAAAATAGTAATAGTAAATAAATAAGTCAGGATCAGTCCCTGGAGGAATGAAATTCTCCGAATCTCTTCAGCTTGTAGCTGTTGAAATGCTCCAGGCAGAACGGTATCATCTAGGTCCAATTTTCGACAATTAATTGGCTTGGTATGGAATGATAATTCCCTTTTACCAATAAATACTGAAACTGTACAAAGATTTCCATAATTTTTCATTGGTTGGTGCTGGTTTTTGGGACATTCTACTTTTTTGCTAGGACATTCATTTGTACTATGTGCTCGGCCACGCTGGTAGAAATCTTTGTTTTTCGAGAGTCTCAATACAGTGTGTAAAACAGCGAGTCTGATACAAATTATTATCGTCGAAATTGAAAAATATTATTAAAAAATACGGACTTATTTGAAATGAAGATATATGGCAATTTAAATCTACGCCCGATGGCCTATTCAACAATAATACATACATATTTTGTTTTTGTTCCCAAAAAATAGTATTTCGTTACAAAAGTAATGTACGCGTTTTCAACTTTCAACCAATCAAATCGTTTGAAATTTGCTGTAAACATTTGGGTGGTTTTCGGCAAGTCCAAAAAAATGTTGGACAGTCAAATTTATCTGATTCGTATGGGAAAATTTTCGGCAGCATGGGAAATGAATTAGCAGCATTGTTCTGCAACTTTGGCACGGAATGAGCAACAAATGCATACCTTGGGAGAAACAATATTATAGAATTAAGATATTGTTTGTAATTTCAGGCTCCAATTAAAGCATAAACTAATCAGTCTCTGTTTTAAGGATATGAACGAAATTTCGAAGCATATGGGCACCAATAATAGGTATCGGGACCGGGATAAATATATATATAAAACACCAATTTTATGCATTAATGGTTAAATAACATGTCAATCTAATACAAATTCATTATCATTATATGCAAGCAATCCACAAATCAGGATTTCTAAAAACTAGCCAATCTTGTACAAAATTGTATGATCTTGTCGACAGCTTCGGCAACGGAAAGGGCAGATTGAAAATGTATTTTCTTAAATCGAGGGTCTAGGATAGTCGATTTTGATAAAAGAGGATGGTTTTTCAGAGGGACCAGCCTTTTGTTGACCCCTTCAACTAGGAGGTCACGTCCGCTCTTGTACACTCTGTTGCGCGCAATGTAAAGCGATACATTTGGTTGATATTTTCTAAAAATATCGATTCTTGATATAATTGGTGACAAAAATATCGTACCGATATTATCGTATCAAAAATAAAAAATATCATCCATATCGATATATCGATTTAATATCAACAATCCTATTTTACAGCTCTAGCACCAACCCAACCCAATTAAAAAAAAAGTAAAATGCCGCGCGCCGTGAAACCCAAAGCAGATGCCGGCTCAGCGCCGGCCAGAAAGCCCAAAGGAAAACTGTATGCCATGCCGGAGAAGCTGGAGGAGGGCACCGTTCTGCAGGACCTGGCCAAGGGGCAGTGGCGCATTGGTCCATCGATTGGAATTGGTGGCTTTGGCGAGATATATGCGGCCGCCCGCGTGGGGGAGAAGAACTACGACGCGGTTGTGAAATGCGTGAGTACAGTACCCAGCAATGAGCCGCTATGGAGCCTTTGTTCTGGAACCCTACTCTTTTTGGTTGCAGGAGCCTCATGGCAATGGGCCGCTGTTCGTGGAGATGCATTTCTACTTGCGCAATGCCAAGCAGGACGACATTAAACAGTTCAAGCAGCAGCACGGCCTCAAGACCCTGGGCATGCCGTACATCCTGGCCAGCGGCTCGGCGGATGTCAACGGCCAGAAGCATCGTTTCATTGTCATGCCGCGCTACGGCAACGATATATCCAAGTTCTTGAAGGAGAACGACAAGCGACTGCCGGAGGGAACTGTCTACCGCCTGGCCCTACAGATGCTGGATGTCTACTAGTTCATGCACAGCACTGGCTATGTTCATGCAGATCTCAAGGCGGCAAATATCCTGCTGGGAATAGGCAAGGCTGGTGCGGCCCAGGCCTACCTGGTGGATTTTGGCCTCGCCTCTCACTTTGTCCCGGTGACTTTAAGTCGGATCCGAAGAAAATGCACAACGGCACCATCGAGTACACATCGCGGGACGCCCATTTGGGTGTGCCCACCAGGCGAGCGGAAATTTACAGTTTTACTTTGGGCTTTCTGGCCGGCGCTGAGTCGGCATCTGCTTTGGGTTTCACGGCGCGCGGCATTTTACTTTTTTTTTAATTGGGTTGGGTTGGTGCTAGAGCTGTAAAATAGGATTGTTGATATTAAATCGATATATCGATATGGATGATATTTAGCGCGTCTCAGTACTAGGCTTAAACAAAAAATATGTGTTTTTATTCCATTTAATCGATTAAAATCGATGTTTTTGGCTAAAAGATCGAAAAAAATCGATTCTGCGAAAATCTAGCCAGTGCAGAGCGGGAGCAGAGCAGTGTGACCATAGCAAGGTCTTGCCCAGTGCGACCATAAAATCGTGACCACACTATAACAGTGTTACGACCAACATTAAAAATTTAATTTTAATTTCCATTTATCGCTATCAGAAAATCACTGTGGTTTAATCTGAGCAAAAAGAGTTGAATGTGTATATTTACACACAGTAGCTTAAAATAATAGTAAAAATAAACTAACAGTAAAATAGTAATAGTAAATAAATAAGTCAGGATCAGTCCCTGGAGGAATGAAATTCTCCGAATCTCTTCAGCTTGTAGCTGTTGAAATGCTCCAGGCAGAACGGTATCATCTAGGTCCAATTTTCGACAATTAATTGGCTTGGTATGGAATGATAATTCCCTTTTACCAATAAATACTGAAACTGTACAAAGATTTCCATAATTTTTCATTGGTTGGTGCTGGTTTTTGGGACATTCTACTTTTTTGCTAGGACATTCATTTGTACTATGTGCTCGGCCACGCTGGTAGAAATCTTTGTTTTTCGAGAGTCTCAATACAGTGTGTAAAACAGCGAGTCTGATACAAATTATTATCGTCGAAATTGAAAAATATTATTAAAAAATACGGACTTATTTGAAATGAAGATATATGGCAATTTAAATCTACGCCCGATGGCCTATTCAACAATAATACATACATATTTTGTTTTTGTTCCCAAAAAATAGTATTTCGTTACAAAAGTAATGTACGCGTTTTCAACTTTCAACCAATCAAATCGTTTGAAATTTGCTGTAAACATTTGGGTGGTTTTCGGCAAGTCCAAAAAAATGTTGGACAGTCAAATTTATCTGATTCGTATGGGAAAATTTTCGGCAGCATGGGAAATGAATTAGCAGCATTGTTTTGCAACTTTGGCACGGAATGAGCAACAAATGCATACCTTGGGAGAAACAATATTATAGAATTAAGATATTGTTTGTAATTTCAGGCTCCAATTAAAGCATAAACTAATCAGTCTCTGTTTTAAGGATATGAACGAAATTTCGAAGCATATGGGCACCAATAATAGGTATCGGGACCGGGATAAATATATATATAAAACACCAATTTTATGCATTAATGGTTAAATAACATGTCAATCTAATACAAATTCATTATCATTATATGCAAGCAATCCACAAATCAGGATTTCTAAAAACTAGCCAATCTTGTACAAAATTGTATGATCTTGTCGACAGCTTCGGCAACGGAAAGGGCAGATTGAAAATGTATTTTCTTAAATCGAGGGTCTAGGATAGTCGATTTTGATAAAAGAGGATGGTTTTTCAGAGGGACCAGCCTTTTGTTGACCCCTTCAACTAGGAGGTCACGTCCGCTCTTGTACACTCTGTTGCGCGCAATGTAAAGCGATACATTTGGTTGATATTTTCTAAAAATATCGATTCTTGATATAATTGGTGACAAAAATATCGTACCGATATTATCGTATCAAAAATAAAAAATATCATCCATATCGATATATCGATTTAATATCAACAATCCTATTTTACAGCTGTAGCACCAACCCAACCCAATTAAAAAAAAAAGTAAAATGCCGCGCGCCGTGAAACCCAAAGCAGATGCCGGCTCAGCGCCGGCCAGAAAGCCCAAAGGAAAACTGTATGCCATGCCGGAGAAGCTGGAGGAGGGCACCGTTCTGCAGGACCTGGCCAAGGGGCAGTGGCGCATTGGTCCATCGATTGGAATTGGTGGCTTTGGCGAGATATATGCGGCCGCCCGCGTGGGGGAGAAGAACTACGACGCGGTTGTGAAATGCGTGAGTACAGTACCCAGCAATGAGCCGCTATGGAGCCTTTGTTCTGGAACCCTACTCTTTTTGGTTGCAGGAGCCTCATGGCAATGGGCCGCTGTTCGTGGAGATGCATTTCTACTTGCGCAATGCCAAGCAGGACGACATTAAACAGTTCAAGCAGCAGCACGGCCTCAAGACCCTGGGCATGCCGTACATCCTGGCCAGCGGCTCGGCGGATGTCAACGGCCAGAAGCATCGTTTCATTGTCATGCCGCGCTACGGCAACGATATATCCAAGTTCTTGAAGGAGAACGACAAGCGACTGCCGGAGGGAACTGTCTACCGCCTGGCCCTACAGATGCTGGATGTCTACTAGTTCATGCACAGCACTGGCTATGTTCATGCAGATCTCAAGGCGGCAAATATCCTGCTGGGAATAGGCAAGGCTGGTGCGGCCCAGGCCTACCTGGTGGATTTTGGCCTCGCCTCTCACTTTGTCCCGGTGACTTTAAGTCGGATCCGAAGAAAATGCACAACGGCACCATCGAGTACACATCGCGGGACGCCCATTTGGGTGTGCCCACCAGGCGAGCGGAAATTTACAGTTTTACTTTGGGCTTTCTGGCCGGCGCTGAGTCGGCATCTGCTTTGGGTTTCACGGCGCGCGGCATTTTACTTTTTTTTTAATTGGGTTGGGTTGGTGCTAGAGCTGTAAAATAGGATTGTTGATATTAAATCGATATATCGATATGGATGATATTTAGCGCGTCTCAGTACTAGGCTTAAACAAAAAATATGTGTTTTTATTCCATTTAATCGATTAAAATCGATGTTTTTGGCTAAAAGATCGAAAAAAATCGATTCTGCGAAAATCTAGCCAGTGCAGAGCGGGAGCAGAGCAGTGTGACCATAGCAAGGTCTTGCCCAGTGCGACCATAAAATCGTGACCACACTATAACAGTGTTACGACCAACATTAAAAATTTAATTTTAATTTCCATTTATCGCTATCAGAAAATCACTGTGGTTTAATCTGAGCAAAAAGAGTTGAATGTGTATATTTACACACAGTAGCTTAAAATAATAGTAAAAATAAACTAACAGTAAAATAGTAATAGTAAATAAATAAGTCAGGATCAGTCCCTGGAGGAATGAAATTCTCCGAATCTCTTCAGCTTGTAGCTGTTGAAATGCTCCAGGCAGAACGGTATCATCTAGGTCCAATTTTCGACAATTAATTGGCTTGGTATGGAATGATAATTCCCTTTTACCAATAAATACTGAAACTGTACAAAGATTTCCATAATTTTTCATTGGTTGGTGCTGGTTTTTGGGACATTCTACTTTTTTGCTAGGACATTCATTTGTACTATGTGCTCGGCCACGCTGGTAGAAATCTTTGTTTTTCGAGAGTCTCAATACAGTGTGTAAAACAGCGAGTCTGATACAAATTATTATCGTCGAAATTGAAAAATATTATTAAAAAATACGGACTTATTTGAAATGAAGATATATGGCAATTTAAATCTACGCCCGATGGCCTATTCAACAATAATACATACATATTTTGTTTTTGTTCCCAAAAAATAGTATTTCGTTACAAAAGTAATGTACGCGTTTTCAACTTTCAACCAATCAAATCGTTTGAAATTTGCTGTAAACATTTGGGTGGTTTTCGGCAAGTCCAAAAAAATGTTGGACAGTCAAATTTATCTGATTCGTATGGGAAAATTTTCGGCAGCATGGGAAATGAATTAGCAGCATTGTTCTGCAACTTTGGCACGGAATGAGCAACAAATGCATACCTTGGGAGAAACAATATTATAGAATTAAGATATTGTTTGTAATTTCAGGCTCCAATTAAAGCATAAACTAATCAGTCTCTGTTTTAAGGATATGAACGAAATTTCGAAGCATATGGGCACCAATAATAGGTATCGGGACCGGGATAAATATATATATAAAACACCAATTTTATGCATTAATGGTTAAATAACATGTCAATCTAATACAAATTCATTATCATTATATGCAAGCAATCCACAAATCAGGATTTCTAAAAACTAGCCAATCTTGTACAAAATTGTATGATCTTGTCGACAGCTTCGGCAACGGAAAGGGCAGATTGAAAATGTATTTTCTTAAATCGAGGGTCTAGGATAGTCGATTTTGATAAAAGAGGATGGTTTTTCAGAGGGACCAGCCTTTTGTTGACCCCTTCAACTAGGAGGTCACGTCCGCTCTTGTACACTCTGTTGCGCGCAATGTAAAGCGATACATTTGGTTGATATTTTCTAAAAATATCGATTCTTGATATAATTGGTGACAAAAATATCGTACCGATATTATCGTATCAAAAATAAAAAATATCATCCATATCGATATATCGATTTAATATCAACAATCCTATTTTACAGCTGTAGCACCAACCCAACCCAATTAAAAAAAAAGTAAAATGCCGCGCGCCGTGAAACCCAAAGCAGATGCCGGCTCAGCGCCGGCCAGAAAGCCCAAAGGAAAACTGTATGCCATGCCGGAGAAGCTGGAGGAGGGCACCGTTCTGCAGGACCTGGCCAAGGGGCAGTGGCGCATTGGTCCATCGATTGGAATTGGTGGCTTTGGCGAGATATATGCGGCCGCCCGCGTGGGGGAGAAGAACTACGACGCGGTTGTGAAATGCGTGAGTACAGTACCCAGCAATGAGCCGCTATGGAGCCTTTGTTCTGGAACCCTACTCTTTTTGGTTGCAGGAGCCTCATGGCAATGGGCCGCTGTTCGTGGAGATGCATTTCTACTTGCGCAATGCCAAGCAGGACGACATTAAACAGTTCAAGCAGCAGCACGGCCTCAAGACCCTGGGCATGCCGTACATCCTGGCCAGCGGCTCGGCGGATGTCAACGGCCAGAAGCATCGTTTCATTGTCATGCCGCGCTACGGCAACGATATATCCAAGTTCTTGAAGGAGAACGACAAGCGACTGCCGGAGGGAACTGTCTACCGCCTGGCCCTACAGATGCTGGATGTCTACTAGTTCATGCACAGCACTGGCTATGTTCATGCAGATCTCAAGGCGGCAAATATCCTGCTGGGAATAGGCAAGGCTGGTGCGGCCCAGGCCTACCTGGTGGATTTTGGCCTCGCCTCTCACTTTGTCCCGGTGACTTTAAGTCGGATCCGAAGAAAATGCACAACGGCACCATCGAGTACACATCGCGGGACGCCCATTTGGGTGTGCCCACCAGGCGAGCGGAAATTTACAGTTTTACTTTGGGCTTTCTGGCCGGCGCTGAGTCGGCATCTGCTTTGGGTTTCACGGCGCGCGGCATTTTACTTTTTTTTTAATTGGGTTGGGTTGGTGCTAGAGCTGTAAAATAGGATTGTTGATATTAAATCGATATATCGATATGGATGATATTTAGCGCGTCTCAGTACTAGGCTTAAACAAAAAATATGTGTTTTTATTCCATTTAATCGATTAAAATCGATGTTTTTGGCTAAAAGATCGAAAAAAATCGATTCTGCGAAAATCTAGCCAGTGCAGAGCGGGAGCAGAGCAGTGTGACCATAGCAAGGTCTTGCCCAGTGCGACCATAAAATCGTGACCACACTATAACAGTGTTACGACCAACATTAAAAATTTAATTTTAATTTCCATTTATCGCTATCAGAAAATCACTGTGGTTTAATCTGAGCAAAAAGAGTTGAATGTGTATATTTACACACAGTAGCTTAAAATAATAGTAAAAATAAACTAACAGTAAAATAGTAATAGTAAATAAATAAGTCAGGATCAGTCCCTGGAGGAATGAAATTCTCCGAATCTCTTCAGCTTGTAGCTGTTGAAATGCTCCAGGCAGAACGGTATCATCTAGGTCCAATTTTCGACAATTAATTGGCTTGGTATGGAATGATAATTCCCTTTTACCAATAAATACTGAAACTGTACAAAGATTTCCATAATTTTTCATTGGTTGGTGCTGGTTTTTGGGACATTCTACTTTTTTGCTAGGACATTCATTTGTACTATGTGCTCGGCCACGCTGGTAGAAATCTTTGTTTTTCGAGAGTCTCAATACAGTGTGTAAAACAGCGAGTCTGATACAAATTATTATCGTCGAAATTGAAAAATATTATTAAAAAATACGGACTTATTTGAAATGAAGATATATGGCAATTTAAATCTACGCCCGATGGCCTATTCAACAATAATACATACATATTTTGTTTTTGTTCCCAAAAAATAGTATTTCGTTACAAAAGTAATGTACGCGTTTTCAACTTTCAACCAATCAAATCGTTTGAAATTTGCTGTAAACATTTGGGTGGTTTTCGGCAAGTCCAAAAAAATGTTGGACAGTCAAATTTATCTGATTCGTATGGGAAAATTTTCGGCAGCATGGGAAATGAATTAGCAGCATTGTTCTGCAACTTTGGCACGGAATGAGCAACAAATGCATACCTTGGGAGAAACAATATTATAGAATTAAGATATTGTTTGTAATTTCAGGCTCCAATTAAAGCATAAACTAATCAGTCTCTGTTTTAAGGATATGAACGAAATTTCGAAGCATATGGGCACCAATAATAGGTATCGGGACCGGGATAAATATATATATAAAACACCAATTTTATGCATTAATGGTTAAATAACATGTCAATCTAATACAAATTCATTATTAATGTTTTAAAGCAGCTTGGATCAACAAATTTAACATTAATTGAAGGAAGTAAGGTATACAAATGCCCATACGCATGCAGAAACTTGGTTGACCAGCAACAATGACGGAGTGTGACCGGAGTTCACACTTTCGTTTTATGCTTTGACCGCTTTTGTTTGAACCTTATTATGCAAGCAATCCACAAATCAGGATTTCTAAAAACTAGCCAATCTTGTACAAAATTGATTGAGGAATTGGATAAAATTATTTGTTTGGGGCTGAGAGCAATAACATGCTATTAATATTAAACCGAATATCAAAATCGAGGAACATGAACGCATCTTGTCGTGTCCGTCAGTATATTTAAGGTATATTTTAAAACTGATACGGTATTTTTTGGTAGATTTTTGAGGGTTGTTTGGTATATTTTTTTGATAAATTCGCGGTCACATTGATTAATATTTCTCTTTCCGACGCCGCGCGTAAAAACAGAATTTCTGTTTAGACTGCATTTAAACCCATCTTGAAAGAAAAGAATTGATAAATTCTTTTCAATATGGATAGTGACGCAGCTGAAGAGGTAAGTGCACTCTCTATGGAGGCTTGGAGTGGCCTGTGAAAAACTAACATGAGCAAATTTTTGCAGGCTCAAAATGCCGGCAACATCGTTGCCCCCATTGAAATAAGCTCGGAATCGGAATCCGACTGTGATTCGATGAGCTCGAGCAGCTCCGACTCGAAATCGCTGGTTAAGGAAAAGCTGGAGCAGGAGTTGAAGGCGGAGTTTGACAAATTTTCAAAATATAGCAACTTGACGTACCGTCAGGTGATGCGGATGAGCGAGATTGCCTAGTGAGTAGAAACTATTTGCATTGCATGGCCACATCTCTGACTGTATTGTTGCTTTCATGTTATCCGCAGCACACTGAATGATTACGATTCGATTCTGCAGGCTGCTGTGCAGTTCAAAAAGATTGCCATCATGCCACCAGAGCTATGGCGAAAATACTTGCGCGTTCGTCTCCTGGTTACCCATTCGCCAGAGGAGCACATTGCATTCGAAGAGGATTGCGCCGAAGCCCTGAATTCCTATTATGGTAAGCACAACACACAACGCACCCTTTGCACACCTTATATATGATCCCATTCATCAAATGTTAGATGTTGATATGGCCAATATGATCTGCAACTATATGTGTGCCCAGAAGAACATCGACAACATCTCGTTGTGGTCGTCGCTGCTGTCAAAGTACTCCTTGGAGAATCCTGATTTTATAGAGAAATTGCGGGAGCTCTTGGTATCCGAGTCGAATGCAGGCAAAGACATCGATGCCATTAAAACGGTAATGGAGGCACGCTGCATCAACTGGAACTCGGATGAGGCAAAGTGCACGGAGTTGGCTGAGCTTTTGGATCAGTACAAGAAGAAGCTGAGCCCCCTCATACGCGATGCTCGTGAGAATTTCGAGTGGGAGTGCTTCTCCCCGGTGCACATTCTGCAGCTGGAGGATATCAACAACTTGGAGTACCCCGACGAGATTCGCGACGCTCTAGGCTGCACAATCTTTGAAATAACCGTCTCGAATTTTCCGCCAGTCGAAAGGGTTTGGCTCGACTACATAAACTACGCCAACAAGAGTGTAAAGCGACCCACGGGCGGCTACCAGATAAGCAGCCCCCTGGAACTGGCCAAGCGCGCTGCGATGAGCACATACAGCAGGCTGGTGAACCACAAGCTCATCCATTTGATGGAGACCGAAGGCTGCAGCGTTCAGGAGGTAGATAACGTGCTGGAGGGCATCTTTCACAGGCTGGAAATCAACACAAAGGCGACGGTGGAGCTGCATTTAGACTACTTGGCGTATAGGGTACGCAACTGCGATATATCGGACATGGATCAGTGCACACAGGTGCGCCAGAGATTCGACGGGGCGTGGAACATACTCTCCGATTTGTATGGCGAGAAGGCCGACACCAGCTACGAGGTGCTCCAGCTCTACGCCCAAGTCGAGTATTCCAAGCTATTGAACCCAGCACTGGGCTACAAAGTCTGGGAGTACATCATGTGTAAGAGCTTTTTGTTCTCTCTCCGTCGTATCTCTAAAATGGGTTTGTATCGATTTTTGTTGCAGCTTTCGAGGATAGCCAGCGAAGCGGTTACCTTTGGATGACGTGGGCCCAAATGGAGTCCGAATATAATGGCGGTGTGCGTTGTCGCGAGATTTTGAATCTGGCCCTCGGTCAGTCCGTCCTGAAGGATGGTAATTTTGTTCTCGAACAGTATCGTCGCTACGAGCGTTGCCATGGCGACTACAAGTCCATAACCACATGCCAGAAGATAGAGCTGCCGCCAGAGCCCCACTGGCATCAGCATAGGCGTGAGCAGCCAAGAGAGAGAAAACCAATGAGGACATCGCAGCCACCATCGCGAGCCCAAGCGGCAGCACCACGTGCCAATGTAGCAGCAGGAGCACCACGTGCCAAAGAAGCAGCAGCAGCACCACCACCACAACCAGGTCTCAAGTATTCAAGTGAGTATTCAAGAAACGTTACTAACTAGCAACTACTCGCTGACTTGCGGCAAACCATTCGCCGCAGCACTGTAACTGCAACCTATTTATGCTGCTCCGAACGATGTCATGTGGACGCATGAATTGAAAGTGCGAATCGGGGGTAGATTTCTATATATAAATAAACATTTTTGTTTGATTGCAGCGGAACTCGAAAAAACCAAAGTGTTTGTCAAGAACATTCTGCCAAATGTCACAGCAGAAACGCTTAAAGAACTCTTTGCCACCTGTGGCACGTTGAAGGATGTTCGGATTGTGCACAAAAAGCTACCACTCCTCAGTCGGCAGTACAAGACACGCAAAAATATTGCGTACATTGAATACGAGCAGGTCGAATCGGCCCAGAAGGCTGTTGAACAACTGAATGGCCATAATCTGAACGGATCTGTGGTAAGTAGACAGATGGAACACCATGGAATGCAAAGAGAGCTAATCATTGCTGTTGTCTCACCCCGTTCCAGCTATCTGTTGCCATTTCTGATCCCCCACCAAAGACGTCGAATGTCTCGCCAGCCAAACGACGCTTAGCGGCCACATCGCTAATACCGAGTGTTGTGCGCCGTGAGATGCTGGCCAACAAGCGTCGCAAGGTGCTGTCAATTGATACTGAGGCAGATGCGGCACCCAAGACAGAGGATGTGGCTATGAATGATGGGGAGAAAGCAGCGCCACAACCAGATTCCTCCGATACACCAACGACATCGTCGGAGAAGCCCAAGTCAAACGAAGATTTTCGTAAATTACTTGGCTAAATAAAATGAAACTAGAATTTAATTAGATATATGTATAAGAGATATGTATATGTATGTGCTCCTAATTTAAATTTGTTTTCTAGAACAGGCGCGTCTGTGACGATTCCTTTTTTTATTTTTTTTTTAAATCGTTAAAGAAGTGAAAGAATACCCTAACCCATCGCCCCCCCACCCCACAGCCATCCAAATCTACGCCATGCGTACGGACGAGTTTAAATGTTGATCCCTCCCGCCCCACCATTTCCGTGCAGCATTATAAACAAAAACAAAGTAAATAAATGTACAAAATGTGTAGAAAAATATTGAACTCTTTTATTTATGTGCGGAATTTAACGCTCTTGGTTACGGTGGCCTTAATGCCTGACATTTCGCCGCCATAGCGTTGAGTCTCCTTGCGCACAGCACGAACGGCGCCCTTGCGCCGGATGAGGGCCTTGCGGTATTTGCCGCGATGCTTCACACGGGGATTGCGCAGTTCCTTCTTGCGGTGTGGAGTGAGGCCCTTGTTCTTGGCCATTTGATACGTGATGCCGCGGCGCAAAGCTTCAGCTTCAGGGTCGTCGTCCTCCTCCTCAGCCTCGTCTTGGTCTGGCGCCAGCTTTACGTCATCCTCGTCATCGCTGCTGTCATTAGTGGCATCTTCAGCGGGCGCTATGCCGTTCTCCCTGGCGTTGTTCTGATCGAACCTGTTGAGGATCTGCAGCTTGGCCTTGCGCTGAGCGACATCCAGGACTGTGAAGGCATCACCATCCTGGATACGCTCAAGCAGAGCCTCCAGCTGGGGCTTGATGTACGTGTCATAACGTGGCGTCAGCTGTTCACGCAGCTGCTTCAGCTGCACGAGGCGCTTGACCACGGGATGCAGCTTGACATTGCTGCGCCTGGCCTTGAGCAGCAGGTAGTAGGACACGTTGGAGCAGTAGGTGGCCAAGACGTTGTGGTAGAGACTGGCGAACTGCAGGGCCGGCACCATAGGCACCGTCTGATGGTTCCGCACGTAGTTGAGCACGGGCGTGATCAGCTGCTGCACCTCGCCCAGATGCAGCTGAAAGTCCTGGGTGAGGCCAAGAAACTCGGGCGAGTCCTTTTGTAGTAGCTGCAGGCGCTCGCGCTTCGTGAGACCTGTCAGATCGGCGGTCACCTTGATGCCTTCGGATTTGGCCACATCGTCATCTGCCTCTTCCTCACTGCTGGCAGCGGGCACATCGTCTAGCTGGAAGTCAGCCTCGCTGAATCGCTTGGCCAGGCGCAGCTGAATCTTCTTGGCCTCCTCTTCCTCGGCCTTGGCCTCCTCCTCTTCCTGGGCGTTGTAGCTGCTGTAGTCGGGGTCCACGAAATCTGTGTTGTAGTATGTGCTTCGCTTGCTGCCCCAGTCCATGGTGTTTGGCAAGTGGCCATCGTCATCGTCGGCCCCTTCGATGTCGCTGTCGCGCATCAGGTCAGCCACATTGTCATCATCGTCCTCATCGTCATCGCTGAATGCCAGAATCTCCTGTGGAGCAGATGCGTCTTGCTTGCGCTTGTTACGCTGTTTGCGCAAGTCTTCCAGGATCTCGCGCTCGTCCTCATCGTACTCCTGCTCCGAGCCAGTCAGCTCATAATCATCTGCTTCGCTGTCCATTTTAATTTAATTTAATTTTATTACAATTAACAATTCTGGCCACAGCACGTGCGGGGTAAACAAATAAGCGATATTTTTGAAAGAAAAACGATACCAATACATCACTGCAGATCATCGCATCGATACATCGCTGTAAATTGGCGGAAATTGTAGGCCAGGCTGCTGCAGCGACCACTACATTCACTCGGTTGACAAAGCGTTCGAATAGAAGTGTGCTCTGAATTAAGATTAAATTAAGTAAAAAATCACTACAGAAAGCAATGCAAGCATTCTTAATTTAATAGTTTATCGATACTCGATTTATTCACAAGAATTCCGTTACTCATTTAGCGTTGCCATCCAGTTCGAGCGCGTCCATTTACATTGCGCGTCCGCTGTTTGCTGGTTGCTTTTGTGTGCATATTAGCATGTTCTCTTTTATTAAAACATTACCTCAAGTAAATAAAGCATGGGAAAACTAACACAAATCGACCAGGCAACCAATGACACCTTCTGTCATAGTCAGAAACAAAGAGATGTGAACCGCCAAGAGCAAGATTCTTGCAGGCGCTTTCAAGGCGCCATAGTTGACAATCAAAAAAAAAATTCTTTTGCTGATTGCGCCTTCGTACACCAGGTAA
The DNA here is from genome assembly GCA_035043285.1 of Drosophila subsilvestris. Classification (NCBI taxonomy): domain Eukaryota; kingdom Metazoa; phylum Arthropoda; class Insecta; order Diptera; family Drosophilidae; genus Drosophila; species Drosophila subsilvestris. The sequence goes on along the minus strand of JAWNNB010001723.1, from coordinate 692,663 downwards.
GTGCTGTGGCAACAGCACATGGAATTCGCACTTACAATTGATACATTTTAAGGCGCAATCTGTTGTTGGATTGCCAATCGCAGAGAGTGGAGTCGACTTTGAAGTCGACGACAGCGACACTGAAATTTATTCAGACACTGATGACGAATGTGCTCCGTTGCTGGGCCGTCGCCAATCACGCGCCGATGACAAAGAATACATGATTTACCAGGAGATCCAGGAGCAGCCTGACTCGTCATTCGAGGAAAGGATACAGCTTGACTCGTCGTCCGAAGAAGAAGCACAGCCTGACTCGTCATTCGAGGAAGAGGAAGAGTCGGATTCGTTATTAGAGGAAGAAGCTATATCCCTGTCCGGCGAGTCCGAAGCGCAGCTCGAGGGGCCCGAGGGAGAGGCCACTGCTGCTGCTAATTCGACATATATCTACGATAGTGATGACGTAGTGGAGCAGCAGGAAGAGGAATCCGGCGAAGAAAGGGCACCCTTTCGTGGTCAGGCCATACCGAAGTGCTGTTTGGTCAGTGAAAGGAATCCACCCATATAATTTTTGGCTATATGTAATTCAATCTTTTTTTGTGAGCAGACGGATTCGGTGTTTATGGTGGATAAACCCGTGCGTGCGGTGATGCTGGGCCAGAAGCTGCCCCGCTTGCCCATGTTGTCCATGGAATCCGCCGACCGTCAGGCCACATTCACAATCCATGTGACCAATGTATGTATATGTTTGCCTCAGAAGACGCGCAACCGAGAAAGCAAAAGCTGTGTGATATACATTGATAAACCCTTTCTCATCTTTCAGGTGCACAGCCCCTTTCACTTTTGGTTCCAATTCGCTGAGAACGATTGTGGCTACCATCTGAACGATATGCATGTTGAGCTTAGGTAAGTTGTTGTGGCCTGTTCTGGACAGCAGCCTCACCAAAAATACATTTATCTATCTATATCCACAGCGACTTTTACAACAGAGGAATCATTAAAGACAAATGGCAAATCACTCGGTTTTTCCTACGCCCTGGATACATTTGTGCCGCCAAATCAAACTGGGAAGGCTGGAAGCGGGCTCGTATTGTGTCCGCACCGCAGGAGAATTCTACGAGCGTTTCTGTCTTCTACGTAGACTATGGCCGCCTGGAGCAGATCGCATGCACCGAGCTGTGCTTCCTACCTGAAAAGTACACCAAAATGCCGGCCATGGCCGTCAGGGGAGCACTCTCGCATGTCTATCCGCTGGCCTTATCGTGGCCTGCCGACGTAACGGAGACGTTCCGTCATTTAGTTATGTCTCGCGAGGCCTTTGCCCACATCATTGAAGAGGACCACGAGGAGGAGATATACTTCATCAAAATTTACAAGCGCAAGGGCTCTGAGAAGTCGCTGCACAGCCATATGATTCGGAAGAAACTCGCTGGCAAAAGCGACCACTTTGACGAGCAAATTATCCGGAGGAATTGTGGCCACCGCCTTCGCTACTTATGCGAGCGTCTCCCCTCGTGAGTATTCCCTTGTGAGATCAATTTAAAATTTTGAACCACTAAGCTTTGCATTCCCCTCTCGCTTAGATTTGAAATGCTCGAGACTGGTTTGATTCCCATACATACGGAGGATGAAGAGTTCAAAGAAATGATGCGCACAACATCGTATTTAAGGCAATATAAGATTCCACCAACCACGCAGCCCCTTCGACAGGACCTGAAAAATGCGCTGCTCGACTGGCTTGAAAGCTACAAGAATAAGCTGACGCCCTGGCATAAACTGATGAGGGAAGCCGAGCTCAAAGCCAAAGAGTACGATGAGAAGCGTCGCGCCGATTACATAAATGCCATAAATAAGCAGACAAATGACAAAGAGAAGCACACAGGTGACATTGCCACGGTGCAGAATCAGAGTCAGCTTCACAATCCACGTATAATTGTGGAGGAGCCAGCAACAAAAGAAGCAGAACCCACAGAAGCTGCAGAAGGAGGAGGGGCTTCTTCTGAGCCTCAGAGCGCCGGATGATTACAAATCATTACAATCATTATTATAGAAAAAAAGGACGAGGACTATTAATACGCATATACAGGAGGAGATTAGATTAGATGATTATTCTACTACTTTTTTTTAGGTTTTTTTCCCCATTTGCCAAGATGCCAAGAAGGTCATCCTTCCATCCTTCCTCGCGCTCGTCCTCATCGTACTCCTGCTCCGAGCCAGTCAGCTCATAATCATCTGCTTCGCTGTCCATTTTAATTTAATTTAATTTTATTACAATTAACAATTCTGGCCACAGCACGTGCGGGGTAAACAAATAAGCGATATTTTTGAAAGAAAAACGATACCAATACATCACTGCAGATCATCGCATCGATACATCGCTGTAAATTGGCGGAAATTGTAGGCCAGGCTGCTGCAGCGACCACTACATTCACTCGGTTGACAAAGCGTTCGAATAGAAGTGTGCTCTGAATTAAGATTAAATTAAGTAAAAAATCACTACAGAAAGCAATGCAAGCATTTTTAATTTAATAGTTTATCGATACTCGATTTATTCACAAGAATTCCGTTACTCATTTAGCGTTGCCATCCAGTTCGAGCGCGTCCATTTACATTGCGCGTCCGCTGTTTGCTGGTTGCTTTTGTGTGCATATTAGCATGTTCTCTTTTATTAAAACATTACCTCAAGTAAATAAAGCATGGGAAAACTAACACAAATCGACCAGGCAACCAATGACACCTTCTGTCATAGTCAGAAACAAAGAGATGTGAACCGCCAAGAGCAAGATTCTTGCAGGCGCTTTCAAGGCGCCATAGTTGACAATCAAAAAAAAAATTCTTTTGCTGATTGCGCCTTCGTACACCAGGTAAGTGCTGTGGCAACAGCACATGGAATTCGCACTTACAATTGATACATTTTAAGGCGCAATCTGTTGTTGGATTGCCAATCGCAGAGAGTGGAGTCGACTTTGAAGTCGACGACAGCGACACTGAAATTTATTCAGACACTGATGACGAATGTGCTCCGTTGCTGGGCCGTCGCCAATCACGCGCCGATGACAAAGAATACATGATTTACCAGGAGATCCAGGAGCAGCCTGACTCGTCATTCGAGGAAAGGATACAGCTTGACTCGTCGTCCGAAGAAGAAGCACAGCCTGACTCGTCATTCGAGGAAGAGGAAGAGTCGGATTCGTTATTAGAGGAAGAAGCTATATCCCTGTCCGGCGAGTCCGAAGCGCAGCTCGAGGGGCCCGAGGGAGAGGCCACTGCTGCTGCTAATTCGACATATATCTACGATAGTGATGACGTAGTGGAGCAGCAGGAAGAGGAATCCGGCGAAGAAAGGGCACCCTTTCGTGGTCAGGCCATACCGAAGTGCTGTTTGGTCAGTGAAAGGAATCCACCCATATAATTTTTGGCTATATGTAATTCAATCTTTTTTTGTGAGCAGACGGATTCGGTGTTTATGGTGGATAAACCCGTGCGTGCGGTGATGCTGGGCCAGAAGCTGCCCCGCTTGCCCATGTTGTCCATGGAATCCGCCGACCGTCAGGCCACATTCACAATCCATGTGACCAATGTATGTATATGTTTGCCTCAGAAGACGCGCAACCGAGAAAGCAAAAGCTGTGTGATATACATTGATAAACCCTTTCTCATCTTTCAGGTGCACAGCCCCTTTCACTTTTGGTTCCAATTCGCTGAGAACGATTGTGGCTACCATCTGAACGATATGCATGTTGAGCTTAGGTAAGTTGTTGTGGCCTGTTCTGGACAGAAGCCTCACCAAAAATACATTTATCTATCTATATCCACAGCGACTTTTACAACAGAGGAATCATTAAAGACAAATGGCAAATCACTCGATTTTTCCTACGCCCTGGATACATTTGTGCCGCCAAATCAAACTGGGAAGGCTGGAAGCGGGCTCGTATTGTGTCCGCACCGCAGGAGAATTCTACGAGCGTTTCTGTCTTCTACGTAGACTATGGCCGCCTGGAGCAGATCGCATGCACCGAGCTGTGCTTCCTACCTGAAAAGTACACCAAAATGCCGGCCATGGCCGTCAGGGGAGCACTCTCGCATGTCTATCCGCTGGCCTTATCGTGGCCTGCCGACGTAACGGAGACGTTCCGTCATTTAGTTATGTCTCGCGAGGCCTTTGCCCACATCATTGAAGAGGACCACGAGGAGGAGATATACTTCATCAAAATTTACAAGCGCAAGGGCTCTGAGAAGTCGCTGCACAGCCATATGATTCGGAAGAAACTCGCTGGCAAAAGCGACCACTTTGACGAGCAAATTATCCGGAGGAATTGTGGCCACCGCCTTCGCTACTTATGCGAGCGTCTCCCCTCGTGAGTATTCCCTTGTGAGATCAATTTAAAATTTTGAACCACTAAGCTTTGCATTCCCCTCTCGCTTAGATTTGAAATGCTCGAGACTGGTTTGATTCCCATACATACGGAGGATGAAGAGTTCAAAGAAATGATGCGCACAACATCGTATTTAAGGCAATATAAGATTCCACCAACCACGCAGCCCCTTCGACAGGACCTGAAAAATGCGCTGCTCGACTGGCTTGAAAGCTACAAGAATAAGCTGACGCCCTGGCATAAACTGATGAGGGAAGCCGAGCTCAAAGCCAAAGAGTACGATGAGAAGCGTCGCGCCGATTACATAAATGCCATAAATAAGCAGACAAATGACAAAGAGAAGCACACAGGTGACATTGCCACGGTGCAGAATCAGAGTCAGCTTCACAATCCACGTATAATTGTGGAGGAGCCAGCAACAAAAGAAGCAGAACCCACAGAAGCTGCAGAAGGAGGAGGGGCTTCTTCTGAGCTTCAGAGCGCCGGATGATTACAAATCATTACAATCATTATTATAGAAAAAAAGGACGAGGACTATTAATACGCATATACAGGAGGAGATTAGATTAGATGATTATTCTACTACTTTTTTTTTGGTTTTTTTCCCCATTTGCCAAGATGCCAAGAAGGTCATCCTTCCAGAAACAAAACAAACAGAAATAAAGCAAGAATGTTGCTGCGTTTCGCCCAAAACAAAAAAAATTTTAATTTATTCTCTTTGATATTCTCTGTCTCCATCCAATCTTTCATTCTCTCTATACTCTCTGTTTTTGGCTGTCTTCACCTGAAGTTAAGACTCCGCTGCGGCTGCAGAAGGATTCCCTCCTGGACACGTGTCCGGTTCGTCTGTGTGGCCCCACACTATGGGCAGGGGTCTTGGCGTCTCGGGAGTTACAATTGGAATTTTTTGCCTTTCTCTCGCTCGATGCGGGGTTCAAAAAAGTAGAATTGTAGCCGCCTCGCCTGTGACCTGGAGGATCAGTGGATAATTAGCATATGCCATGCTTTGGATATCCCATGCTTACCCTTTCGGTGGGATCTGAATCAGGAGCACAGATCCGGTCACGGGTCCAGTCTTGTACTGGAATCCAACTAAAATTAAGATTTGTTTATTTATGTTTTTTTTTTTGCTTCGGTTCTTCTTCGTCGCTGCGTGGCCCGTCTCGTTCTTCCCTGCCCGGCACCTTCTAGTTGTTGGTTTTGCGGAAACTGAAGGGCGGCAGGAGGAATCCCTGATGCTGCGGCTGCAAGTGGGTGGCGGTGGGGGCGACCAGATCATCAAAGCTGCTGCTGGACGAGACGCTCTCGGTGGGGCAGACTGGCAGGGTGCCGTCCAGGAATCTGGGAAAAGCCTTGAACCACGGCAAGGTCAGGGAGATGCGGTGCCAGTTGTTGTTGTCCTGAGGACTACGCACCTCATCCTCCTGGGTCATGACCACATTTTGGTGCGGAATGGGTCCGTGCCTGGAGCGCATGGAGCTCTGTGCTGTACACATCTCTGTCTCGGAGTAATCCTGATCTCCGAATGACGTGTTTGATGGCTCCTGGTCTTCCATTGGGCTGGTGGCGGTGGTGCAGTTGCTGGGCGTGTAATGGTCCATGTGCTGGCGGTGAGCAGATGACTCGCTCTGTAGCTCCTCATCATCATCCTCCTCCTCGGAGTCAGGCAGGGGATCCAGCTGTCTGGACAATTTCCCAGCCCCCTGCCGGTGGCCGTGTGATTGGCCCTGGGCTTGCTTGTGGCGTACCGTACGCCTCATGTTGCTGCAGGAGCGAGAGTTGCCGTAGCTCAGACGCTGCTTGAGCATGGCTTTCTTGGTCAGATCCGGACGCTGCAGCCGTGACATGTTGATGGCCGCCACTGGCCCCCGCTGGCCGGAGCTGCCAGAGGAGCAGCGGTCCATCGAGCCAGCAGCGGCGGCGCCCGTGCCAGTGAATCCACCACCACAGAGACGCCGCTGCCGGCTGCTGACGATGCGCTGCAGATTCTGCTTGGACTGGGCATTGCCGTAGCTGATCCGCTTGGCGGCCCGCTCCCGTCTGTCCGCTGCCGCGCGCTTCGCACTGACCGCCGCTTGCATTTTGGTGGTCAGCCGCAGATCGCTGCGTAGGCTGTGGCCCACACCGGCCTCGGCCAGCTCGGCATTGCGGCGCGAAATCTCCTTGCCCAGCTCCTTGGCGCGGGCCAGCGTGTCCAGGCGCTGCAGATACTCCTGCTGCTCGAGCGTTGGTGCCACCAGCTCCTGTCGACGGCGTCGGTGCATGGCCCTGGACGTGGCGAAGGAGGTGCCAGCGTTGCAGGGGGCAGGACCAGAGAGGGTACCAGCCCCAGCGCCAGCCATGGGAGCGGGGCCCTCCTTGATCTCCTCGATTTCGCGGAAGAGCCGCTTCAGCCTCACCTGGCGCATCTTCAGTTCGATGGTGCGATCGTTAAACTCCTGTATCCGCTCGTACTCCTCCCTCAAACGCTGCAGCTGGCCATTCCGCTTGCTGTTGTTGTACATGCGGCGGAAATACGGCGTCGATTTGATCTGGTAAGACATACTGGATTGGATGCTGCTATCTGCTCTAGAGGAGAAGGGCTGGTGTGTGTGGGACTAGACTATCTTTGATTTTGATTTTGGTTAAAACTGCAATTGAGAATTTAGCTGCGTCCTAAAGTTTTTTTGTCGGGTTTTTATTATAACGAAAGTGATTTTTTCATGTGTATGTGATTTAAGAATTTTCCTAATGTGACTGAGCGATCCCCATTCAGTCAAAAGTCAAAAGGCAAGGCACCCACAGCCAACTTAGACAATTGTTTACACACATCATTTTTAGTCAAAGTTGGAATCTTTATTTTGTAAGTTTAAATCAAAATTATCATTTACATACATATAAGGCATTTCGAATAGTTTTTCTTCTTTACGGCGGCATTCCAAGCTTACACTACACGTTAAATATCAATCAAATCTAATTTTAGGGCAACATTTTTCTTTTCGCATCACAGATGCACGACTGCATACATACACAACTAATTGTTGTTGTTTTTTTTTGTTTCCTTTTCGTTTTCTTCTTCTTATGTGAGATTAAGGTAAATGTTAAAGCTTATGGGAAAGGGGGCGACATCGCAGATGCCGAATACAATTTTCGCTTTAAATTTAAGTGAGGTTATGTTTGACAATTTTCACAGTTTCCACACAAAAAATACATATTTTCTTACATTCTAAGCATACACAAAGACATTTTCCCTCTTTTAGAGAGTTACAAAAAGACACATAACGCACATTCAATAAAAAAATAAGTTAGATAAAAATTTACGGTCGCGCCTGTTCTCTCCCGCCTGAGGCTTTGTTGTTACTTGACCAGTTTTGCCACCATTTTCATCAGTTTTTCCTCATTGTTGCCCGTGTAGCGGGTAAGGAGTTTCGTTCCCCGCTGGAAGACAAATGTCGGCATGTGTGTGATCTTGTATTGCTCCGCCAATTCGTCGAACTTGTCCACATTGATCTTGAGCACCAACGCCTTTGTGGAGTACTGCCGGGCTATGGACTTGACGGTCTTTTCCATGTCTTTGCAGGGCTGGCACCAGTTGGCGTAAAAGTCCAAGAGTACCACCTTTCCCTCGGCAGATTCCATTTTCTTCTTAAAGTCGCTCATGCCACGGATGCAAGACATTTTGGGTTGGAACAAGGCACACGATGATTAAAAAAAAACTGTACAAAGAACTTTGCAGTCTCGAGGTTTTGCTCAAGCGGAGGATATGCATTGGCTCGACATCAACTTTTGGCTACTTGTGGGGCCGCGTGTTTCCCGGGGTACCTTTTATAGCCTCGCTGGGGCCGATTAGCGGATTATGGAATTCGCGCCAATTTTATCTACAGAATAAAGCTGGAATTTGTGGAATTGCATTGTCTCTCTCTCTCTCTCTCTTTCAGCTTCTATCGAAGCATACAAATGCAACGCAACACAACACTGCTAGAAGTCAGTAAAATAATTTGAAAAAAATGTTGCATAAAGTAGGCCTTGGATTTGAAAGATTTTTGGTTTTGGCTTCATTCTATTGTTTGCCCCAGCCTGAATTCAGTCGTTAGTCGCTCCTCAACCGGAAAGGTTGTTTGGTTTTTCTAAAATCGTAAGTCTAGTCTCCGAAAAAAGTGAAAAAAAGAAAAATTGTGTTGAAAATTTGTCATGTGTTTGTGAATTTCGGTTTTGGTTTTTTTGAGAGCTCCACTGACGATGGTGTATCTGGTGCAGAGCAAGGAGGACCTCGATCAGCGGGTCAACGAAGCAGGCGACAAGCTGATCGTGATCGACTTCTATGCCAATTGGTGTGGACCGTGCAAGATAATCAGCCCCAAGCTGGAGGAGCTGGCCCAGCAGTACGCCGACCGGGCCATCGTCCTCAAGGTGAACGTGGACGAGAACGAGGAGATAACCATCCAGTACAACGTGACCAGCATGCCCACGTTCGTGTTCATCAAGAGCGGGGCCGTTCTCGATGTCTTCGTTGGCTGCAACTCCGAAAAGCTGGCCAAGTCGATGGAGAAGTATGTGGACTACGACTGCAAGTTCGAGTGCGACCAGCACAACAACGTCATCGAGCCGCGCGAGGGCGGGAGCATCAGCGATAGCAATGTGTGCGCCCTCAGCTCAAACGATTCGGATGCCGCTGAGGCTGAGGACACAGCTGCCGCCGCGACTACCGCCAACGATGGCGTCATCGAGGCCAACGACCAGGAGAACTGAAAACCCCCGTACAGCACACCAAAGAGCAGCAGCCTCATACAACATAACATAAAGAGCACAGTGAGTTGTCTAAACAAACAGCAATTCATAAATTCAACAAAATGCATCATTTTGTAGACACCAAACAACATTATTGATGCCTTCGACCAGTCGGGAAAAGTCCTGGAAAACGATTTCGCATGAGAAGGCGCAGAGGTATCAGCAAAAAGTGTGACCCAAACAGACAGCGATGTACAATTTTGTGACACTAAACAACCAGGACACACAGCCATGCACACAAAATGCAAGCAAACATTTCCTTTAAAAACAAAACACACTAACAAGAAATAAGAGCAACAGCAATAGGACCCCTAATTTGTAAGTTATTCAACAACATAATTGATGCTATCGACCAGCAAGGGCTGGCTGGACTTCGATAGCAAAATAATTAGCACAGCACCAACCAGAAACACAAAATACAGGCGAGAATTATCTTAAGATTGTACACACGTTAAATAATGTTCTTAAACAAAATAACCGACTGGAGATATTTGCAACAACAGCCACATTCCACGCCCTCATGCGTAATTGTGTGGGCTACCAATTACGCATTTCACACCACACACGTTAAGAATTGTTTAAAAAACCAAACACTAACTAGAAATATGTGCAACATCGGCAACAAAACCACACGACAATTGTTCAACTGTTAACTCTCAACTAGGATATTTTGTTCAACTGTTAAATATTTTGATTAAATATGTTCACCTTTCAACCAAAACTTTGCAAATTGTTTTGTTTATAATGGTTTGGTTTATTCTATTTAAATTAGCATTCTTTTTTAAATTGGACTCGGGTCTTGGGGGCTTCGGGGGTTTTTGCACTACAGCCGTGGTGGTCCTACTTCTTGGCGAAAGTAATCTTCATGGCGTGTGTGGGTGTAATCTTGAAGCCCTGGAGTGCCTCCTTGGCGGCATTGCTCTGCAGTTCTGTAGTGAACTCGACAAAGGCAATGTCGTGGCGGTTGGGCACCAGGCGGACCTCCTTGAAACCGGGGAACTGGTTGAACAACATCGACAGCATCATCTCGTTGGTCTCCTCTGGCAGATTGGTAAGGAATAGAATTTGATTGGGCGGCTGCTCCGTTTGAGTATTTGGATTCGAATTTTCGGTGGTGACCGGCTTCTTCTTCTTGTCCCTGGGAAAAAGGAAGCGAAAATAATTGATTATGTGGTCTGCATGCGAATGGAAGCTGCGTGGCTACTTACTTTTTGTCTTCGATACCTGGTGTCGGCTTTGGCGGCTTCACCTTCTTGGGGCGCTCCTTGAATGTGCCCTTAAGCTTGGCCACAATGTCCGAGTCACATTTGGAGTAGGCGATACGCATGGGCTTGTCGTAGAACGGGAAGCCCTGCATGGTGCGTAGCGCGTTGGACGCACTGCCGATCTCCTTGAACACAACAAATGCCTGGCCGCGCATTTTCAGTGTCTTCAGGGCGACAATATCGAGAATCTGGCCGAACTGCGAGAATATGGCATATAGGGACTTTTTCAGCTCCTCCTTCTTGATCTTCTCGTTCAGGTTGTTAATATAGATGGTCTGATTCGGGCGAACATCCATTTTTGTTGGAACTTTGTGCGAAATTTAATGTAAAACTATATTTTTGCTAGAAAACACGCAAAGAAAAAAATGCTCCCTTGATGAGATCAGTGCTGTAAAACAACAGCCGGCACTAGTGTGACCGCGCATTTATCGAAAGAGTATACCGTCTGACCATCAAGACTATACCGAAATATACCATTCATTTTATTAATGTTCAAATTGTTTAGTTATTGTTTGTCAAGCTGATTTGAAATAATGTTTTTACCAATTCGTACATTTAGTTAGATTCCTATAATTATATCAATTTGACTGCTTTAGCAACAGGGCGATTTGGAGCACTGAATCCAGTTCTTGGCAGTCTATCGATAGACTCGATGTCACTATTTCAAATTTAAAAGTTATCTAAAATTTACTTTTGTCATTCCCAGTTTTCAGTTTGACAACGAATCCAAGAAATTATTGTACGAGGACGTAAATCTAGATTTGTTCCTTAAAAATATACCTCAATCTTTTTGTTAGTCGATAGCTGCTGAAAAATGCCCAGACAAAAACAAATTAGCCAAAAAGGCAAGACCCGTGAATTCACGCCTGCCGAGAAGCTGCAGCAGGAATTGGAAGAGTATCTGAAGGGGACTTCGTCGAAAAGCGCTTTGCCCTACTCTAATGATGAAGAAGAGGGGGAGAGTACAGCAGGTGATGACAACCAAGATCAAGGCAGACATGGACACATACTACGAAATAAAGGTGTCCATAGCCTGATTGAAATTTCCAATCCCAACCGCTCAAGGCAGCCGAGTACCTGTAAAGATGAAATCATCGAGAAGCCGTTGACGGGCTCGTCGCTCAAGCCAGGTCGTGGACCACAACGTCGCCGCCACAGCACAAATCGATCCAACGAGATGCAAGCCGATATGGCTCGTCTGGCCCTCGTCCGTCAAGAGCGTGAAAAAGCTGCCCAGCGACGTTTGGAAATAACTAATGGTTCAAAAGTCTTAAGTGACCAATGCTCGGCATCTACATCGGCTAACAAAGAGGCTCTTGCCCTGCAAAAAAAAAGAAGTTCTTGCGACCGGGGCACATATGTGAAAAACTCTGCTAGGCCGGAGAAAATCAACCAAAAGACCCTGCTTAAAAGAAAAATTATATAATAACATTTTAGACAGTGCTACCAGCGAAAACAATACAACAATACAAATCACTGGTAGTTAAACAAACAACAAAATTGTGCAACCAAAGCCCAAAAAAACACAGTATACATACATACATATAGCACAACAGTAAACGCATCGCAGCAATCGGCAAGCGAATTGAATAGTCAAAATTGTTTGTGTATAGTTTGATAAACAGACAAAATCATACATAGAGGCCACAAAATAATTTATTTCGTCAACGCAAAAATTTATTTATTTCCAAAATTGTTTAGCAGGTGAGCAAAGTAAACATATTTAAATATTCCAATTCGCGCTACCTACACACCTACACTGCCCACATATTAAACAACTCGCACTAACGCCACAGGCTTTGTCCCAGCCGTTTGACAACACTTCATTTTGCGGGCAACCAGCTAAAAGCTAAGGTTTTCTTTTATTATTATGCAGAAGTCAGTTAAACGCGCCCGCTCGCCCACCGAGGACCTATTGAACAACAATAAAATTCAAAGCAAGGTACTAGTTACACAGAAAATAAGCGACGCCGCTGATCCAGAAAAAATGAAGCAAATTCATGGTAAGTAAACTAGAAAAATTCAACCGCCAAAAGTGTTGAACATAAAAAATAAAACAAAACGTTTCCCTCCCTCCCATTGCCAGAAAAAACACGAAACATGTTGTTTGCAGGAGCCGCTTCCGTTGCTGCAGGCGCAGCACCTACAAACGCTGTCGCCTCTGCCAGTCCGAATAACGGTGCCGCCACCAACACTGCTGCTGGGGCTACCAACGCTCCACCAGTGGATCAGTCTAGGCTGTATGGACTCACAGGCAACGGTGGCATATTAATTCGAAGCATGGCAACTGACGTCGTAAATCCGCGCCTGGAGCGCAGGCGCTCACGCTGCTGCCAGCGTCTTACCCTAATACACGACCATTGTACCAACTGCACAGACGACTTGTGCGAGGAGTGCGGCTACTCCTGCCGCGAGTGTGCCACGTTCATTTGCCGCGCTTGCGTTACTGTATTGTGAGTATGCATTTGCATGTGTGTGTGTTTGTGCGTCGGCGTCCTAACGCTTTTTTCCCTGTATTCTCTTTCGCCCCTGCAGTGGTAATCATCCCGACGAGTCTAGTGATCCGTTGTGCGAACAATGCCAAATGTACTTAGCTTAGGCCATCCGTGAATTGAGGCGGCTGCTTCCCCTCCACACACTACACACCTACACAATACCAAACAGCTTCTAGCTGCAAGTCCGGGGAAGTACGACACGTGCTCAATCACGGGGCTTGTAACCCACATATAAAAACTAAAATTTGCACAATTTAAATAAATAAATATATAAAAAACTGGTCATTGAATCAAATACAAAGCCACACGACACTATACAAATTACACCTTCCAAAGAACAAGTGGCACCTTCTCATGATTCTTGACCAGGCTTTTTATATAAACACTTTTTTAAGACACGTGGATCCTCTCTTTATTTGTGTTGGGTTGGCGTTCTGTGTGTGTGAGTGCCGCAACTGCGCCTTAACCTCAAAACTGATGGAAATTTGTACTTAAATCAGCTTTAAGTTGAGCAGATGCAGTTCCTGCTCCCTGCTGCCGACCATAGAGCCTAGTGTTGCTGCTGGTGCATCTTGGGGCACGCTCGATACGCAGTATGCTCAAAAACTGTTATTTTCAGTAGCGGCATTGAGGTTAACACAAAATGGCGGACAATGCCACGTGGCTGCTGTTTATTTCTATTTCGAAGACTTTTTATGATATTCTGGCTGAAACGATGGTACCAAAAAGGAGTTCCGGCCTGACTCTCTGCAACTTCAACCCAGCGCATTGGCATTGAAGAACCAGTTGATAATGTGCGTCATAGTACACCTTGCACCCATGACACGTGTTTTTGGGATAAATTGATATTGGCTTCTTTATTTATTTATGTACATGTGCTAATGTAGAGATAAATTTATTTTGTGGAGCAACAAAAAGATATGAGGATCTCCTTCCCCCTTCCTCACGCCTTACACCTTGCCGCGGAACTTGTGATACTTGTCGTGATCCTTGAGCAGCCTGGTGTACATGCTCGCACCCGCTGTGGTGTTGTGCCGCAGAACGAACTGTCCCGACCGGTGGTCGCTTATGCCAATCAGCTCGTGGCACACGCGCTCCATGTTCACTTTGACCTGCAACAAAGAGAAGCGACATGACAGTTATGTCCAGTCTCTCTCTCTCCCACTCTCTCAACAAACAAATGCAATACGAACCTTCTCAAAGATGGTGGTGGGGCGCTCCGTTTCCACCATCTGATTGATGGTGAATGTCAGGAGAAACGGAGCGACTCGCTTCAAGGGCAGCGACTGGGTGGCCCCAATGTTGGCCATCACCGTGGCTAGCTTGAGGCCCAGCTCGGCGAGTCCGTCCAGCTCCGACTCCGTGAGGTCTTGGGCCCGCTGTCGGCCGGACCGATAGCCGACAATGGCCTTCACCAGAGTCTCACAGACGGCCGACAGCTGGCCAGCCCGATCGGCCACCAGGTTCGAATGCTGCCGCAGCAGCCCCACACAGTTGTCGGTGAGCGCCGCATAGAGCTGGCTAAAGTCGGACCAGCTGCCGCCGCGATCGATGAATTGATCGATGGCCACCACACTCATGGTGCCGAACAGGTATTCCAGGGACTCGTTTGTCAGCGGCACTGTCCGGTTGTTGGCCAAGTGGCGCTGAGCCTCCAGCAGGACGAGGGCGAGGCTCTTGCTGTTGTGGGCGTTGTCCTTCAGGCGGCCGGCCACGTTGGTGCTGACAATCTCGAAATGTTTGTTGATCATCTGCAAACGATGGAAGAGGAGTGGCTAGTTTTTGGATTTGAATGGGGGATGGGATCCAGTACAGGACTTACCGCTCCCTTGATGGTGCTCACAGAGCACTTGGCGACAAAGGATAGTATGGTGAGGACATTCTGCAGCTCGATACGCTGGCCCGCGCTTAGGGGCGAGGGCAAGCCCTGCACCTCCGAGGTGAGCGTGCGCAGCAGAACCAACAGATCCTCTTTGGTCTTGTAGCCAATGATCAGGGGGAAGGCCAGCTCCAGGCAGTTGACATCGAGAGCCGCAATATCGCCGGCAGCTATATCCGAGTGGAGCTGCTTCCAATAGCTGCTCAGCACGAATTCGACTTCGTCTGGATCAAAGTGCAGCTTCTGGCGATGCGAGATGGCCACATTGAGCAGTCTCAGGGCATGGGGATTTTTGTAGTTTAGCTGCAGAGGAAGAAGCATTTAATAGAGGGTCAGTTTGGTCCCTTTTGGTCAGTTGCTCAGGCCCAGTCCAAGCGACTCTCACCGAGTGTCCAATGTAGATCTTGCAGATGCGCCGAAAGTCCTCATTTATGGGTTGCACCTCCTGCGCCGTCTGTACCGTCTCGGCTGTGTGGGCCTCCTCGGATGCGGCTGAGTGTGCGGCTGCGGGTGCGGGTGCGGGTGCCATCGTCTGCTTGTCTGCCCGATTGATGCAGCCGCTTAAATAAGTGCCGTAGCTCTTGATTGTTTCATCCACAAACAACTTGTAGTCGGACGTCTCCTTCTTCTTTGTTGGCCGGAACTTGTGCGCCACAATCTGGCCAAAGATCTCGAGCAGCGGCTGCACCTGTCGCTGCATATACTTGGCATGGGGTCCTGTGGCGGCCGCCGTCGTTTCAATGGCCAGCAGCAGGAAACGTAATGCCTCCGCGGGCAGCTTCATGGTGCCGCCCAGCTCCTCTTTGATGTACTGCGAGCAGCTGGCGAGGAAGGCTTCGCTGCCAGCTGCATGGAGGCGGATGCAGCGAGAGAATAGAGTCTCATAGAACTTCCAACCAGTCGCCGAGGTGCTGGGCACCAAGGACAACAGCTCCCGCAGCTGTGGAAAGTGGCTGCAGATGGCCAGCGGCTGACCAAAGTGCATCAGATCTGTTGAATGCAAAGACAAAGACGAGAGAGAGAGAGAGAGAGAGAGTTAGTTGCCAAAGGATAGGAATGGGGAAGCCACAGACATCATTCCACTCACCTATCAGCTGCTCCAGCACATCCATTGCCTGCTCTTGCTGGTCGCTGCGACTCAGGTCATGGTGGAGGGCAAGCAACGTCAGCCAGAGACGGGACTTAATCTTGCCGGGCAGCTCGTTGTGATGCTGCCTTTGCAGAAACTCAACCAGCTCCTGGGCGGGGGGCAGCTGCAACTCCTTGCCGGGCGCCGCCTTCTTGTGGATGGTGGTCACCAGATGGGCCTCCTCTGGCAGCTCTTCCAGCTTCAGTTTGGTCAGAAGCGATCCCTTGACATTGGCCGTCCGCACGGCCGCTGCATAGTCGTTCAGATGCTGCAGGCAAAGCAGCTCCACGCACTCGGCATCCTCCATGAGCGTGTCCCGATCCATGTCGCTCAGCCGCTGCTGGATGCGCAGTTGCTTCTGTTGCCGCGTAAGCATGTGCAGCTGCTGCTTGCTGACCAGATCGGCCAGGGCCTCCTCCGCCAGCCAGCCGCTATCGACCAGCTGCTGCTCGAGGCGCTGCAGGCGCTGGCCACAGGCGGTCTTCCCGAAGTTAAAGACCCGCTGCTGGATGAGCCGCCACTGGTCGGGCGGCAGGAAGCTGCGGCGTCGCTGGGTGTGGGTCCTAGGCTTGGCGTCCGTCCAATAGTGGAACAGGAGCACCTCGTAGCTGCTGGCCCACTTCAGGCACTCGAGAAAGGCGTCCATGGAGCGGCGGTTGTGCTCCTGGCTGAGCAGCAGGCGGCCAAAGCGCTCCAGCAACTCGGCCGTGCGGTTCATCTGTTCATCCACCTCCTCCAGGTACAGATGCAGATGCTCGGTGAGGCGGGTGCCCTGCAGATACTGACAGAGCAGGGCGACGATCAGCTCACGGGCAAACTCCTGGTTCGCTGGCAGGATCTCTGTGGGTGGAGCGTCCTGCAGGAGCTCCATCAAGGCGTGCAGCAGCGTCTTCCAAATCACCATCGATGGCTTCGCCTTGAGAAGGCCGACAAGCGCCGAGAAGGCGGCACCGGCCGAATGGCTCGGCCAGAAGTGTGCCAAATGCTTGAACTCATCGCTCTGCCGTTCGGACTCGCACTC
This sequence comes from Drosophila subsilvestris, assembly GCA_035043285.1. Taxonomy (NCBI): domain Eukaryota; kingdom Metazoa; phylum Arthropoda; class Insecta; order Diptera; family Drosophilidae; genus Drosophila; species Drosophila subsilvestris. The sequence goes on along the minus strand of JAWNNB010001723.1, from coordinate 675,755 downwards.
GGACGCGCTTGTCGCTGGCACGCAGTCTGCAAATATCAGGCTAATGAAACGCTTCTCTGCGGCGTCGAGGTCTTCGCTTCTCGCGGGCTCCTGCTCCTGCTCGCGCTTCCTCTTGCCGGGGGCCCCCGTCGCTGGCAGCTGGTATTTGGCCAGCCAATCCTTGAGCGACTTGAGCAGGTTCATTATGAAGCGCTCGGATCGACTCAGGCGCCGAAACATGTCCAGCAACAGCACAAGGTACGCGGAATACAGATGCTCCTCCTCGGCGGTCCTCTTGGGGGCTGTCATCATCCAGATGGTGATCTGATAGCTGCTGGACTCCAGCAACAACGGATTCAGGCGCAGTGCGGAGCACAGCACCATCAGCACTGGCCGCAGATGGTGCTGCTTGTGGGTCTTGACCAGCTGCTGCAGCTGCTCCGACACATACACAAAGGCACTCGTTTGCTTACCATTTTCCGCCGTCCCCGTCCCTGTCTTTGCCTTTGACTTAGTCTTCTTCTTTTTCGCTGGTACATCCTCATCGGAGGACGCCTCTGGATTGGGATTTGTGTCTGGTTCGTCGTCCTTCAGCTGCTGCTGCTCCTCCTCTGCCATTGGGAACTGCAGGGATACGTCGTACTTGCGCAAAGTCTCCAGCAAGTGGGCAGCCAGGGTCAGGCTCTGCTGGGGCCCGGCGGCAGCCTTCTCCTCGAACACCATTCTGAGGAGTTTGGATAGAGTGTCGGTATTGTGGCGGTTATTCAGCACGCTGCACTCGAGGAGCAGCAGCACCACGTGCAGGGGCTGGCTGGAGATGCGCGGCCGGATGAACTCGCCTTGCAGCTGCTTTTCCAGGCCAGCCATCTCCTCGATGCAGGATGACTTCAGGTTGAGCATCAGCTCCACCAGCGGACGCACTGTCAGCTCATCGTAGCAGGATCGGAGCTTTCGGACCTTCTGGGAACGGCGGGCGATCTCGGCCAGCTGCTTGATCATGGCCACAACGATTTCCGCGTCCGTTTGCAGCTCCGCCGCCTGTCCTTCGGTTCTGAGCTTCAGGCACCTTTGCTGGCAGTCGAAGACGACGCCATAGCAGCGGCAGATTAGTGGGAAGTCGGCTCGCAGTACATCCTGGAGCAGATCAAAGTTGAACATGTTTTGCAGCAGCTTGAGGGCAGTATTGTCCTGACATTTGGCAGGATCAATGGTGTTCAACAGCGCCTGGATCAACGAGGCCTTGCACTCCTGACTGACCATGCCCGGCTGCGCACGCAGCTGGAACAGTCGCATCAGTTGGGCCACCGGCAGCTCGTTGCCGGGCAAGGACTTGGCCAGCCATTCTACGAACACTTCGTATTTGTTCGGATTCGTATAGTCCACAGATTGCCACACATTCAGGCCAAACTCGACCCGTTCCGCGTACGGGGTTGCTTCGTCCGTCAGCCAGGCTATGCATTCTGCACAGTAATATGAATTATTATGGGTCAAATCTCGTAATTAGCGCCTCAAACTTACCTTTGCCTGAGCCCATGTTGTTTACTAACCAAAAGGCGCACGTGTTGCCGCGCCACCAGTGTTGGGTTGGGCACCGCTCCCGAGCAGTGCAGTGTGACCATGTTGAACGTTCGAACAGCTGTTCAGATGTGATTTTCTTTTCAACTTCTTTGAGGTGTCTTTTTATTTTGTTTTTGAAGTCGTTTTCGTCTTGGTAGTGCACCTTGGAAACACAATCATCACGATGATACTGCAATGTACTAGACTGACACAAGGCCCCCCGAGCCTACTATTCTCGAGAATCAATCGAGCCGGAAACGCTCTGAATTCATATAATTCATTGACGAGGCCGCTGTTACGACAATACCACTGCAATCTCCGGCCACCGCCTGGAATACCACAGCAGGCGAAACAGCGAAAACCAATCCTGAGCTGCTGGAGTAGCGGTGCCTGTGCCGGCGTTGGCTCCTGTGTCCCGAGCCTGCGACGCGGCCTGGCACAAGGCGGAAAAGTGTTGGTCAAAAATGTTAAAGCTGTCCCGGTGCAGGCCCGTCTTAAAATGGGCAAGTCCGAGCTGGGACGTATGTTCCATTTGGTCGTGTCAGAGAAATGGGTGCTACTAGGTAAGCAAGCCCACGGCGTTCACACAACCCTCTGAATGATGACCAACATTTGCATTTACATTTTGCAGCGGGTGTCGCCTGCCTGGTGGTCTCCTCGGCCATCACCATGTCGGTGCCGTTCTATCTGGGAAAGGTCATCGATATGGTGTTCAACAAGAGCGGCAAGAATAGTGCGGCCCTCGAGGGTCTTCAGAAGTACTCCTTGATGCTCTTCTTCATCTTCGTTTTGGGCGGCGTGGCAAACTTTGCCCGTGTCTATCTGTTCGGCAATGCCTGTAAGTGGAGACCAACATAATGATTCTCAGTCCGGAGCCGGCAATCTCTCTCTCTCACTCTCACTCTCACTCTGTCTCTGTGTCTCAGCTCTGCGCATTGTGCGACTGCTCCGCTCCCGCCTGTACAGTTCGATGCTCATGCAGGAAGTGGGCTGGTTTGACACGAAGGGCACTGGGGAGCTCATCAATCGACTGAGCAACGACACCTACATGGTGGGCAATTCGCTGAGCCAAAATTTCTCCGATGGTCTGCGCTCTGTGGCCATGATTACAGTCGGTAGCGGCATGATGGTGCGTCCTCCCCCCCCCCGTTCCCTCAATTAACTGTCATGCTCCCTCCCTGCATCACATCCTAATAAGCGATCCGATCTGATTGCAGATTTTCACGTCGTCAAAGCTGGCCATGGTCAGTGCGCTTGTGGTGCCGGCCATGGCTGGCATGGCCATTGTATATGGACGCTATGTGCGGCGCATCACCAGAACGGAACTGGACAAGTATGCGGAGATAATGAAGTACGCGGAGGAGCGATTCGGCAATGTGAAGACAGTGAAGACGTTCTGCAGGGAGCAGCAGGAAGTTACCGCCTTCGACGATAAGCTAAATGAGGCGCTGCAGATTGGCTACAAGGAGACACGCGCCAGATCCATTTTCTTTGGCCTGGTAAGCCCCCCTCTTCGTTCTCGTCCTAGTCTTAGTCCCAAATATCTTATGAGCTTCGTTCATTTCTCAGACGGGTTTCTCGGGAAACTTTATCATCATATCGGTGCTGTACTACGGCGGCACCCTCGTACTTGACAATTCGCTGACCATCGGCGCCCTCACCTCCTTCATGCTGTATGCCGGCTATGTGGCCGTCTCCATGAACGGCCTGTCCAATTTCTACAGTCTACTGAACAAGGGACTTGGCGCCTCGGAGCGCATTTGTGAGATTCTCGATCGCAAATGCAGCATACCCATTGACGCGGGCTTCGTGCCGCCGTCCAAGCCCGTTGGCGAGGTCGGCTTCCACGGAGTCAACTTCACCTTCCCCTCGCGACCCGACAGCTTCGTACTTAAAGACTTCACACTCAACCTGATGCCCGGCCAGACAACGGCCATCGTTGGTCGATCCGGATCGGGCAAGACGACGATAGCCCTGCTCCTGCTGCGCCTGTACGATCCCCAGGGGGGTAGTGTCACGCTGGACGGAATGGATCTCCGCACCATCAATCCCCAGTGGCTGCGCAACAATGTGGGCGCTGTCAGCCAGGAACCAGTGCTATTCTCTGGCACGATACGGGAGAACATTCTGTATGGCGTGAATCCCGGCGAGGACCAAAGCGAGGAGCTGCTTCAGCGCGTGGTCGAGGAGGCTAACATAGGACAATTTACCAGCACATTGCCAGAAGGCCTCAATACGCTTGTGGGCCAGCGTGGCATGATGCTCAGCGGTGGCCAGAAGCAGCGAGTGGCCATTGCTCGGGCGCTGATAAAGGTAGAACCAATACAACGAATATTATTTATTTATTTAAATTTAAAACTCCACCCCATCTAATTCCCCCTCCCAATCCGCAGAATCCCACCATACTACTGCTGGACGAGGCGACCAGTGCCCTTGACGCCGTCTCCGAGCAGTTGGTGCAGAATGCCCTGGACCGGCTCATCAAGGGACGCACTGTCCTGACAATCGCCCACCGTCTGAGCACGATCCGAAATGCGGACAATATTGCCGTGCTGGATGGGGGTCGTATCGTGGAGCAGGGCACCTACGACAGCCTGATGCGCATTGAGGAGGGAGCCTTTCGGGAGCTGGTGGCCAGCCAGGCCTTTGGGGGTCGACCCTCGTGATTGTTTTGACTATTTTACACACTTTGGGGTTGTAGGATTAGATAAGATGGTGTTAGATTAGATGTGATGTGTGATTTGCTGCTGTCGCCTGCCACACGGCTGGCTGGTGGCTGGCGCTCTTGGTTGGCGCACTCAGGACCCGTTGGGCGGGGGAGGGGGGATCAAGGCTATGTGTTCAAATATCAAAATGATTTTTTTTAACCTAGTAAAATACAGAATTGATCATGTTTAAAATCGTTTCGGAAGTTCCTTTAATTCAGATTCAGGTGTGCTGCAGACCAGTGCTGAGCAGTGCCCACGGATGAAAAGGAACAATGATGGGAAGTGCACCAGTCCGTTGCGTCGTTGAGTTATGAAAACTTTTATTCTGTTTCGTTTCGTTTTTAATTAATTAATTTCCTCTATATTTTCATCTTAAATCTAATAAACAGGCACAAAAATAAATGCAATAATTTCTTTGTATCTAGCTTCTAAATACGTCCTGTGCATATATCTAGAAATTCAATACGTGGAACAGTTACGTCTCGTCATCATTCGTCGTCGTCCGTTCCGCCGCCCTACTTCATGGTGGGCATGGCCACGGCTGCCTGAGTGTGGTTTACATCGGTCTCGCGCCACAGCTGGGTGACAGTCTTCGTCTGGGTGTAGAACTTGATGCCCTGCTTGCCGTAGAAGTGATGGTCGCCGCGGAAGGAGCCACGTGTGCCGGTGAAGGAGAACATGGGCAGTGGCACGGGAATGGGGACATTGACGCCGACCTGCCCCGCATCGATCTCGTTGACAAACTTACGAGCAGCCGCACCGTTGGTGGTGAAGACAGCGGTGCCGTTGCCATAGGGATTGGCGTTCACAATATCAATGGCATCGTCCAGGGTGTCGGCCTTGAGAATCACCAAGACGGGGCCGAAGATCTCCTCAGTGTAGCACTTCATGCTGGGGGTGACGTCGCTCAGGATGGTGGGTCCCACAAAGTAGCCATCCTCAAAGCCGGGCACGCTGATCTTGCGGCCGTCGAGAACGAGCTTGGCTCCCTCCTTCACGCCGGACTCGATGAGGTCGTTAATGCGCTGGCGACTGGCGGCACTGATCACGGGTCCCACATCGGTGCCGGGCACATGACCGGCATTCACCTTCAGCTTCTGGGCACGCTCCACCAGATCGGGAACCCAGCCCTGGGCCTCGCCCACAAACACAGCCGTGGACAGGGCCATGCAGCGTTGACCAGCAGCACCGAAGGCGGCACCAGCCAATTGGTTCAATGTGTTCTCCTTGTTGGCATCGGCCAGGATCACGCCGTGGTTCTTGGCGCCCATGTTGCTCTGCACACGCTTGCCGTTCTTTCCAGCCCGCTCGTAGATGTACTTGCCGGCCTGGTCGGAGCCCACAAAGGACACGGCCTTGATGGCAGGCGCATCGCAGATGAAGTTGACTGCGTCGTGCTGGCCGTGAATCACGTTGACCACGCCCGGGGGGCAGCCGGCCTCATTGAGCAGCTCCATCAGTAGCATGGTGGCGCCGGGAACTCGCTCAGAGGGCTTCAGCAGCATTGTGTTCCCGGTTGTGATGGCCACGGGGAACATCCACAGAGGGATCATGGCGGGGAAGTTAAAGGGAGCAATGCCGGCAGTCACACCCAGTGGCATCACCAGCGAGTATGTGTCCATGTCGCGAGCCACATTGGCCACTGTCTCGCCCATCTGCAGGGACGGAATGCTGCAGCAGTGCTCCACCACCTGGAGTCCGCGCAAAACATCGCCCTCGGCATCGGCCAGGGTCTTTCCCTGCTCCTTGGTAATGTTCTTGGCCAGCTCGCCCATGTTCTCCTTGATCAAAGCCTGCAGCTTGAACATGACCGCCTGACGGGTCAGGATCGACTGGTTGCTCCACGACCGGAATGCCTTCTTGTTGGACTCGAGCGCCGTTTGCATCTCATCCTGGGTGGCCTTGGGCACACGCGTCACCACCTTGTTTGTGGCCGGATCGTGTACATCGATCCATTCCTTCGTCTTGGACTCTACGAATTTGCCATCGATGAACAGCTTGGTGGTGGGCGCGGCCGAGGAGTAGGCGCGTTGTGTCAAGTAGCGGGCCTGCAAAGGGGAGAGGAGAATAAATTATAGCCTCAGAGTGGTCGAATTTCATCTTATCGGAATTCCTTGAATGGACTGCAACCATAACCTCAACTTGCACAGTAAGAAGGTACAGTTATGGTAAGGGGGGAGGGGTTATCGGTTCGGCTCGATAGCCTGATAGCATGAGCATTGGCGGGTTGCTGTGCCACGCCTACGCCTATCATTGGGCCCACATCTGCCGGCGAACATGCGTTTTTATGGCTTTTCGGGCACTTCGGTAATGGAATTGTACGCCAAACATACGGCTTAGCTTATCGCGTTTTATTATGTATATTTTATGCCATTTCAAGTGCTCTGTTCTGCTTATTCTCGCTCTGCTCGGCTAATTGTTTTTGCATTTTGCGATCGTCGCTATCTTCTCCCCTCTGCTGCTTTGCTGCTGCGGCTGCTGCCTACTGAGCGGCATTACGTAACATGTGTTGTCAATTGGCATTTCTTTTTCACGGCCACACACACACACACACACACACACACACACACACACACACACACACACACACTCTCGCAATGTAAATGAGAGTGGCAGGTCAGTCATTCACCAGAATGGCTGTTGCACTTTTACATATTCACACGCTTACATACATGTGTACATACATACATATGTAGGCAAACGCAAAAGAATTGCACCCAAACTCTTGTACTACAACTGGCGCTTATCGATAGTAAAATCATTTGCCCCCGCTTACCTCAGCACCGATTGCACGCAGGAAAGCCATCCTGGTTGAGGAGAGGGAGAGAGAGAGAGAGTTGTGGGTGTATATGGGCAGGAGCCGCTTCTTGGTCAACAGTTTAGGAATCGAGATCGAGATCGCGTGCTGTCCAAACGGTGGTTCCACTAGAACTGAAAGCAATCGCTGACTGAGGCTGTGCCAAGTCCAAGGGGCCTGTGTGTATGGTGTGATTGTTGATATACGAGCAGTGGCAGTGGAATGGTTGGTGGGGGGCTGGAAAAGACTGTCAAACTGGATGGTGGTTTGGCTATGGCGAGCGGTCAGGTGGGGGACGGTGGAGGCGGCCGTCGCCTCACAATGTGCTTAACGATAGCGGGCGCACATACGTACATATGTACATACATAGGTGTGTACATAAATATACACTTACAAATTGCTCAAGAACCTGGCGCAGCAGCTGTTGTTCTTTTTTTTTGTTATTCGTTGGGGGCTCGAGTTTTCATTGTGTGTGTGTGTGTGCGTATGCCGGAATAGGCATGCATATGTATGTGTGAGTTTGTTTTTGCGATGTTTGTCTTTGTATCGTTGCCCCGCCTTTGAGGAACATTAGTTAAGTGGGAATGTTGGAGACAATATGGAATGTTTTGAATGACCATCCCTATGAATAATAATAGCTTTATGGTGCATAAATGCATAAATAATTGTGGAAAAGAAATGTAGCCTGCTCTTTGAGATGTAGACAGGGAAATGTAAAAAAAACGTACCAAATTTTTATTAAATTACTTCTCCCACCTTGTCATTCCAAAGAGCATTCAATATTCGGTGCGACGCAAGCAAAACATTGGTATTTTAGTGTATGGCACGTGTTGGATCAAAACAAAATACATACTTATGTACATGCACATACACACTCACATGATTTATTAAAAATAAAATAGTAGTACATATATAGAAAAAATTAATCGAACAAAATACATACATACAATAAATACATGATAGATTGATAAATAGTAAATAAAGTGGTTTTAAAACTAAAACATATACATATGTACATACATATGTAGTACATACTTATGCATGCATGTATGTATGTAGCATCAACAACAGACACCCACCACTGTAAACATAGCGGTAAACGCAACCAGATAGGCTTTGCCTTAAGCACTAAAAAATCCCAAAAGCTTTTAAAAAAAGTGCTAATCAAACAAAAAAGTACTGCTTTCTTTTAGGCGCAAATCTTTAACCCACATTCAAAATCGTCTGTAAGCCGTCAGCACAATCCAGCCAGGATGCTTTTGCTTTTTCTTTTTTCTCTACCTTTTCACTTTCCGCTTTCCACTTTTCGCCAAGGTAAACAAAATTGCGGCTGGACTTCCGCTTCCTGGTCAACATAATTAAAACTGCTTTCGCTGTTGGCCAGAGTTGCCGCCATTCATATGACATGACACCAGTGCGGGCATCAGTGCGGAAGCGGAAGGGAGCTGGACTCCCCAACATGTGGAGCATGTGTGTGTGTGTGTGTGTATGAGGGCATGGGGCCCGAGCGTATAAATAGCCGAGCGCCCAGCTGGATTCGCTTTTTCGCTCGGATGCCACCAACCCAGCAGCAGGCGAGCGCGCTACGGCCAGGCGCCTGATAGAAAACCTATCCTATTATTTTGCGCAGCTAACGAGCTCCTTTGTTGCCACATTGCCATGCCACAGCACTGCTAGGGAACGGACACCAGCAAAGATGGAGACCGCCACGGGCTATCAGGATATTAGCGCCCTGGAAAAATCGGTATGTACATTACATATAGTCGCGGAGTGGATATCTATAGATAAAGATGTGCTGGTGTGTTAAAAACTCCCACTGCAGGTGGCCAATGCTGGCTCCCAGCTGTACACGATGGCCCACAAGCTGCACGCGGTGGAGCGCAGTCTGGACCAGACCACAATGGAGCAGATGGACGAGATGGAGGTGATGGAGCTGCTTGAGTCCATGACCGAGGTGAAGAACGAGTACCAAAATCTGCGCAAGGACATCCAGGAGGTGCAGCAGCTGCAGCGTGACGTCAGCACCTCGATACGCTTTCAGATGCGCAGCATGCAGCAGACGTTCCATATGCTTAAGAAGCGGATTGCCACTACCCAGGAGCAGAAGCAGAAGAAGCAACGCCAGCAGCCGCGCACTAAAACCTCAACGACAACCACCGAACTCCCCGCCATCGTAACGACCAATGAACAGTAGGCGGGGTGCCCACTATAACTGGGGCTAAGCTAAGGGTTTGGGTTGGGGTTGGGGGGTTGTGCTTGTGTGCTGGGCAATTTATGAATATTCCATGATTTTTATTGATTGCCCAGCTGCTAGTTGGCCTAACCTCAAACAAAGCCTATTAGTAGTAGTCGGCCCTCGCTGCAAAGCAAAAATGCTGAAAGAAATGTGTCAAATCTGGTGGAGAGAGTGGGGCCTCCACCACCACCACCAATCACAAGCAATCAACTAGGCAATGGGCACTGGATCCTAATCCAACATTGATATCAGAAGCAACACCAAGCATTTAGACTCGAAACAGAAACAGATCCTCTACTTTATATACACGCAAAAGCCCAAACCACACAGCAACACAGAACGTGTATCCTATATCCCTGTTAGGATCTAGTGTAAGCGCAAAGAGCACTACTTTATGATGCAAGGAAAACCAAATGTCTGATACCATTTGAATGGGAATGCACTTTTTCAAAATTTGCCTTAACATAATCGTATTGTATTGTACTAGTTTTTGATACGACACGTTTTAAAGTACATTCAAAGCATATATGTATGATGTACATGTGTATAAATTAATTAGTCTTAGGCGTATCATTCTGATTTATATTTTGATGGTACACAATTGCAACCTATTTTTGGCTAGTTTGTTCGTTTTTTGAATATTTGTTAATAGATTGAATAAGCAAGAATTTAGAAAATTAAAAAATTTAGAAGGCTCAACAAAGGCAGGGGAATATTTTATATTTCAAACAGTTAATTATTTAAATAATATCAACAAAATATAAATATCTCTATATCAATATATATTTAAAGCATAGTATACAGAACCGCGGAGCCAGCTCAGGAATATATGTTCAACAATTATTCCTGAAGTGTATGGTGCAAGATGAAGGAAAAAACTGTGCGCAAATAAAAAAGAAAAGAGAGATGCAAATTCTTCCTTTTTTCATTGCAACTAGTATATACATATGCCACCACCAACACAATCACTTCATCGTCAGAGTGCATTTTGTATGCTTTTTTAATTTTAGTTGAATTTCACAATTGGCTCTGTTTACAAAACACAGCTGATTTAGTTTTGTTTCACACCCTCACACCTGGCAGGAATTTGCTAGTTATTCCGTCAGGGTTTGGAACTTAACTAAAACAGGGTTGATGAATCAGCTGTGTGTTGTAAATAGAGCCAATTGTGAAATTTTTCGATTCCACTGTGCTGGAATCCTTAATTACTTAAAGCAATTGAAAAAAATGCATATCATAAGCTATTTTCATTGCGAAAACAATACCGTTTTGATTTATTGACAAACTTGCGATTGAGCGGTGTGCATGCTATTAAGTGAAATTTGTTTTGTAAGTGGGTTCTGTTTCAGTCCGTTGATAAAACAGAATTGATTCTGAAGTTTGATTGCGGGGTAATCGAATATCTTTTTTTTTGTCCGATTTTCCGACAGTAAACTCATTTTTCAGCTGCACCTTTTTACCCGTTTGTTCCTCATGAAAATCATTTTTAGTTATGCCCACCCGGCCAAACTTTACTGTGGCACATTGTGGTTGCAGGGATCAGAATATATAAATTAGTTTTCACAATAATTGGAAGGAATAAAATACCCAATATTCCATTCCCGTTTCTGTCATCTTCAGTTGATCGATCGACCATTTCGTCTCCCGCTAGGCATACGGATGCTTCGTTTTATTATCTATGTACGGATTCCCGTTCTTCCTCATTCATATTCGAAAACCATATATTTTTACTCGTTTTTTTGTCTTTTCGATAATTAGCCAAATCGGTCTAAGCATCTTTATTTTATTTTTACTCTCTCTCGCTCTTAAGCGACTGACTACACTTTCCATACAAAAAACGAGAAGGAATGTGAGTCTCTTCTAGTCGCAACTCTACTTTTATACCCGTACTCAGACAGTATATAAATTTGTGAACTTATGATTGAAATTTAAAAAAAATTTTTAAATTTACATTTTACATTTTTATGCTACATTTGTTAACTACATCTACATCTAAAATGTAGATTATACATGTAGAACAGATATTCTACATCTACCATTTAGGTTCTAGATCTCCTCCGCTAAGGGTTGCTCGCGCATTGCACAGGGCAGAGTGTGCGCGAGCGAGACAGAGAATGAATATCGTCAGCATCGCCAGAGGAGGTGGGGGAAGCAACTGAAAATTAATTTTCTCATTCTGGCCATAATAATGATCCGATCTGTACCGGATTTAGCAATCTGGTAGATACGGTCATTCTTTACGATACTGCCTTTTTAGTTTTTAGATGCCACAGATTTTCGTCCTTTGTAAAGGCGGAAGGGGGCGGGGCGAAATTTTGAAATACACTTGTAACAGTGTGATATCACATATGTAAGTCTGGAAAAAAATTTTGTTGCTCTAGCTTTAATAGTGAGATCTAGGCGCTCATCAGGACGGACAGACGGACAGACGGCCAGACGGACAGACAGACATGGCTCTATCGACTCGGCTATTGATACTGATCAAGAATATATATACTTTATGGGGTCGGAAAATTTTCTCCGTCAGTCCCTCCGACTACAATGTGGCAGAGACCCTGAGCACCCTGCGCTATGCGAATAAAATTCAAATTAAAAATAGGCCGGTGATCAACATGATCCCGCCTGTGGACGAGTTCGCCATTCAGCAGCAGCGCAGGGAGCTGCAGGCCTCCGGAGAGTTACACCCCAAGAGTTCCTCCGACCATATACCGGGAGCGACTGAAGAGCAACAGAGTGAGGATGACGATGGTGGTGTTGTCGGTACCCTAATGGAGCAGCTGAAGGAGATAGAGCTTGCCTTTCACGATCTGCAGGTGCACAGCGAGGAGGCTCGGCACCAGTTGAACGATGGTCGCGGGGGCGAGGTACCGGTGCCCAAGCTGCTCAAATTCAAGCCGGAGGAGATCACCAGCGAGCAAACTAAACTGATCGACGCACTGCGCACCCTCAACCGGACCCTGGAGCAGAAGCAACTGCAGTACGACTTCACCTCCTGCTACTACTCGGAGCAGGAGGCCGACGACGGGGAAGCTGGCGCAGATATCTTGGTTAAGGGGCGCGCCCTGCTCAATCAGCTATGCCACATGAAGACGAAGGACATTTCGGGCACCTTAGCCGAGGAGCGAAACAAGCAGATGCAGCTGCTGCAGGAACAGATCAAGAGGCATCCCACCCTGGTCCAAGAGGTGAGGATGCGAAGGGAGGAGCGCAATAGTTTGGATAAACTCAACGCCGAAATGAAGGCCATAAACGAGTCCATATGGCAGATTATTCAGCAGTACTGCCAGTCGAAGATGGAGAACAAGATGGTGCAGCTGATCCGAGAGAAGCTGTCAAACGCGGACTTAGAGGAGACCAAGAAGGCCAGATGCCTGGCGCAGATCGGGGAGGTGCACGAGAAGCGCATCGCCCAGTTGGACAATCTTCGGCAGAAGGCGAGCATCAAAGACTTGGACAGCCGCCTCCGGTGCTTAACTTCAGGGAACATTGACGAGTTGCGAGAAATCCACAAGAAGACGCTCAACGCCCTCGTCCTGCAGCGGCGCCAGCAGGTGCTCTGGAAGAACGAGCAGCAGGCCATAGACGACGAGCTACAAGAGAAAGATAAACAGATCCAAGCCCTGACCGGGCACCTGTCCCAGGCGAATGCACACAAGGAAGAGCTGATGCAGAAGATGAGCCTCCTGCTACGCTCCCACGAAGCCCTCCAGCGGATGGACGAGCATCTCAGTGAAGATTCCGATGAGAGCGGGGAAACAAGCAATAATAACGAAGAGTTCCATCAGCCCACAGGCAAGTCCCACACCATTCCAATTCCAATTCAATCGAATCTTTAATATTGAATCTTAAATTTCATTTTTTCCGATTAAAATCATCCCTGTGTAGGAAACAGCGAGACGCAGGCCAGCAGCAGAACCGGCGACAGCGGCTCAGAAGACTTTCCACTCTCCAGATCGGAAGCCCAGGATCATGGCGGATCTTCCTCAGAGCAAGGCTAATCGGGACAATTGATCTCAGGAATACGGAACCATTCTCTTCTTACATGTTATACTGCCGGATTTGGGATCGTTCAATCCCGCGTGTTGTCTGCCTCCGCTCGATCTTCCTCCTCGAAGAAGACTCTTGGCATCCTCATAAAGGGATTTGGCTTAGTTTTCGTTTCAAACTACTTCAACGATTATATATATATATATATATTTTGTTACCGACCGGAGCAAATGGTGTTTTAATCGCAACCAGCAATAGGACAGCTAAAACTAACACAGGAATTGAATTGCCAGAATTGTTTTATGCATTCCACTCGTTCGTATACGCATTCGTATACGAATCTGTGGATTGCGCTCGTGTTGCTGGATACACACTCCAGGAAAACGTAAACAAAAAATTCCTGCCGCAGTTTTTTTTATATGAAGTTTGACAGGAATTTTTCGATTCCGCGGTGCTGGAGAAAGGCTATAGATGTTAAACACAGCTTTTGATGCACCACGATCGTATTTGGGGGTTCCCACGCTATCACACCTTTTTTACCACGAGGTGATCATTGATCATCTCACAGTATGTGACATTACGATCTTGCTCAATCATTTCGCGCACAGCATCGATACTATGTGGCACAAAAATTCATTTTAAGCTACCTTCACGAAATTCGTCCTGCCACGAAGGACGTCCACGGTTGAATTCGCGATACCAGTTTTTACAATGGCAATGCATGGTGCTTCCTCAAAAAAAGTTTGAATAAGCTGATCTAAGCATTCTTGGCTTAAAAATCCACCTGAAAAATGGTAGAAAATTTCAATTTTTGGCCGTGATGAATTTTTGATTTATCGTTAATCGATATCAAACTTGGTCATACATGAAAAAGTTTTAGGTATGTTTAATGACCATTTGGTCCTCATACAACTAGAAGTGACTTATGCCAGAAACATAAATAGCACCCCTCGTAGTAGCCCACATATCGACGCTCGAGGGCACGCTTAGCAGATACGTAATTTCATTTATCCGCGTCGCAAATGGACTGTAGAACCTCAGCTGACATTTCAAATTACGTCATGAAAACGCCAAATGTTGTCGTGATGACTTTCCATTTGACCAATTGGTTTTCTTTCTGATCTCTTTCTAAGGTCACTGTCTCTGCAAAGTTTTGGTGAAATGCACAACTCGAGGATATATAAAAAGAGTTTATTAAATTATAAAAAAGCAAGCATAAAGTTTTAATTTTAGAATACATTTTTACTTGTACATATAATAATTGTATAATATAATAATTGAACGATTAAAGTAAACTACCTCTTACTTTCGGTTGGAGGCAGCACATTTTCCACACTTTTTAGTGTTATGGCTCTTATTTAGGATATAATAAAACTTAAGACAGTATTGGCAAAAATATGCTGCACTATGTGATCTATTATGTTGTGAATACAATAACTTCTTCATACACGTTATAAGGGCATAATGCGTAATTTGCCCATATACATTATTTATACCCAGTAAGTTTATGTGTCGACACCGAACCTCTTTTGTTCGTGTTGTAGGCCCTACTACACGCTTGCCATTGTCATCAACTCTATATATATTGAAGCTGAAATCCACATTATTCAGTTCGAATCGCTTAATTCCTTTAGTTGTTATTGGAAACTCAATGCCAGAAAAGTCCAATCTACAGCCATCATAATAAATGATGTCTCTACTGATGTCCAATATATAGTGCTCTCGGCTTGAAAGTATTTGTCGGGCTTGTCTTTTTTGGGCTCGTGTTGTAAATGCAGTTGCTAGGTGTTTACTATAGGCTAATGATGCTAAGACACACCACTTGAAGCAAAATGCATCCTCATTCTTAACATTTATTAACGCATTTCGGGACTTAATTTTTGGCGGTGCTGGAATGTGTCCATTTCCAGGTATATTCTCCAATTTAGTTATTGTGAGCTCAAAATATTTAACAATTTGTAATGCCCATACAGCATTTTTTTCGTAGCATTTACTGATCGAAGCTATTAAATGTTCAAGGGCTTGATCCAGTATTTGAGTTACAAATTCATTTTCGTTTATAGAAATGATTGTCGTCACGTAATGCATCGATGTTTCCAGTACGGTTTCATCATCAGTTTGCTTGACATACGGTCCAACTACTTTTAAATGAAACTGGAGTTGTATGAACTCACTTAGGCCGTACAACAACACTTGTATTAAATCCTTTTTACAATGCCCATAAAGCTCCCTCAAATCGATCTGGTCGCTTTTATTGCACCGAATACAATATTTTTTCAATCGAAGTGGCCACCGTGTTGGAGGGAAAGTAATATTTTTATTGCCGATTAGCTGAGCAGCCGCAGCATTTCTGTGCTTTTCCGAAATTAAATGGCGGATTTCCCGAGTCGAATGATAACTCTCTCCGCAAACTGTGCAGAGAATTTTTGGTTGTAGGTGGAGACCACTCGAAGTCGACCCTTTGTCCATGATGACATCAAAAGCATTTCGGGTACCTATGCATCTCTCATAATGAGATACAAACTGCATGCTTCCGATGGTCTTAGTACAGAGGTCACACACTATTTCTGCTGCCATTTTACACGGTTTTTGTTTTGATTTGTATCGACCAGTTCCACTGGTAGAAGAGGACTAAGGGTTTTTTCTAAATGACTCTCCATTTATCTACTTGAAGCCCACTTGCTGCCAGGTAATAATATGTGACACAGAAATGTTAAATAAGAAGCGCAGAATCAGAAGAAAAAAATATACAAAAATAAAGAAAATGGGACAGAGTACATCACGAGACCTTCACAGTGGGTATCATAAAAAAAAGAATGTCCTGTTCGACAGGTTTGACTGGTTATGTTGGGGGTGGGTGACGGCTAAGGGTTGTTTCCTTCTCAGGTATAAGAACAGGTTGGACTCTGTTTTCTAGGAGGTTTGATCGCATGTAATGTTTTATTTTTCATGTATCGGCAGGACATACATAGTATACAGACTATGCCATCAAAACCAAGCAGGAGAAACGAGTTCTTAACTTTGTACAAAATTGTTATATTGAGTTTATTCTTAAATAAAAATGGTTATATCTCAAAAGAAAGTGTAATCTATGATTTTTAATCTTTCCTGTATTATTCTCCACATAGTACCACTGTTAATCTGGTAAGCTCCAGCTATCACTTACGTTTCGTTCTCGTTTTCATTTTAATATTTCTCTTGTTTTTCTAGGGCCATAATTAAGTGCTTGTCATCTTTTATCCCTTCATTAACTCCAGCACTCCATTGCATTAGAAATGCATTCTTGCATTGATCGTTCGCAGAGAACCGAAGGGTGGGCGCGCACAGACGGACGCGGACAATGCAGGCTGACTGAAGGATGAAACTTACGAACTAATATTTAAATATCTTCTGTTAAACCTGCTTACGTTGTTCATGTGTTTAGCTTAATGCATAGAAAAATGTTGGTAATTAAATTCCTCTGTTAGTATTCGGCATATCCAAAAAGAAATATCTGTCCTACAGATAGTTGTTGTGCTTAAAACATCTGTTATTGCGCTATGTAACAAAATATATAAATGTATTTAATCGTTGAAGTAGTTTGAAACGAAAACTAAACCAAATTCCTTTATGAGGATGCCAAGAGTCTTCTTCGAGGAGGAAGATCGAGCGGAGGCAGACAACACGCGGGATTGAACGATCCCAAATCCGGCAGTATAACATGTAAGAAGAGAATGGTTCCGTATTCCTGAGATCAATTGTCCCGTTTAGCCTTGCTCTGAGGAAGATCCGCCATGATCCTGGGCTTCCGATCTGGAGAGTGGAAAGTCTTCTGAGCCGCTGTCGCCGGTTCTGCTGCTGGCCTGCGTCTCGCTGTTTCCTACACAGGGATGATTTTAATCGGAAAAAATGAAATTTAAGATTCAATATTAAAGATTCGATTGAATTGGAATTGGAATGGTGTGGGACTTGCCTGTGGGCTGATGGAACTCTTCGTTATTATTGCTTGTTTCCCCGCTCTCATCGGAATCTTCACTGAGACGCTCGTCCATCCGCTGGAGGGCTTCGTGGGAGCGTAGCAGGAGGCTTATCTTCTGCATCAGCTCTTCCTTGTGTGCATTCGCCTGGGACAGGTGCCCGGTCAGGGCTTGGATCTGTTTATCTTTCTCTTGTAGCTCGTCGTCTATGGCCTGCTGCTCGTTCTTCCAGAGCACCTGCTGGCGCCGCTGCAGGACGAGGGCGTTGAGCGTCTTCTTGTGGATTTCTCGCAACTCGTCAATGTTCCCTGAAGTTAAGCACCGGAGGCGGCTGTCCAAGTCTTTGATGCTCGCCTTCTGCCGAAGATTGTCCAACTGGGCGATGCGCTTCTCGTGTACCTCCCCGATCTGCGCCAGGCATCTGGCCTTCTTGGTCTCGTCCAAGTCCGCGTTTGACAGCTTCTCTCTGATCAGCTGCACCATCTTGTTCTCCATCTTCGACTGGCAGTACTGCTGAATAATCTGCCATATGGACTCGTTCATGGCCTTCATTTCGGCGTTGAGTTTATCCAAACTATTGCGCTCCTCCCTTCGCATCCTCACCTCTTGGACCAGGGTGGGATGCCTCTTGATCTGTTCCTGCAGCAGCTGCATCTGCTTGTTTCGCTCCTCGGCTAAGGTGCCCGAAATGTCCTTCGTCTTCATGTGGCATAGCTGATTGAGCAGGGCGCGCCCCTTAACCAAGATATCTGCGCCAGCTTCCCCGTCGTCGGCCTCCTGCTCCGAGTAGTAGCAGGAGGTGAAGTCGTACAGCAGTTGCTTCTGCTCCAGGGTCTGGTTGAGGGTGCGCAGTGCGTCGATCAGTTTAGTTTGCTCGCTGGTGATCTCCTCCGGCTTGAATTTGAGCAGCTTGGGCACCGGTACCTCGCCCCCGCGACCATCGTTCAACTGGTGCCGAGCCTCCTCGCTGTGCACCTGCAGATCGTGAAAGGCAAGCTCTATCTCCTTCAGCTGCTCCATTAGGGTACCGACAACACCACCATCGTCATCCTCACTCTGTTGCTCTTCAGTCGCTCCCGGTATATGGTCGGAGGAACTCTTGGGGTGTAACTCTCCGGAGGCCTGCAGCTCCCTGCGCTGCTGCTGAATGGCGAACTCGTCCACAGGCGGGATCATGTTGATCACCGGCCTATTTTTAATTTGAATTTTATTCGCATAGCGCAGGGTGCTCAGGGTCTCTGCCACATTGTAGTCGGAGGGACTGACGCAGGCAATCATCAGAGTGATGGACTTGCCCCCCAGCGACTCCTGCAGGAAGCGCGTTAGCTTGGACTGTCGGTAGGGAACGTGTGCAGGCCGAGTGTGGGCGGAGCCCAAGGCGTTCAGGACGTTGCCCAGGGCCAGGAGACTCTTGTTTATATTGACGCCCTCCTTGAAGCGGTCGCCTCTGGCCAAAGTTTTGGTGCAGCGCTCCGAGCCGGCCAGATCCACCAAGTTGAACTTGGAAGTGGTCACCGAGTCTGCTCCTCTACACAACCTCCTGGCCTCGATGGTGATTGTGAATATTGCGTGGGATCGGGAGGATTGACTGCTCATCGCCGTATATGCGACTGTCCGCCTGGCAGAGCCCCTCTTCAGATGTTTGGTTACCTCCTGGGCGGAGCTAACCTCCAGCCTGGTCAGACCAGGCATGATAATTCGGTTCTCCGATTCGCGCATTTGAACGGGGCTTTTTCGTGGGGAAAAGAGGTCGAACGAGTGCTCCAGGTAGAGCTCCACGAAGGAGCAGCTAACACTGAATTCGCATTCATCCTGCAGCTGTCCAATGTCCTGGAAGATGCTGTGTACTGCCCTGGGAATCAAACCCATGCTGTCGTTGGGCCCACCATTGCAGGCCGTGTCCATGGTGTAGGTCTTGCCCGAGCCGGTCTGGCCGTAGGCAAGGACCGTCACGTTGTAGCCATCGAGCAGTTTCCTTACCTTCGCCTGGAAACAGGCTTCGAAAATATCCTTCTGCGTGTCAGTGTGGTCGAAAACATGGTTAAATTTGAACCACTTTACCCGATTCACCGAGATCTGGGACGACCCGTCCGTTGCTCGCTCTACCGCAACGCTACATCCAAGCTTCAGCTCCGCTTTGGCCATTGGACGTACGCGTACAACCACAGCCACAGAAGCAGAGGCAGGATCACCGCCATTCTGGGTGTTTTTTGAATTGTTGTGGGACATTTTCGGCTCGGACTAACTAGACAGAAAAATAGGATTACTTTCCACTTCGACTAACAATTAAAACAAGGAGTACTGACAAAACTGGCACTAACCTTTCCCTGGGCTCCTTTCAAAACGGATGAGTCGTCTGCTTTGATTGTGGAAAATTTGTAGCCTGGTTGCACAGTTCAAAAAGTTATTAGACGGCATTCGGCTTACACTTCCTTTTGCGTTTTGTATGATCAACCGAAGTGTCCTTTTTCACTTTTAGGTGCTCCCTTTTTCGCAAATTGTTGTCTACGATGTGTTTAATACTTAATAGTTAAAGATCAAAGCTATTTCGGGATGCAGAAATATATTCAATTTTGATTCACATACAGCATCTTTCAGGAGGAATACAAATTAAATTGCATATCGTACTAATGATCATATTGGTATGCCATTTGTATGGGACGTAGGGTATTGATGCTGGTTCCCTCACCCTTTGTGCGAAATAATCGTTCAGCTCGAAATAAAATGGAAGTTAAAACGAGGTCGATATGTATCTCGACTGGTGCCGGGCTCCAGCTTAAACACATTTAGCTGGCAGAACAAAGAATTTATGTGGACACTGCCGTACGGGCGACAAATCAGACTTATCATTGGTCCTATATCTATGTCTAGCCCTGTATCCGTAGGCATAAACTTCCCCTGTGATTGCTGTGCCCTGTGTCCTTTGACCTGTCCAGGGCACTCGCTCTGTGCATACACACCAACTCTTTAAGCGGTATTTATGCATTTTGAGGGGTACTGGTGCTGGTCCGAGCTCTGTTGCTATTCCTAGTCCCAACCCATAAAAATTCTCTCCATATTCTCTAGTCTCTCTATATTTTCTCTATGAGTTAATTAACAATTTATCTAGATTCCATGCCCAATATGCGGCTGTGAAGTGATTAAGTACCATACTCGTATATGTAAACAGATATCTAAATAGTAAGAAACTTTTTCCATCTGTTTTATCAGCTAATATTCACTGAATATAATCGTAGAAGGAGAGGAAGTGTCTTTATCTTCATCGAATAGTTCTCAGTGGATGCTGAATGTTTGTTTATTTTTAGTTCGCTTTTTTTAGAAGTCTGTGAAGAATTTTAAATTAAAATTATCAACAAAAAGTTGTTCGGTTCCGTTGGTTAACTTTTCGAACTTCCAAGGGTTTATTCTACAACGTTTCGTTGATGATTGTCCAGTTCTTTATCTATTTTCCGCTATCTAAATCCATCAAATACTCGTAATTTTATTGACTCACTGATCGAGGTCTGAATGCATTAAATGACATATGACTCTAGAGGGACAGTACCTCAATTAAAAGGTCTTGAAGTCTTCAACTATTAACAAAATGTTATCTGCATAACATTTGTGGAACGCTTTGATTGATTCCCGGAATCGCAGTGGGCGTCGATAACGAAATGACCATTGCCCACACGACTCTATAAAGGCCAAGAAATATAGCGGCCCAAGTTAAAGTTCGTCGAATACATTCGTGGAAGCAACATGATCGGCAGCAGCACCCAATCCAAGGCGTTGGTCTTGTTGGCCCTCCTTGGCCTGGTGGCAGGAGCATGCTCCGCCCTGCATCGGATACCCGTACGCCGCTCGGAGAAGTATGTGCGGACCCGCCAAAGTCTCATTGCCGAACGGGAGCATGTGGGGGGTAAATACAAACAAATGCAAAGCAATACCAGCAGCAAAAGCACCAACAGCAGCATCAATAGCACCAGCAGCAACACTAGCAACAGCACAACCATCACAAACAGCACCAACAGCACCGGCAGTACCACCGCTGGAAATTACTCCGTAGAGATCCTGACAAATGTCATGAATTTTCAGTACTACGGCAGCATCAGCATCGGAACGCCGCCTCAGAATTTCTCGGTACAGTTCGACACGGGGTCTTCGAATCTGTGGATTCCCAGCGTGAATTGCTTCAGCTTGGTCTGCTTCGGCCATAAGCAGTACGACTCCGCGGCCTCCAGCACGTATCAGGCCAATGGGACCGCCTTCGCCATTACCTATGGCTTGGGCAGCGTGTCAGGGATCCTCTCCACGGATGTGGTGACGGTGGCTGGACTGACAATTGTTGGACAAACTTTCGGGGAGACCACCACAGAAACGGGCACTAGCATGGAGGATGCCTCGTTCGACGGCATCTTTGGCATGGCCTACTCCAGCCTGGCCGTGGACGGGGTTCAGCCGCCCTTCTACAATTTGTGGAGCCAGAATCTGCTGGAAGCGCCCGTGTTCTCCTTCTACCTCGCAAACAATGGCACCGAAGTGGCGAGCTATGGAGGAGAGCTCATCCTCGGTGGTTCCGATGCATCGCTCTACGCAGGCCAACTCGTCTATACTCCCGTAACCAGTCAGACCTACTGGGAGTTCCAAATGGACAGCGTAGCACTGGGTAGCACTACCTTGTGCACGTACTGCCAGGCAGTGGCCGATACGGGCACCTCGCTGCTCATTGCTCCGTACACCATCTATTTGAAGATCCTTTCGATGATGGATCAGGACTTTGACTGCTCTGACCTTTCATCGTTACCCACCCTGACCATCACCATCAGCGGCGTACCCTTCCAGATCCCGCCCAGTGCGTACATCGTGGAATTGGATGGCACATGTACCCTGGGCCTCGAGTGTATACAGGGCATTGATTTCTGGATTCTGGGCGATATCTTCATTGGCCGCTACTACACGGAGTTCGATTTGGGCAACAATCGTTTGGGCTTCGCCTCGCTGAGCTCCGCGAGTATTCTGGGAGCCTTCTCACTATGGAAGATCCTCGGACTAGCAGCTCTTTGTGGACTGTGGAAGTTGTTCAACCTTGCACACTAAACGCATTCGCCTAAATCCTATGAAATACTTACAGCCCAAAATGGATCGATATCACATTAGTCATGTATTGTAGATACCACGAATATCGGTAGCCCATCGCTATCTTATTTTTTTGTTCTCTCTATTTAAATAAATAATACGATACGATATGCATCAGGTCAATTATATTTACAAATCCCACTATGGAGGATCCGTTTAAGCCCAGCTCCGACCTAATTGAATGGCGGAGGATCTTTGGCTTTACTGGAATGTTTTTCAGCTCCACGGGAATCACTGATTGCAAAGTGAGCGGGCCTAATTGGACACCGTTAATTATTGTGGAAAGGAAGGACAGAACCCACAAACCTACAGAAATTGGAGCTGATCTGGAACCGAACACAACAAGCGCTTCATTTATGTGTTAATTATAAACGGTACTCGAAGAGTTTTTTAGTCGGAGTAAAAATACAAAAAAACGAAAAATGCAGTATCGTGGAGAATATCTACCAGGTTGCCTAATTTGGTTCAGATAAGATCATTATTATACCCAGAATGAAGAAATTAATTTTTAGTTGCTAATCCACCCCATTC
Organism: Drosophila subsilvestris; assembly: GCA_035043285.1. Classification (NCBI taxonomy): domain Eukaryota; kingdom Metazoa; phylum Arthropoda; class Insecta; order Diptera; family Drosophilidae; genus Drosophila; species Drosophila subsilvestris. The sequence continues at coordinate 652,889 of JAWNNB010001723.1, read as the reverse complement.
CAGCGCTGCAGTACTACTCATTCTCTCTATCGATCACACACACTCTGCCTCGTTCAGTGCGCGACCTCTGGTGAAAAACGAGTTAAAACGGTGTGTTGGTGTGAACAGTAAGGTAAAAGTGAATAAAAAATTTTAAAATTTCACATAAATCATAAGCTCACAGATATACTGACTGAGTACGCGGATAAAAGTAGAGTCGCGGCAACAGAAGCGACTCACAACGTTCCCTCCCAGTTTATATCATAAATGGTAAAAATATCAAATATTTGAACTTGATTGTTAGTTACGTCCATTTCAATGCGCTACAGACGCAGTTGTAAAATCTGCAGTTCTTGAAGTAAAAACTTACCGTAACTGGAACGATATTCACCCGTGATATATATAGAACAATTTGATGGGTTTTTTAAAAAACATTTATGTATGTATTTCTCTTTTCTTTGTTTCATTCGCGTATTGTGTTTTATTTTCTGTTCTGCGCTTTCTGCAAATGTTGCAAATTAATATTTGTTGCTTCTTCTTTGTAGGGGGTTCTCTTAAGATTCGTTTGATCTTTACTAACCTCAAATATGAGTGTGTGTTTGTGTGTGTGTGTGTGTGTGTCATGTATGGCTGTGTGGGCTCGTCTAATGTAGGACAATAATCAAGTAACTGTACACATTAATTAAAGGAATTAATCCATCGGTTCTCAAATAAATGTTACAACTATTTATGTTCACGATTTTCGGGGTTTTTCTCTGAATCCCTAGAAAGCTTCAAATGGGATTAACTGTATACACATATATGTCTATACATATATACATGTATTTGTATGTATGTATGTATATTCAGCAAAGCCTTTCTTTTAGGATTCACTAAGTAATAAAAACTCAATTGATTTCAAACTATTTTTAATTGTTTATGTTTTTGCCTCTTCTTTCACTTTTTGTAAGGTTTTCGCTTTACTTGGAATTTCGCTATTTTAATATGTACTTTTTCTGGTTTTTTTTCTTCTTGTTTTTTTGCATTTTTGTTTTTTTCTCGGTTGTTTAATTTGTTGTGAAGTTTTTTTTATTGGTTTTTCTCTTCGTTTGTTTGTAAATATATAAATAGGCAGCTTTACGACGTTTTAAAAACAAAAGGGCGCGTGTACGAAATCGTTTCAGTATTTATAGGTATTTTAACAACTATGCTTCTCAAATTGGTGGAAAATGTTTGACATTGCTTACTCGCTTTTGTTCTTGTTGTAAAATTTTGGTTCTTTGTTCTAGAATCTAGAGCATAATGCTAAGTTAGTTGCTTGTTTTGGTATTTTGTCGGTATATTTAGTATAGTACTCGTACTTTTGGTTTGCTTAGCTTTGCTGTGGAACTTACAAAATTAAAACAAAAAGGAGGCGCGAGTAATAATATTTTTGTTTTCTTTTTTGGGTTAAGGCTTTCGTCTATGTATGTATGTATAACATTATTTACCTATTTGGTTTATATGTATTGTATAATTAAATTAATTTAATTTACGGTATTTTTTTTTTAATTGAGTGGCGTATTTTTTCTTCTCTGGCTTTTTTTTTGTTCTGTTCGCTTTAAATATTATTATTATGTTTTATTTATGTATATTCTTGAGTATTTTCTTGTTTGTTTTTCTTAGAAAAAAATTCTGGCGTATAAAAGCTTAATTTTGTTAGGTTGTTCTCGTTCTCGTTCTAGGTGTAACTAGAGGTAATCTTGAAGATACTCGTACATACATATATACATCTGTATGTATAAGCATATATATACGTGTATATATATATATATATATATTCATATGACTACATCAGTTTCTTTGGCTCTTCTAACCGAATGTCCCCGGCACACGGACCTGAACTGAACGGACCTTCGTCTGCCTTCTCTGTTTCTTTATATATATATATCAGACTGAATTGGGGCGTTTTTTAGGCGAAAGTGAAGGCAAGGACATCACCATTAGACATTTGTGTGTGTTGTGTGTAGTGTAAAATGTAGGTTTTTTCTTTTTTTTTGGATTTTACTATACATGTACACGTATGCGTGCATGTACATCTCTGTCTGAATGTGTGTGGGGGTTCGCGATACCTCGTCTGTAAACATATACATATTTATACACGTTTATGTATGTACATACATATATCGTACATACATATGCATACCTCACAAATTTCCGCTTTTATTGGGTATGCATACATATGCATATGTATATAAATTTGTTAATATAAATTTCGACTAAATTGCTCGCATTTCGCTTAGCTTGATCTAAAAATTGTAATTGCACCTTTCTTACCTACATTCGGTATTAGTTTAACTCTTAATTTTCTTTTAATTTCACTTTCACTTTGTCTTTTTAGGATTTTTATTTTTGTTTTAATATTAAAGCTAAAGCTAATGTTAATGTTAATGTTGGTATAGGTTTAAGTTTCTAGCTTGTTGAAATCTGCTTGATTTGGTTTTAGTAGCTTTAGGTTAGTTGCTTGTTTTTCATAAATGTATAAGGCTCTGTGTAGTTAAGATCTAATAGACACCCAAAAGAACACCAACCAATGGTCAGAAGCGATTGGGGGAAAAGATAAAAAAGGGACATGTAGAGGAAGAGGAAGCCTTGAATGAGGTCAAAATTCCAGTCTAAGATCTATATAAAGTGTCTAACGTCAGGTCCTTGTCAAGGGTCATCGAAATACTAAGCTAGGGCTATAAATTTATCAACACTAATCAGACCGAATCTGAGGATCATCTGATGTCTAGTTTCTTCACCTTCACCTTCCTTTCCTTTCCTTCCCATTACCTTTCTTCTAGTTAGTTTGGTTCGCCTAATAATAATTGTTTAGTCTTTACAAATATGTATGTATGATTATATTTAAAAAAAAAAATCTATGTACAGTTAGACCCCGGTGTGTTCAACACTCGTTCAACTTTCGACTAGAAATGAGCGCCTAAGCATATGCAACAAATTGGTTTTTCGCTATTCCTACTTAAATTTTTGTTTTGATTCATTTCGGAGTTTTGGAATTATATATATGTATGTTTGTGTGTATGTATGTATGTATGTATATGTGTGTGAGTGTTTTAGTTAGTCAACATGTAATACCACTTGAATTGCTTTTTGATTTGTTGATTTCAGATTTCAGAATTCAGAATTAAAATGCTGTCGAAGTAATCGAACAAAACTACTAATCGCATTAAAACTAAGTAACTAGTACGAGTATCACCAGCAGCCCCGACCCATATCCATATCCATATCCATATCCTTAGACCCCCCACACCTAAACTACCAGCAATTCCAGCAGGAAGACAATTTGTATTCGTATTGCTTTTGGGAACGCTTTTGGGGTGATTGTTGCTGATCTCTACCGTATGTAATGTGTGTAATATCAACTCTAGGCAAAATCGAACCTCAAACAGGAACAGAACGAACTGCGAGTGAACTGCGACTCTGGCGACTTAAACTTAATGAAACCTTGCCTTTAAACTACTCAGGACACATCTCTATTAGTATTTTTGTATATTTTTGTATCATTATCCATAGTACCATTATACATACGAGTACATTGTAGTTTTTGCTTTATTCTACATGCGCGTATTCAGCATGGTTCTCTAAAAAATTTTCTTTGCGCCTTTCTCTTGCTCCTTGCTTTGGGTATAAGCGTTAACAAATATTTATGTAATTTCCATTTTTGTTTTTGGGCTACTATTTTCAGCTAATTTGTATCACAAAATATGTGTAGGTGTGTGTGAGTGAGTGAGTGTAATGAACATTAACATACATTTTCCAAATAGTAATTCAAATACATATTTACAAGCTCTATATAAATGTTTTTCTTTCTTTTTTTATATTTGCTCTTTTTGTTTTTTAAGAGGTTTTTTTCTTTTAAAATGTAGTTATTCTTATTTTTCATTTCTTAGGTCTGTCGATTGTCGCAACTTTTTGTTAGTGTATGTTTTGTGAGTGTATCTCGGATCTCGATCTCTTACTAAGGAGCTTCGTCTTCCCCTTCTTGAGTTCTTTCGTTGAGTTAACTATTTTTTTGTGGGGGTGGGGAGGGGGGGGCTGCGCCGAGCCTAAGCCTAAGCCTACGGGGGAGCCAAGCGAGCGGTGCGAGTGCTGCGAGAGTGCTCTTCAATCCGCGTTTCGTCATGTTTCGTTAAGTAATAGGACGGGCGAGATACCCATACGAGTATGTATGTATGTACATATCAGCTAGTGCAATCAATCCCTAGGGGGCGATCATCATCTCATCCAGCTCTCTCTTTTGGGTGTATGTGTGTGGGTGTGTGTGTGTGTGTGTACGAGCTAGAGTGAAAGATCTGTTGTGAATCTGAATCCTAGGCTACTCGCAGGATGATTATAGGCTATATGCTATTTACAATTCACGGGCATTGTTCGATCTCTGTCGTAAGCTTTCCTCTCACCTTCTCCGCCTCTCACTTTAGCAGTTATCACAAAGTTATCCATGTATATACAACTAACCGTATCTGCGTATCATCCTTGTCACCTATCCATCCCATCAGTGGCGTTATCTACGTAATATCCCTTTTGAGTATATCCGTGTATATGTATGTATAAAGGTAAATAATTGCAGTAAATGTAGCAAAATCGTAAGCAATATGCTCTGCCTTAATAGTAGTCGTTATCTCTATCGCTATCGCTAATCATCGCGGATCGGCTAATGGGGCTAAAGTATCGAATATCAAGTATCGAGCACTTCAATTCAGTGTGTGTGTGTGTGTGTGTGTGTGTGTGTGGGTGTGGAATTGAGTGAGAGAAAAGCGAGATATAGAGTTGTGGGAAGGAAGGGCATTCTTACATCGAGAAATAGAGAGAGAGAGGATAGATTTAGCGCGAGAGAGAGAGAGAGAGAGATAGTGATACATGTTGGAGCAGTGAGCTTTTTGGAGGTTAGTCTAGCTCTTGAGGTTACAGGTTACAGCATTCATTATCTTAATCTATATATTTAGTCTAACTAAGCATGGGCATGGGCATGGCTGGGAGCGTTAGTGCTCGTGCTCGTGCTCCCTCTCCACCGAGCGGCTTCATTTATTGCTCCATGCTGCTGCTCTCCGCGGAAGCTGAAGCTAAAGCCGAGGTCGAAGCCGAAGCTGCAGCCGTAGCCGTAGCCGCAGCCGTAGCCGAAGACTGATGCCGCAACAGAATCTTGGGCTAGAGGAACTCTCGCTTGCCGCTCCTTGGACCGCTGCTGCCTGTGGGCGTTGGTAGCGTGGGTGGCGGCCCCGTGGGCGAGGTGGTGGCACTACCAGCCGCTGGCGTGCCGCTGCCCGGAGGCGTGGCCGCCAATGATGTCGGGGTCGTGGCTGTCGGTGTCGAGGGCAGCTGGGCCGCCGTAAAGTCCTCCTCGAGCAGGCGCAGGTGCAGCAGCTCCGTTGGACAATCACCGCTGGGAGAGCCTGTCCCTGCTGCTGCTGCTGCCGCTGCCGCTGCCGCTGCAGGTGATGCTGACGCTGCCACGCTCGTCGTACCAGATCCAGCGGCGCCCGTCAGAGTTGTGGTCGTTGAGGCCGCGCCGACCAAGGCGAGTGTCTGCTTAGGAGGCGCCGGTGCTTTCCTGCTCTTCGAGCGTCGCTTCTTGAGCATCAGTGGCCCCAGGCCGTTGCCTCCCGCGCTCGACACAACTGGGACGCCTGGATTTAGTAGACCGCTGCCAGCGCCAGCCCCTGGTCCCGCTGATGACGTAGGGGATGAGATGGTTATCACAGTGTCCACGGGCGTAGTGACCGTCACTGTCGCCGGGGTCGTGGGCGAGCCCGTCCCAGGCCCTGGCCCTGGTCCTGGCCCTGGCCCTGCCGCGACGCCGCTCGCGCCGCAGCCCGCACAGATCTCGTCGCCGGGCGTCGTCTGGCCGCTGCTGTTGTCCCCCTGCTGCGGCCCGAGCCGCTTCACCAGCTCGCCCAGCAGGTCCTCAATGCGGCCTATCCGCTGTTGCATGCGCTGCAGCTCTAGCCGCACGTCCACCTTCAAGTCCAGGACGGTGGCGATGAGATCTCGCTGCGCCAGCGTGGGCGGCGTCTCGCGCAGGCCCGTGTCATACGTGTCCGAGGTGGTGGCCCGCGAGCTGGCCATCTCGATCTGGCGCTCTCGCTCCAGGGCCAGGTTGCGCTCTCCCTTCACCAGCGCCGTCACTGCTCCAGTCCCTCCGCCAGTTCCGGATGAGCCCGGTCCTGTGACTGACGCAACTCCTGGCGCTGCTGCTGTTGCTGCTGTCCCTGCTACAGTGGCTGCTACGGGAGCAGAGGCCGCCCCTCCATCTATGACCACACGGCTGTCGCGACTGGGCGGGGAGGAGTCCACCTCGCCGCCCTCGTCGATGGTGTCCTGACGGGCGAGCGTCGCCTGGCTCGCCTGCAGCTTGGGCGCCTTTGGGAAAACCTGAAGGTGACGTTTAATGGAACGATGTGGATGTGGCAGGTGGCAATGCCAATGCGGATGCAGATGCGGAGGCGTAGGCGTAGGCGTAGGACAGGTAAAGATTCAGGCAGAAAGTGGTTGAGGTTCGGATAGGTACAGTTACAGTTACAGGCAGAGGTCGAGGTTCAGGTTCAGGTTGAGGTCGAGGTTGAGGCAGCAGGTTGAGGTAGAGGTACAGTTGTGTTCGGTTGGAGGAGAAAAGTGAGAAAAGTGTTTAGGTTGTTTTTTTTTTCGATTTAAATTTCATTTTTTTTGTTTTTGTTTTTGTTATGGGTTAGTTGCAAAAGTTGGTTTCGGGTTGGTTTTGTTGAAGCATTCATTCAGTTTGTTGTTGTTGTTGTTGGTTGTTCAAAGTAGTTGTTGCAGATGTTCATTGTTGCAGTGTGAAAGGCAGATGGTGCAATTTGGTTTCCAATCGGTTGCAGGTTGTGTTGCAGGGTTACAGAGTAGCAAGTAGTTCGATCGATTTGAAGCCCAATTCGGAATCATTTTTTAATTGTTGTTGCAGGTTTTTTTTTATATATTTATTGCAGTTGTTGTTGTTGTTTTCGCAAGCAATGTTTTGTGGGTTTTTCAAAAATTTGATTTTTGATTTTTATTTATTTTTAATTTTTTTTTTTTTTGTGTTTGCACGAGAAAAAGTGTCAACGATAAACGGAAGAATAGAAAACATATCAATTGGTTTTAGAATCAGTAATCATTCTAAAGGCAGGTGTGTGTGCGTGTGTGTGTGTTTGGGTCAGGGGTGTAGGGTCTGGTGTGTGTTTCATTGGGGGTGGCGGTGGTGGTGCGTGGGGTTCATCACTAAGCGCACTACATTAAAGTTGGGCGACGAGCAGGGCGGGCCAGAATGCGGTTTACATAGCTGAGATAGCTAATGCTTAACTAATTAATATCAATAAGAACGTGTAGCTAGATCAACTTTAGTATCCTTACAGTAAACGTTTGAAAAATATATATTTGTCAGACATACTTTTGGTTAAGTTTTTTTTTAAATGGCGTGTAGAACAATAAATTTAGAAATATCGTTGCTGATTGATCAAGATAACAAGTCGATAACAATCAAAAAAGTCATAATATCGGAGTATGTATTCGCAAACTACGCCACGCCAACGATTTTGTGTGCACTATCGATGGCAAAATGTACCGGAAAGCATTCAATATTGCCCGCCGCCCTTTCGCTTATCGATAGCCAATAGATGGCCAATCGATCGCAGTCAATTTTGTGCTAGAGTGTGTGGGAAAGCCAACTAACATAACAGTAAATCAAACTAATTGTTCGAGAACTTACTTTGCTTAATTGTAAATGCTTATCAATTGTATTGAACAATTATCAATGGTTGATCAGAAATTAGAAAGTAACGAAATGAACGCAAAATGAGCGAGTAAAGAGTAGCGAGTCGCGAGTCGCGAGTCGCGCAATCGGAATCGTTGTTATTAACGGATTTCGGCATTAGTAACGGAATCAAATTGGGGAAGAGCAAACGAATGGCAAAAAAAAAGACAGACAGAGTTATTATTAATAATGGAAACCTAAGATAGTCAATCGAATATTTGTATGTATTTATATGTATGTATGTTTTTACCTATCCATGCATACGTGTATACATGGATAAGTGTTGACGTGTGTGTGTGTGTGTAAGAGTGGGCCTGTGTGTGTGTATATTCTTATGGATCATCAAATTAAAACGAATCAAAATATCAATAAAAATATATATAATATTTTAAAGTAGTTCGAAAAGTTAATCTTCGAACTGTTGTTGTGTGTGTTGTGTGGTTGTTTATGTTGAGCTTTGAGCAGTTAAGGGTTAGCGATTAACGGTAATTACTTTGTTGCCTTGTCCACCATTGCTACTCGAAGTACTACTCTGCCGCGCCTGGGCGGTGCTCTCACGGAGACTCTCGCGGGCGCTCAAACTTCTCGAGACGGCTACCTTGGCGCTAGTGTCGCTAGCTGAATCGACGCTTGAACTGCCCAGAAGGCGTCCCCACTTGCTGGCACGGGTACTCCGCGCAGATGGTGGACCCGATGAGGGCGAGGGTGATGGCGATGGTGATGGTACGGCGGCGGTCGTTAGGATGCGTGAGTCCTCGGTTAATGTCAGTTTGGCTGGTAGCTTCTTGTATATGTTGTTTGTTGTAGATTGTTGGTTTAGTTTTAGATTTAACGAGCATTTTTATTGTTTTGTTAGGATAGTCGAGCGCAAGATATATTGAAAAAGCGGGGAGACATGAGAAAGAAGATTGATAGACAGATAGAAAGATAGGTAGATAGATAGAGAGAAGAAGAGAGAAAAGGAAAGAAAAAAATTGTGTTGGTGAAGCGAAAAGATCGCCGAGTGGGAAAGGAGTTTCATAGGATGCACGGTTTCATTTGGCAGAGTTTTGTATGTGTAATGATCACGGTTGTGTGTGTGTGTGTGTGTGTGTGTGTGTGGGGTGGAGGGAAATAATATAGAATTTTCCGTTAGTAATTTGATTTTAGTTCAATTTCAGGTTAAGATGATTTCAATTTGAGCCAAATTCACAATCAATTTTGTTCAGCACAAGAGAAAATAGTTGAAAAGTAAGCAGAAATCAAATACAACATGTAAAGAAAAGAGATAGATATATATACAGAGGAAGAGAGAGGGAGAGAGAGAGAGAGAGAGTACAGTTACACGGTACAGTTGTGTGGCAAAGCATGTGTGTGTTGGGTGATCGAGAGTTAGATCCAGTGTGGTGAATTTGCGGTTGATTGATTGTGAGTGGAAAAAGTTATGCGAGAAAGCATGGTCAAGAAAGACAGAGACAAAGACAAAGAAAGACACACAACGAGCATAAGTCACTTTTAATACAGATCACATCATTGGTAAATAGTATTGGTTAGGCAATTCAACGAGATTAACATCAATTATCGACTAGAACTAGAACTAACACACCAGCCACAGCGGTGGCTTCCACTCGGCCCACGTCTGGTGGTTGCGGCGGCGGCTGTGTCTGCCGATCGCCTGGGGTCTGTGGCTGTGGCTGGAGCTTTGTGTAATTGTGGTTAGCTAACGACAATGCTTCGAAAGAAATGTTAGTTTGATTACTTGGTTAACTGGAAATGCGGTACAGAACGATAACACAAAAACACAAGCCGGAAACAGAATATAAACGAAATGAGGACAAAATATCACAGCTTTGGGATGAGTACTCCCAAAAACTAAGCAAAAGTGTCTCTTCGGGGACCGAAGTTGCAGATTACTTTCTTTGGTAACTATATAAATGAGTGATAAAACAATTTTCCAATACGCTGTAGAGTTACAAATGTAACTCAATTATGCATAGCGTGGGTGAATAATCTTTAAAATGTTTATGGACTTCTCTTTAATCATCGACTGAGCGTTCGAGGTTTAGTCATACATGAGAAGAAGAGCGCATCGTATTGGCTACGCCAGATTAGCCTCATGCTTTAAAAACGCTTTACAAACGGAGAGACAAGTTGGCATATTACATAATAACACTATCGGATATGGGAGAGGATCCACTGCACTTGAGGATTCCCTGCAGGGGGATAACAAAAGAGGGAATCTGCGAACAAAAACAAGAAATTACGTGAAATGAAGATAAAACATAAAGAGAGCACTACACAATAACGATAACAATAACGATAACGAAAAGCATTTACTGGAACACATCAAAAGCAGAATGCACAGCGAGAGAGAGAGAGAGAAAGAGAGAGCAAAGAAAACTCTTGCACTAACCTTAACCCGTTCCACCTCGCCGTCGCCTTTCTCGACATCGCTCTGACCAGAGCCCGTGCCGCCACCGACGATATCCTTGCTGCCGGCTTGGACCTGGGGTGTGCGCCGGAACTTGGAGAAGATCTTGCGGACGAGATGGTCCTGATTCTGTGGCAATTGCGGCTCGTTCTTACGCCGTTCGGCCAATTCTTTTTCGCGCTTCACATCAGCCACCTTGCGAAAAATCAGTCGATGTCTGAGATTGTAGGTGAGCACCAGATTGCGTGCAAAGCTATTCGCAAATGCCGAATAGAAATCGAGGACTTCGAGCAATTTATCACGTTTGATGGCATGCAAATCACAATAGGTCAGAGCGCGCACATTGGCCGCGCTCTGGCCAACGGCCGAGTCCTTCCAGAATTGATCGCCGAAGACGTCGCCTTTGCCTGCAATGGAATCCAAACGAAACGAAACGAAAGTGCAAGTGGAATCGGGGAAAACAAATTGGGAATTGAATTGGAAATCGATCTTACCCAGTATTGCCACAACCTCATCGTCTTGTATCACCTCCAGGCTTCCCGTCACAATGAAACAGAGACTGTCGATGCTCTCGCCGGTATGGTAGAGCAGATCTCCTGGCGCCGAATGGGACATCATGAAGTGCATCGCTAAAGCCCGGAGACAACCATCCGAGGCCAGACGAAATGCCGGATGCTCGTTAAATACTTTGCGATTTAGATGAACACATATGTCAGCCTTCATATCTTTCGGACAATAGTTTAGTACCTGCGAATTGTGAATGAGTTGCGAGTGGCATTCTCTCATTGGGTTCGAATTGGATTGGATTGGCTTGGCTTGGGTGTGGGTATTGGTATTGGTATTGGTATGGGTATGGGTTGTGTTAGCCAACCGTCTCTAAGGGGCTCTGACTTGGCTTTGGCTTGGCCTAAACCCTATATCGGTGGTAATTCAGTTGAAGAAAATTGACTAGGACATACACTTTGTGTGCTTTGTGTGCGGACCAGAATCAGCCGCGGTTGCCACCTGAATTAATTAACCAGAAAAATCTACGAGTTTTAAATATTTAATTTACGATAAAGTTGAATAATATCAAGTACCCCAGGAAAGTGCTCCAGCAATGTACTTTATTTTAAGTCTTTGCATTTGGAATCGCCATCAAATAAATAGCGTAACTTTATCGAGTTTATTCTTATTCAAATTTCTATTAAGATATTAATAAATAATGAGCACATATTTATGGGTACACTTTACGCGGCAGTGTGGCAACCGGGCTCGCTCTCATCGATGGGATGTGTCCTTGGGGATTTGATTGGCTCTAGTGGCTATCGAGACACGCACACACACGAACACGTACACGTACACGTACACGTACACAAATACACATACAATATCAAATAGGTGTGTGCGTGTGTCTGTCTGTCTGTCTTTTTGTGTGTGTGGGAGTTGCTGTGACTGTCTCTGGCGATGTGTGTGTGTGTGGTTGTGTGTGTCTGTGTGTTGAGTGCTTTGGGGCTGCTTCGTGGAGATTACCCCCACAGAAGCAGCCGCGCTCGTTGGGGCCAGAGGAGGGACAATGGGGGGGGGCCTAGTTAGGGGAACTTAATTGCGGCACAAACTACAGTCAACGAAATAGGTATAAAGGTCAGTTTATTTGGCTTGAGCAAACGTTGCATTCGATTGGTTCGGGTAAACTCTCGTTATCAGTTGAACCAAACACTTTTCATATCAGATTGATGGGCGCACGCACCCCCATCCAGGTTGTGGTTGGTGGAGAGAGGATAGATAACTGGGAATAAGGAGGGGGTGGGGGAAAGTGGGCCGATGGAGGGGGCGCTGCGCTGTTTGGTTCAAGTTCATCTAAAGGCATGAATTTGACGGACGCTTTTCGTTTTGGCCCGGATTTCGCTCGCGGGCAAACACAAACACGTGGGTGGAGAACACAGATTTCGATCGATTAGCTAAAGTTTTTGTCAAAAATGGTTGTTAGTTTTAAAGAGAGAGAGAGAGAGAGCTTAAATGATGCTTCCAGATACATATGTTCACAAGTAAATGAACCGAACCCACACACACAGCTTACCTCGGACCTGCATCTGTGGGTGGGTGGGTTGTTTTTGTTTTGGTTTTCGAACAGTTTATAAATACGAGTATTTTTTGAAATGCAACCTGGGGCTTTCCTTCTTTCGGGAGAGGCCCATTCCCTGGAAAAGCGTTTCTAATCTTAGGCCTAATAATGCGAGAAGCGGCTTCAAAATAAAATGGAAAGCAAAGCGGAAAAGCAGCGCCAAAATGGATTTGTCGAGACTACTACACAGAGACGTAGGCGAGAGAGAGAGAGAGAGAGAGAGAGAGTGAGATAAAATGTATGTGCGGTGTGTTTCTATGTGTGTGTATGGTGTATCTGTACATTGGCCTATGAAGACTAGCGAGTCGAAGATGAGAGTGATACGATGGCGAGTAACAAAACTGTGAGCCAAGATAAATAAGGATTGAAAATGAGTAGAGAGGAAACACTGCAATGCAACAGATGTGGCAGCACTGTTGGTGATCAAAACCAAAGACAAATATATGAGAGAAATAAATTTACAGCGAGTGGCGAGTAACGCCACCAAATGATATATAGAGAAGTGTGGAGATGGAAAGTAAAAAAAGCCCTTCAAAAGTGTCATGGCAATGACAACCAGGCGACAAGTCACGTGTCTCAAGTGACGAGTAAAAAACGTTACTTGAACTAGAAGTGTGCGAAAGGTGTAAAGAAAAGTGAGAAAGGCTGAAAAGGAAATGACTGACGTGTATGATAAATGGATAAAAGCGAGGATTCGTGAGTACTAAGTAACAAGTAGCGACTGGCATATGGAGAAAAACATATATACATATGTAGGTGAATGGATGAATAATGTTAACATTAGCGTGTGAGTGTGTATGCCGAGTGTGCTCAAGATACAGTGATAGATTGAAGTGCTATAGGCTATATGTAGAATTTAGCTAGCTAAAGTATTTACAAGGGTAACCCGTTGCCCAGTACTTATTAATATCGAGAACCCATAAATTTGGGACGTTTCAAAGTAAACATGTATCCCAGCTGAGATAATGCTTGACCGCACTTAAAAGTCTTCTCAGTCCTTTCTCTGAATATGATTCGATGAAGCTTGGATCTGTAAGCTGGCTGGCGATAAAAAATGCTTAAGCAACCCCTGAGACTAGGATTTTTGTTTATCTAAGGGAGTCTGGGGAATCTCCCAATTAGATAGCCATCAGGCATGATCCCCGGCTACAGCTGGATGTGAACGCACTACGAATTACTCACCTTCTCGGTGTCCAGACCCTTGGTCATGGCCCACGTGGAGACGACATAGTCCATCACGCGCTCACTGAGGGCCTTGGGCACCTCGTGCAACTTCATGAACTCCCTCACGTTGTTGAGCATGTCGTGGTACTTGGCCGTCGCCGAGGTCATCTGCTGTATGATGGTGGTCACATGACCAAAGATTGTGGCATACAGCAGAGCTATAAGCGCAACCAAACGAGAGAGATAGAGAGAGAGTGTGATTATTAAGATTATGCTGGGAGTGTACACAGAGTAGGATTTGATAGTTTCTTTCTTTTTGGTAGATTAATATTGGACACACAGCTAGATAACACTGGATGTGTCGGTGTTTGTGTGAAATGTGAAAGACACATACATATATGCAGTATAGTATAGTTATCAGTGTGCGCTGATACTCGCTGATTCAACTACTCGCTGTGAAAAAAAAGACGCACAGGTGCGCGACTAGAACGTTAATAAATGCCACAGATTGGACTAGCACACAAATGGGATGACGACTCTGACAGAGACATAACAAAGAGCTAGAGTATGGTGGAGAATGAAAGGGGAAGTCTGCAAGGGACTGCATAGGCACAGCATGCTCTGAGGTTGTTGCCTCCTTTTGGGTTGATCGAATGCTGCGCCTGTGCAGTTACGAGGGAATAAATACAGCGACAATGCGTTACAGTAACGAGTAAATGATAACGTGTAACGTGTAACGAGTATAGAGAATTGTGCAACTGAATGACGACAGAGCAGATGAAGGAAGGTGGACCACCTCAGACATTCGAGGTAGATGTTGAAATGCTGAAAAAGCGCTACATGGACATGGCTGCAGAGTTCAAGCTGTGTGGCTAAATGAGGCTATACCAACTGGAGCAGTTTATTAGTTCTAGCGGCGCAAATTGATTGCTTAGCTTTTAAATGATTGCGAGAATCGGAATCAGAATCGAGATCGAGATCGGTATTGGTATCGGTATCGAGTTCTATTTAAAAGCGTGACGCGTGTGCGGGGTATTCAGAAACTTGGACGCGGCAACGGAACGTGTTAAGGACACAGCACCTGCAATGATCATCATGCAGATGGTGAACACCTTCTCGTTGTCTGTCTCCGCGGCGACATTGCCGAAGCCAACCTGTGGATGGGCAGAGAAATACGAAGAGAGAGAGAGAGTTGAGGTTGAGTCCATTTGAGGTTAGCTTGAGTCTGGTTCAGGGCTGCGCCCCGCTCACCGAGGTCATGCAGGTCATGGTGAAGTACAGCGCCGTCACATACATGCTCTTCCTTGACGGCCCGTTCACCAGTTCTGGCCCCGTGTCATTGCTCCAGATGTAGGAGTACGGAGATTGCGTGACATTCGCCAGCTTCCACAGCCAGCTGTATTGGATCTTTGTGGGCATAGAAAAATAGATTATCCTTTGGCAGATGAGGCATCCATGCGGGCATTGGGCCGGGGCCTTACCCCATTGTCCGCATCGCTGCGCCCAATCGAGTACCAGATGCAGGCCAACCAGTGGGCCACCAGCATGTAGAAGCAAAGCAGCAGGATCAGCATGGCAGCTCCGTACTCCAGGTAGCGGTCGAGCTTTCGCACAACCCGGCCCAGGCGCAGCAAGCGCACCACCTTCAGGGCACTGAACAGCGACCCGATGCCGTCCTCGTCTCGGTCGAACGCATTGAAGACGTCATATGGCAGGCAGCTGAGCAGATCAATGATGAACCACGACTTGAGGTAGTTCATTCGTATCACCTTCGGATCACTGACCACCTCGCCGCCCGGGCCCACGAATGTGGTGTGGAAGTTTAAAACTAAAATTGAGTACAGAGAGAGAGGGTCAGTAATCGGCTATTAGATATACTATAGAGAGTCGCCACTTACCAATATCTATAAAGAATATAACATCGACTATCGAATCGACCACGAGAAGGGAAACATCCTCTGAGGTTTTATTTTTAAACGCTACATTGTATGGCACCTGTAAGAAATGAACAGAGACAGCAAATCGATGAAATTCTTGAGACTTTTTTGGTTGACAAGGTTTAGGAGGAGGATTTCCATAGCATTTAAATAAATTAAACACGGATCGGCGGTTAATGGATAACTGATGTATGAAGATGTACGAATATATGGATGGAAAATATATACATAGCTTGGGAAGGGGTAGGGAAGGGCTCCTGTATGTCTTTATTTAGTGAAGATTTGTCGTCGCTGTAATTCGTAGCACAGATTCTCCGTTGCAGGAGCAACAGTTGGCCCATTGTTGCTTTCTCAACTGTTGCCCCAAGTGGCAGTTACAAGCCTCTTATCATGGCAGGGCTTGGGTTGGGGGCTGCCAGGATTACACACGTCTGTCTGCCCTGCCTCCTTGCCTGTGTTGCCTCTGCTTCTGCTACAGAGCCTGAGCATATTAATTTAAGCACATAAAACATAACAACCTCTCGTCCCAGCCCCCCATAAAGCTCAGGCTCGAATAAGGCTGGGGGTAGACTGCCAGAATGGTGTTCAGAGGAGGGCTGTAGAGCAGTGTCTGAGCAGCCACTTGGTCATGTAAATGTGTGCACTTGCCTGCCCCTGCCACTGCCTCCTGCTTGTCCCTTTTGCACCCAGTCTCAACGTTAATGTCTGGCAAAGAGCATTATCTGATTCCTTGACTTGCACTCGAGCCCCATACGATCCCAGGCAAGTGCATTTGTGCAAGATGGAGCTTTGCGTGGCGTTTGCTTTAAGCTGCTGTTACACAACAGCCATTCATACGTAACAGGATTTATTAGCTCAAATTTGCAGTTTGCGGCCAATTGAATCGGCTTCTACCATCGGGAAAATAGTGCCCAGATCGAAGATGTTATTTAATGCAAATAGGAGCATATTTTATGACAGCAAATACCACTTGTGCATCCTTTGTGAATGGGGAGAAATGCAACATAAACACAGAGCCAAATGTTGCAGCCAGAATGAATGTCTGTGGCGTAACGCAAGCTCAAGATTGTGAACTATTCGATTTTAAGACTACAAAAGAGTGTTATTATTATCCAAACAAAATATAACTTTCACAAGACTTGCTTTTGGACAGTCATCAATCAGGAATCAGTTGATGATTTTCCTCATTGCCTCCCCAATTTATTTCTGATGCCAGTTGCATTGCCTCCTAGCAACATTTTTCCTCTATTGTTTCTAATCTCTTCTAAGAATAAATTACCTTCAAGCGTTTTGTAATCGTACCCGGCATTACCACTACCACTAGCACAACAGTAGCTACTGGCAAAGTTTCAGATATGTACATTCTAGACGTCAGTTTATCTTAAAGTTGTGACAGTAACTAAGTTCTGGCTTGCAGGAAAGAAGACTTGCAACAAATACGAGTACGAGTATGTACGAGTATGTACTCGTACCGCAGAATATCATTAAACAATAAGAGAACGAAAACTGTGCAACCTAAAAACTGAAACTAGAAACAAGAAACAAAAACAACAACGGAGCGACAAAGTGCAACTTTTGGCTTGGAAGAAAGCAGACAATCAGTGGGGTGCTGGGACCTCAACCAGAGAGAGGAGTGGCCAAATGTGTGCGGATGCGGATCTTGCGGAGGCAGCTTGGGCTGAGCGCAATTTAAGCGAAAATGTTAACATCTTCTTGACGGAAATAGACACAATTTGAGCAGACAAGCGACGAGGGGCTATGAAAAGGCGTCGGAGGCTGCTTTGTGTGGCACGGGGCATGCCACATACATATGCCCCACGCATTGAGTGATGGGCACTCTAATGCCAGGGGCGTATGGAGCAGCTCCCAACATAGGCCCTGCTCCTGCTCCTCTCTGAAAGTAGTCTATCCCATGTCAAAAAGTATGTTCAAGTCGTTGTTTAACATTCATAATGTTGGCGTTGTGGATAGGTAGGAGAGCAGTGGGGAGTAGAGACGATGGGGGGAGGTAACAAAAGAAAGAAAGGCAAATTAGGAGATTATAAGGGAGAAGGAAGTAGATGGAGGAACACATTTGTTAGATGATCAAATGAAGAGGAACGAATGAGAATGGAGGGAAGGTGGGGACCTGAAGGGAGAGTGGAATAGAGATCTGGAGATGGAGAATCACTCACCATGATGGCGGTATAAAATGTTAAACACAATATCACCCAGTCCCAAATTGCTTTAAATGCACAATAATGCAAGAGTATGTGTGGCGGCGTCTTCGGCGCTTCCTGTCGGTATTGTGGCATAATATCCGCGCTCAGTGACATCATCTGCAGTGGAAAATATATACCATATAGCCAAAGATATACATATGTATATGTTTATATTGTAGTGTATAGGGAAGGACTGGTGATGGTGACTCACATGCGCCAGATTGGACTGCTTTGTGGGGTCCTTCAGCGTGGGCAGATGGGCGCTGAACTGGCGGCTCCGCGTCACCGAGCGGGCCAACTTGGCGAACTTGGAGAGACCTAAAACTGGTAAAAATAGATTAACCGCTACAATGGATGACAACACCGACACAGACACCAAGAAACGTAACGTAACGGACGATCGTAACGGAGCGAGACGAACCAAAAAATAACGGCAGATAGATAGAGTTAGAGAGATATACGATACGATAAGATACGGTACGGTATACGATACGGTACGGTATACGATACGGATACGGATACATAGATTATTTGCAGATCGAATTGGGTTTATTGTTGAGTTTTTCGTTGAGTTTTTTTGTTGTTGAATTGTTGTTGAATTGGTTCAATTTGTGTAAGCATAATATATATACATGTGTATGTGTGTGTGTGTGTGTGTGTATATTGAGGTGTGTTTGTGTTGTGTGTGTGTGTGTGTGTGTGTGTGCGGGGTGCAAGTGTGTGTGTGCGTGTGTAGACATGGAAAGAAAGAGCAGAACAGTAGAGTGATAAGAGAGTGCGGAATGGATACACCCTTCCCTCAGAGTAAGAGGGATTGGATTGGGAACAGATCGGATAATAAGATCCGGATGCAACATACATACATACATACATACATACATACATACATACATATGTACATACATATATGATCAGTTAGGCGCAAGGCGATATCCACTTACCTCCCTTGGTATCCTCGCTGTCGATGGGCTGCTTGAGGGCCGTTATATCCCGGAACGTCAACAGGAATAGCACAACCAGATCCCTTTCGTTCCGTATGGGCGCCACCTGCAACAGCAGCCATAGTGGGGTCTCTGCGGCAACGGAACAAAAAGGCCAGAATTAATAAAAATTTTCCATAATCCCGATGGGGTTAATGATGATGGGGCATGATAATGACGGCATTACTTCTCATCCTGTGCGGCGGCCACAGTCGATTGCGCTTTCCAAACGATAAATAGACAGACAGATAATCCCCATTCGAATTCAGGTCACAACAGGCCCACATACCTCACAGACGTCACAGACCGACCCCAACCCACAGACGGAACGGACAAACATTTCATTGGATTGCAATTATTGATATGGGAACGTTCGATAATGTATGCTTGGTGCTGAATGCCAAATGCCGATTACAGACAAATGACCGGGCAGAGTGTGGCATGAAAATGCAATTGCATGCATGTACAGTGCGTTGCATAGTCGTAGGCCAGTTGACAGCATCTGTTGGCTGGCTGATCGATTGGCTTATTCATTAATTATAATGCGATAATCAAAGAGATTTGGGCCCTCAATCGGAGTCAAAGATTTAACTTTTTAACACAGATTTGAATGGGTGTAAGTGTGAGTGTGAGTGTGGGGAGTGTACAAAACTGCACTGTACTTTAAATGGTTAGAGATTTAATGGTTTCGTGGGGCACTGTCTGTGGGTGGAGGCCCTTCGCTTGGCTTGACTGGCCTCTGAAATAATTGCAGCTTGATTTGCATGGTGGCATGGTTCTCTCTCTCTCTCTTTATCTCTCTCTCTGCTGGTGTGCGCAAGTGTGTGTGTGTGTGTGTGTGTGGGGGGGGGGGGGGAATTCATAATTAGTATCTAATTGCAAGCGCAATTTGCTGCTTCCGTTTCCGTTTTCGTTTCCGGTTAATGTTTATGTTTCTGCTATAATCCCGTACCCCCTTCCCCATGCCTTGTGAATATTAAACGCTGATTGAGCTGCACAGATTTAATTCATTGCTGCTGGCATAGAAAAAGCTGTCAGCTGTCCAAACTCATCCAACTAGTTGCGATTGCGATTGCTATTGCCCATCCCCCATCCCCCATCCCCCATCCCCCAATCGCCATCCGCATCTACTTTCCCCGTTCCCATACGTATCCACCGCATTCAACCTCCAGAGACACCTGTCAGCGATATTCAATCTGTTCGATTTCCCGCAGCTTGCTTCTTTTGTTTGTGCGGCTGCGAGTTTTTCCTATTGTCGAGCACCCAGCTTGGCCCGAGTCCAATAAGACTGGCTGGGCCAGGGCCAGGGCCAGAAGGAACAAAGCAAATATTTTGCTTAGATCTGCTGCTGGTTTGCCATTGCCGCTAGATTGGAAACTCATTTTAGTTCCGAATTGAGTTCAATTTCAATGGAGATCCTGATTTGGTATGTCGGCTGCACTTGCTCCATTGGTCCATTTGTGGCTGTTGTTTCTCCATCTGTTGATGCTCCAGTGGCTGCATTTGATTTATGCATAGTTAATGCTCCTCAGCCCCACTGACCCCATCCAACCCATATCCAACCCATACCCATCCCATACCCATCCCATACCCATACTGATATGCAACAGGAGGTACGAATATTGGTGCGGGCGGATTGCCAAGGCATCAATGTGATGGGTGTATACCTTGTGTTTGCGCCTTGCCAAATTGGGAGAGGGCGCAGCCACACTGCACATCTGAAAATTGATACTCGAAGGCGTTATTTCATAAGTTTGCCAATTCCAGGCCGCCCCTCTCTTTGGCCATGTGAGAGTTGGGAGTGGGTGGGTGGGTGGCTGCTACTTGTTCATTTTGCTCTTTTCGACTAACTAGCCTACGCTTGATTCCACTTGATTTCGCTGGGGGATATACATATAGGATTACAGGTGGGGCAGGCTCGGCACGGCTCGGCTCGGGTTGATTGATGCGCCTCACTCAGACCCAATTTGTTGGCATTAAAGCGGGTGGGGTGGGGGGGCGCACACAAATTAAATTAGAGCGTTGGCATGTGGTGTGTGGGGTCAGGTGGCTGGACTCGAATGAATTATGAAAGGTTCCGACCCAGAGACACGGGCCGGAGATGAAGTCTACGAACTGCAGCCATTTATAACGAGCAGCAAATCCAAATAATGTATGAGTATGCCCCAACCAGGACAGGGGGTGGGGTAGACTTTGATTTGGGTTCAGCTTGGGACTTCCAGGAGATCTGACACAAGCCATTTAGCATACGCACAAATCGAATGGGAGTCCGGACTAGATTTACGGCAGGGGCAGGAGCTGGGGCTGGGGTTGGGGCTGTGGCTGGAATTCTAAGGCTATAGGCTAGAGGTGTTTCGCTACTCACTGTTTTTCTTGTAGAGCAATATTTCGAATTGATCCTGCTGCTGGTTCTCCAGCGTATACTCCAGCCGTCCCACCGTCTCCTTGTCTGTCAGCTCGCCGTACATGAAGCCGCATCTGGATGTTGGAAGGGGGGGGGGGGGGGGGGAGGAGTAAACAGAGTTGGAAAGAGCAAACGAGGTATTATTCTTGGTTAGCATTGAGCGCACACGATGCATGCCGCACACGAAAACACACACAGATTTAAGAGGATACATGCACATGCAAAAATAAATTGCAAAAACTGAAAACTGAAAACAGAAAACAGAAAACAGAAAACATTCAGAGAAAAGGCAAAGTGAATCGGAAAAGTGCCAAATCGAACCGAACCGAACCAGAATGGATGGATGGTGTTAGATGAAGGTGCATACTGTACATTCTTAGGGCCAGAAATGTTACGGCAAAATAACTTCTTTCAAATGCCAAATTATTTCCCCAATTGAGTCGGCCATCGAAGTGGCACTAAGTAGTTCGAGTGTCCAGCTGAACACTTTCTCAGGTTGCCCTGAGGTTAAATAAACAAACGTTTGTCGAGTCTCTGTAGATGCGGAATGTGTTACTGTGTGTGTCTTTTACAGTGAGGTGTCCATAGGGTGTTCATAAATACTACAATTACTACTACAATTCGCCTTTAAGCACCCTCTAAGGCATACACAATACACGATGACTCACTTGGACATTTGGCCACCCGAGAGAGCTCTCACTGTGCGGTCAATCAATGCAATATGAAATCTAGGCAAGGGCAAAGGCAAAGGCAAAGGACGAACCGAACTGTGGGTGTCCTGGCCGCTGGTGTTCGTTTTGGGATAATTTCCCATGAAAAGTAAATATTTAATGCTAATGTTGTCGATGGAAGTTTGAGGCGAAACTTTTGCTTCTTTTCATGTTGATTGCTTGGGAAAGTTTGCAACATGCTTGGCATTCCGTTGTTGAGCTGAACAGCGATGGCATCATCATCATCAGCCACTGGATCGGATCTGATGGATGCGTTGGTGGTGGCGGGAGGGGGAAACAATTGCAGTCCAAAAAGTGTTGCATACTTCTGGGAATCGCATGCCATGACGTCAGCAGAAGCAACGAAACGAATCGGTAATGAAACAAAAACGGAACAAGAGCGAACGAAGCCCAACGCTGAAACAGGGTGGGTGGGGGACTTGGGAAGAACACAGAGCGCGTGGAACAGTTAATTTCTGTTCTGTTGTTTTGCCTTACAAATGTATGTATGTGTATATGTATGTGTGCCATGACAAAAGTTCAACAAACTATGTTCGAGCGAATCGGCGACGTCACGGGCTATGGCAGAGCAGCGGGCGCCTCATTTCCGCTCAACTCGACAACTATTTTTCCGCCAGTGCAGTATGTGTGTGTGTGTGTGTCGTGTGTGTGTGTGTAGCTTAAACCCAGACAACAAAATAAAATACAAAACAAAATTGGGTTACAAAAGCAAACATTTCTAGCCCGGGATATGGATATGTGAAGAGCATACAAATGCAATGAAAGCTCAACAGGGGCAGATATGTATGTACATACGAGTATGTGTCTCCCCTTTCGATCGAAATAAAGTTGTGCATGTTAAATTGTACATATTCCAAGGAGAACCATGGAATATTTCACGACAAATAATTCATGGCATAGAAAAACATAGATAACTTATTTCAATGGTCGTGGCAGCTGCAGGAAATGCGATGAACCCGGGGCTATCGAAACCCTGGAACATCTCATCTGCATCTGCCCGGCTCTTTCACGGGCTAGGCGAAGATACCTAGGCGCCCCGGTACTGGCATCACTGGAAGATGCCTCCAAGAGGACGCCAGCCGAACTTCTTTCCTTCGCGAAAATCTCCTCGATCCTCACGGAAATCGAAACCGCGTAAACAACTCAGGAAGATCCATACACACCTATCCGGATAACTAAGGGCCATATTGGCCTATGAGAGGCCCCATGAGGGCCGCCCGGGTCAACATAACCTAATCTATTTCAATGGTCTGCCACATTGCATATATGTACTCGTGTGCAGCGTTATTGCTTTTTATACCCGTACTCAAAAAGAGTTAAGGGGTATACTGTATTTGTGGTAAAAGTGGATGTGTGTAACGCAGAGAAGGACATTTTTCCGACCCCATAAAGTATATATATTCTTGATCAGCATCAATACCCGAGTCGATAGAGCCATGTCTGTCCGTCCGTCTGTCCGTCTTGTTTGACGCCTCGTTCTCAGAGACTATAAAAGCTAGAGCAACTCTGTCGCGCTCGCACACACTCTGCCCTGTGCAATGCGCGAGCAACCCTTAGCGGAGGAGATGTAGAACCTAAATGGTAGGTGTAGAATATCTGTTCTACATGTATAATCTACATTTTAGATGTAGATGTAGTTAACAAATGTAGCAAAAAATGTAAAATTTAAATTTACAAATTTTTTTTTAATTTCAATCATAAGTTCACAAATTTATATACTGTCTGAGTACGGGTATAAAAGTAGAGTCGCGACTAGAAGCGACTCACGTTCCTTCTCGTTATTAGTGTTTCTAGTGTTTCTAATGAAAGCAATGAAATGCTTTCTTCTGTTAATTGATCTTCTGTTCCCACCCAGTGTAAATAGTGTTCTTGATCGAGTCTGGTTCTAAGCAAACTGGTCCCTCTCTTAACAATATCTCTTCTTTTCAGAATCGTTAGCATTGGGAAATCAATTGGGAATCCACGTAAAAAAATACAAGTACTTGGAACTAATTCTTGTGCGAATTGGCTCTGGTTCGGGGAGAGCCCAAGCCGCGCGAACAATAAGTTAGTATAATTATTTCTGGCGCACTTAAATTTACGTTTGATTTGCAGTGCCATCTGTTCAGGAGAAGTTTGCCAAATCGAATTTGAACTGAAAGTAGAGCAAATAAAGTTTTATGGTCGTCGAACGGCAAGGGTGTTGTGCTGGTTCTCTGTGCAATCTGTTCTATGTGGATGGATGGAGGCTAACCCTATCCATTGGAGTTATATCGGAGCTTAATCGGGTAGATGGGATCCCTGGTATAAAAATGTTTGTGGTCTCTAGACCCAAGATGTCAGTCTGACATCTTTCTTTTCAATGGTTGCTGTCTGCCCCCTCGCCACCCAAAGAGGGGGTCTGAGATTTGTAAGGGGGATTTTTTCAGAGAGGAACAGAACTACTGCCCAGTGGTTCAAAGTTGCATTGAAAGAGCACGCAGTTAGGCAAACATCAAAGGAATCGGTGAACGATTACTTAGCCGCTTTTACTATATCTGCTTCCTTCTCTTCCGCTTTCTATTTCCAGCTCCCATTCTGCTTCTCCCCATCCATCTCTTCATCTCTTTTTATCTTTTGCTTAAGTTTGGTTTTCGCTGGTCAACGTTTCTGCTTGAGTTTCGTTTTCTTTTTGCTTATTTTTCGCTAATCTTTTTGCTTTTTTCTCACTCTCAACCACAGAGCAGAGCAACATCAGAAACAACAAAAAAGTAGGTCAAAAAAGCACACACTGAAACTTAAAGCGAGATGGAGGGAAAGAGAGTGAGAGAAAAAGAGAGAGATAGAGAGGTGAGGAAGAATACAGGGCGGTATGGGTATGCATATCTCTAGCTAAACGGTAGATTGGCATTAAAAAGTTTATGGTTTTTTCGGGGCCAAGCAACTGGGGAATCACCGGCTGATGCTGCAAGTAGAGTAGGTAGGGTGAGGTGTGGGTGTGGGTGAGGGAATAGTGGCTCTACGCCTCTCTCTTTGTGCATGTTTGCCCGAGTGGCTGTGGCAATTTGTTGGCCTGCAAATTACACACAATTCTCGGGAGATTCACGGCATCCATGGGCCTCTGGATGGGGCCGGCGCTCTTGTTGATTTATGAGAGACTCCTGTTTGAGGTCAGAGCATGGCGGGGTGAAAGTTCTTCACAAATTAAAGCAAACAAATGCAGTTAACACTTGTGTGTGGGGTGTGGGTTCTGTCTCTCTCTCTCTCTCTCTCTCTCCCCCATCGCGGCATCTATCGCCAAAGGTCTGCATGGTAGATTTTTGTGCGGAACCGTACGGACCGGAAGGCAATTTGAATTGTAGATGGCAATGGGAAGAGTGGAAAATTGAAAAGGTAACCCCCTAAAGAACAGAACAAAAAACCACAAACTTCCTATGTGGGGGCTAAAATCATTAACTAGGGTGAACTCTCTCCTCGCGGAACTGCACCCACACTTCGGGGGGGGGGGGGGGGGTGGGAAGCATCAAGTTGCAGCTGCCTTAATTGTTGCACACTGCACATTAAACAAAGTCCACTCAAACGGAGCAGCAGAGATAGTGAATGGAAGAGCTGTCCATTTGCATTAAGCAGCAAAGTGCATTAAGGTTCGACAATGGTTTTTTAATGGTTCGCCTCGAATGACCTGACGGGAATAAAAGGTAAATTAATGAAAGGAAAACTACGCCAGGCAGACGAAATACGAAAACAATAAATGAACTTCACATTCATTGTTCGCCAGAAACAGCTGGGGATAAGCCGTTAAGCAGATGAACACGGCCAGAGATGGATGCGGCTCTAATGGGGTCAGGGCAGGGCAGGGAGAAGGGGTGGGTGTGGGTGTGGGTGTGGATTGTAGGCCAGGTGCGTAAGCATGCTGTTAATGATGGGATAGACAGTGTGGATGGAATGGTGATCCATGGAGTAGGGGGGTGTGTGGGCGTACAACAGTGTAGCAGGCGTCGCAGCAGAAATCTCTGACAATCTCTGGCAATCCGCTTAGCTGGCAGCTGCACCTCCCACTCTCCCCTGATTGTGACTCTGACTCTCTGGCCGTTTCCTTCCTCCTTCTCCTGCAGGATTATGTAGCTTAAAGTTTGATCAGCACAGCTAGAAAGCTAATATTTACACACGAAATGAACATGCAACGCTAATAGAGATAAAAGCAAAAGCAAAAGAGATATTTAAGGAGCAAAAACCAGAATGCAAGACGTAGGTAGGGATATACTACATACATATGTACTTATAGACTAGATGAAGAGTACAACGAAATAAAACGCCTGGGGAAAAGGAAGAAAATAAAATAAATAATTAAAGAAACTTCAGCTTCGGATACCAAAGATCTTGACACCCTTCCAGATCGCTTGCCGGTGATATGATGTTGGCAGTTTCGAAGTGACAGACAATTGGACTCTTTGACTATTTGATGGCTTTGTCTGTTAAAACTCAGGAATGTACTCATTTATATGGCTTAAAAGCTTCGCTTCGCGGCAAGGGCCGCGACTCTACTTTTATATCTGGTACTCATTCCGTTCTCTCCGCGATCTGTCATGGGAGATGATACTTTGTGTCTTTTGTGATATCAAAAGAGTCTGCAAAGAAAATCGGATTCCTTTAGCTCCTGTAGTTTCTGAGTACTAGCAATAAAATATTACGGATGGACAGACAGACAGACATAGCTGGAGCGGTTCGCCTGTCCCTAAATTCTTCGAGTACCGGCTATAAAAATTCAGCTAAGTAGTAGATTTTGTGTACCTCTTCATGCCAACAACATTAATGCATCCAAATAACTTAGGAGAAACATTGAACATATTAAATAGTTTCGTACATACGCGCACATATGCATACTTATGTAATAATTAGATAGTGAAACACCCAAAAGCCCATTTAAAACAGAAAAGTGATGAAAACAGCAACAGCAACGAGAACAAACAACGGGAAGAAACAGCGAGAAACAACAACGAGAACAGAGCGAGTTCGGAGTGAGAATAAATCGGCAATACGTACACATACCTGCACGACTTCTGCATGACCTCGGCCCGGTTGTAGCCGCTGATCTTGCAGAAGGACTCATTGCAGTAGACGATAGGAAAATCGACGATTTGTGCGTTGGCCAAAAGAAACGAGCTGTCCGCTGGAATATAAATGAAGTTTTATAATATTAAACGAGTGTACGTATAATAACTAATTTAATTATATTCGCTTAGCTATCTAAGCTGTATGGTTTAATAAAAATGTGGTATATATATTTTGTGAATCTATTCAGCAAGTCAGAAGTATCAGCCTATATCAGTTGCAGGTACTCAGGACGTACTTTTAGGGTTTTTATTAGCCGCAGCTCTAACTTCAGAGATACATACTATATTAGTTTAGTGGTGGATGTGGGCGTTCCCGCTCGTTTCATTCCAAAGAGTTGCTTCACTTTGTACAACTTGTAAGTCGACGTACAATTCCTTGCCGTATATCGAGGGGTATTATTATTTATGTGTAACCAGCATTTAATGTGGAAGGGATGCATGTCGATATAAGAAGAAACCCATTGATAAATAAAGCTCGCAACCTACATATTTATGAATACCTTTCCACACACACACACATACACTCGTACATATGTTCACAGTGTGCAACAACAACAATGTGACTGCTGTCAGTGGGTATGTAAGTTATTTAGTTGAATGCCCGTATGCCCTGCCCCATTGAAGTTTATCAGAGTACTCGTACTTTGGCCGTAATTGGAACATTTCAAATGTTGTCATTCATAATAAATATCGTTTTATTGACTGCACCCGTCCCATACATCGACCGAATCGCACTCAAGTGCTCAGTCATTCAGTTCAGTTCAGTTCTGTCAGTCGGTCGGTCTGCTTGTCAGTTGCTTAGTGAGTCAGTCAGTAAGTCAGTAAGTCAGTCGGTCGACTAATGGCGGTTGTTATTGCTGAACGGGCTGGGGCTGTAAGCAGGTAACATGTGTAAACCACGCGCTGGCATCGCACGGCATGGACATGGACATAGACAGCGAACATGGACACGGACATGGCATCGACCTGAAGGGGGTTCTCTGCTCTCTGTTCTCTGTCCCCTGTCACTGTATTCTGTATTGTCTCTTGTCTCTCTCTCTCCCCTTGCATGCTATGTACTTTGTTGATTTACTATTTATTTGTCTGCAAACATTTGCCTTGTTCTGTGTCGTATCACTTTTTTGTTTATTTCATATTTATTAGCATTCCAATTCGTGTTCGAATTCGACGATAACTTGTTTCAACAAGGACTCTTTTGATAAGATTAAAACAAAGGACTTTAAGTTCCCGCACCAATCCAATTCCCTGCCTTGCATTCTAATGTTCAACAAGTTCAAAGCTTTTCAAGTTTCAATAAATCGGCTTTAGTCATCTAAATCTTGTTTTAATAAAGAGCTTACAATTCTTGTCACCACAGAATCATCAGATTTAAGATAAATGCATGTTTGTTTTTTTTTTTTCGCCTATTTCCAGCTACATTTAAGTCGATTTTGACTTCCTTTAGTTCTCCCAGTGCCTCTAAGTCGGCATGCAACGTTTTTTAATTCGATATGTGACAGAACAGAGTCGAAATCAGTTGATGTTACTTTTTATTGACATTTATAGAGAGGCGCGACTGGCGAGAGACGTTGGGAGGGGCATGCGAGTACGGATGGTGGGATAGGTGGTGGGATAGCTGACTATGCAAATGGGGCATGGGCATGCAGCCATGACATGGCCAGAGTTGCGTGTTGCAGGTGCCAGACACGGCCGAGAAAGAGAAAGAAAAAGAGAGAGAGAGAGAGAGAGAAGAAGTAGCAGAAGTATGAGCGGCAGCAGGAGCACACTAACCCACATTGACATGGACATGGCCAAGCCAATGAATATGTATAAAAATATTCACATGCAATGGCTCGATGGCTGCTGTTGGGAAATGGAAATGCATATTTATGTCTTGCACACACATGCGACTCATCTGCTGTTTTACGACAGCAACAAGGACATTAACAGCAGCAACAACAAAAACAACAGCAACAACTTTTGCTACTTTTGCTACTTTGTAGTGTCAACATTTGCCTCGACGGAGTGGGCAGGAGGTGGAAGTGGCTTCGCCGGCAATCTCGTTACGCTCTGAAAGGTGATGGAGAGGCAACGGGAAAAGAGGGGAGAGAGAGAGGGTGCCAAATAGTTTATACGAGGAAATATTGTAGAGTTCACCCCTGCGAGTACTTTGGGGTAGAAAGTCTTATACCTACATATTCTGTATATATTTTTCTTTTTTTTATTTCATATTAATATTTACTCGCACTTATACTTCAAATTTGCTACTTTAATGTTATTGCGTTAATGTACTTATTGTTTTTATTATAATTATTTTGATTAGTTTTATTTTTATTATATTTTAGTTGTTTTTTTGTTGTCTTTGTAAGTGTCTATTAAATATATTTAAATTGTTTTCCTTTGTTTAATTGTATTCCTAAGTCTAGATCTAAATATTTAGTTTCTGTCGATTTTATGCTTCAGAGACAAGTGTAAAGACAACTCAACCGATGGTATCTTATATGAACTGGCAATAGATATCCACTATTCTCCTTGTCAGATGTGTGGAGTGTGCAGTCTTGCTTTGTGCTTTCAGCTCCAAGCAGTGCTTTACAACGAGTATACAACATGATACGAGTATATGTATGTATCATGATTTCTTGTAATTGCAATATCTGGCAACGCATAAACCCCTCGGCATTGTGTGCGTGTTTGATTTTGCCATTATGTCAACGTCACAATATTTTACTTGGGAATGCGGTCGGTTGGGTTGCTGCGATGTGGGGTGGGGTGGGTTGGGTTGGTACCGGGGAACCGGGCAACCCATGGCTAAATATGCCAACTTGGCAGGCAATGTGTGTTGTCTCCGTATGCGTGTGTGGGCTTCCACTTCCACTTCCCCTTCTCCTCCTCAACCTTCTGACTGCCAATCCTTCTCTCTGCTAGTCCTCCTTCTCTCTCCTAGTCCCTGTGGCTGCAACACTTAATGGCATTCAAAGCTGGCGCACAAAGTTTTGCAATTTGCCAGGGCGATTTCTGCTCGGCCGCGATTTCTTTTTTAAGCCGCGCATTCTGTGCCCAGCCGCATCCCGTAATGTCCCCGAAGTGGAGTAACGGTAACCGGATTATGGCTTCAAGTGGAGCAACGGAGCCAAGTGGAATGTGGCAAACGGAATCCGTTCCGGTGTCAACGGCAGATGAACAGGAAATCCAATTGAAAGCAAGGTTCACAGCGAATGAAATTGACAGTGCCTATATACGAGTATACATACATACATATAGAAATAATAATGTTCTTAGCTTGAGTGGCGGTTATTTAACATCAAGTGGGAAATCAAGTGATTTAAATTTCCGGAATACTTGAACTAAGTACTCCGGCAAACAGTTCCTTTACATATACACTTATCAGCCTGCTTAACATTAATTTAACTAAACTTTAAGTCGCAAACTACCTTCACAGTATACTTGTAAATATTGCCAAAGTTGTCTCGTGCAAATATTACATCAATATATCCGTTGTAGACATATATCAAAGCTGATTGACAGCCAGAGACGGACAGCTGCAGCAACCGCAGGAGAATATTCCAGTGGTCAGTAAACCGATATATGTCCGACAGCAGAACTGCCCAACGCCCCCTTATCGACGGGCCCTGATTGCCTAATCATTTATGAGCTCGATTATGGATGATGTATGTATTATAAATGTCAACGTTGACAGTTACGAACCCCCCCACACCCACACCCACACCCAGCAGACCCTCCAGCAGTGGCTCAAGGGGTGGGAAAGCTACATTTTAATTAATGATTTTTTGGGTTTTGATTTGAAAAGTAAGCAAAAGGCGAACCAAGAGCCAGCCCCCAGCTGAGAGCAGACAAAAGCCAAAAGGCAAACCAGAGACAATCAGCATCGAGCACTTACCCGGGAGTACCTTTTGAGGGGGTACCGACGCGCCACTCGGATAAGCTGTTTGGTAATTTGCGATTCGTTGACAACTCAACCTGAAATATTAATAGGTTGCAAACAGAATACGATTAAGTACTGGGAATCTGGGTACTGGGCGCTGGGTTCTGGGTGCTGGGTTCTTGGTTTGGACCCAAAGTCTGGGGACCGTTCCTGTTCGCGGCAGGCGGTCCATGTTCCTCGATGATTGATGAGGCAGCACCGCTGAACGGTCCCTTTCCGCCACACACCACCCCCTCCCTTTGCCAATTAGCCGTGCAGCATTTACAGTTGTAAGCTGACCAAAAAAAAAAAAAAAATAGGGAAGTAACTTGTTGTTCTTGTTGCTGGGGACCGTTGCTGTCGTTGATTGATTTGGATGTGTGTGGTAGACCGCAGCCCGAAAAGAGTCCACCTAAGTGGATTTGTTACAGGCCTTGGCCTGGGTGGGGGATGCGGAGTTGTCATGGGTGTGGAGACCTCCGAAGGATAGAACAAAAATAGTCCATTAACTAAATACACCATGAACAAACCACTCTCACACAATGGCCTACACACACATGCACACACACACAGGGACACAGGGACCCACTTATACACATGCAAATGTGGTTGCAATTTTTGCAAAACTTTCATTTCCGCCTGGCCACCATACAGTAGAGCCAAAGCGGCGCTCCTGCATTTCAATTGAAGCGATTTTAGACCTTAGACCTTGGACCATTTGTATGCGGACTGAATGGATCTTAAATTGATGTTGTTCGAAATTGCTGCCCAGAACCATGATCTTAATCTCTGCAAATTTAATATTCATAAGCTGCGAATTGTGATGGGACTTGGAATCCTACAGCCGCTGCTTGGAATTTGTTCGGCTACCGTGGAACGAACCACTGTGCACGGCCTTCCTGCTCGGTTACTTTTGCTTTCCTCTCAATCTCCCTAATCTCCGCTCTCATGTCGTTGCTTCTCTCCCTGTCTCTGGTCATCCTTCTCTCTCTCTCTCTCGCTTTATCTCTGGTCATTTTTTTTTCATTATTGTTTTGTGGTTTTTGCATTTGCCATTTTCGTTGTCGTTGTTGTCGTTGCTTTTGTCACAAGAGCACACACACATACACACACGCCAATACAAGCACACACACACACACACACACACACACACACAGACACACTCGTAGCGGAGCTTTTTATGACATTAGTGTGAATGGCGACCGTTATACGGTTGAAGCGGCACAACGGTCCTTGCAATTATCCTTTATGCACACCTAATGTTCCCAAACCCAACCCCCTGTATCTGCCATCCCCTGCCCCACAACAATGCTGCCCCTTCTAGCCCGCCCCCCCTCCTTTTGGGGCTGCGATTAGGCCACAGATTGCCAGATGGCCAATGTCATTTTGCTGCGCTCTGGGCCCGGACCCGGTCCCGGGCCCCCCCCTTAATCCTTTCTCTCTAACTGCGAGCAAACATAGCCACTGCTTTTAGCCCTGTTTGGAACAGGCGAGTGTATAAATTTTATTGTCCGAAAAGTGAAAAAGAGGCGCGGCCCTAACAGCATTGCGATTTAATTACATTAGCGCCAGATGGAGAATGCACGGAGACAAAGAGCGACAGAGACAAAGGGAGATGGCTTGGCATGGTGGAGCTCCGGTTGGGGGAGGGTGGGTGAGCTAAGGGGACAGGAACAACACGAGCAAACCGCGTTGATTAGGTAACCCTGTTACTGCTGCTACGACTCCTTGGGGCATGCTTTAAAAGAATTGCAACAAAGTTTCATTCAAGCCATCCTATTTTCGCATCCCTCAGTCGCGCTCCACAGCCAACCCTCCCGCTACAGCTCCCCCCTTCAACTTGTCGCATAATGGCATTTATAATAAACCTCACGGAGCCCTCCCTCCCTCCCCATGCATCCCTCTGTGACTTTCTCGCTCTGCTTCTACGCGCCCCTTCTCCACTCTGTGTGCGCCACTTGGCATTTGTTATTAAATTTGCATAATTAAGTGTGAAGCAGCGATCCAACCACTGAACCACTCAACCACACGCCTCACAGCGCCACTATCAGAGAAACAGAAGGATAGATACAGAAAGTGAGAGAGAGGGAGAGATAGAGAGAGGTAGAGAGAAAGAAAGAGAACGATTTCTACGCAGATATCTACATTTAAGTCTTTGCAGAATTATAGTTTCATATGGAATACGTCAAGATAAAATAAACACTTGGGAGAGAATGCAAGATTGCGAAAGTAAGTGGGAATAAAAGGTGGGTAAATAGAGGATCGGAAAAAGGGTTAAGACCTTAAATAAAAGGTCTACCATTTCCCAGCTGAGTTGTAAATTCAAACTCAATTTTATTTTTAAATTAATGTCATACATATTTCAGCGTCGATGATAAATAGTCTCTGGCAATGGAAATATGCTTTGAAATCATATATGATGAAATGCGATGCGACGAAATTTCTCAGTGGAAGCAGTGAAGGAAATACTAACTCAGGAAAAACTAAGTAGAAAAACGGGAAAAGCGAGCCAGAGCAGCTTTAGCCATCAATTTACTACAGAATCAGAAGCAAAGAGTATCCCAAGATCCCTTGATATTCTCCAAACTATTCGTTATGTTTTGTTCCATTTACATTTTTCTCCTCGCACCCTTTATGATTACTTTCCGTGTTCTGTGACTGCTTTTTGGACATTTGACTTCAAGGTCAATTGTGTGTTCGTTCTGTCGCTGCACCAATAGCCCCACTCCCAACGTAACCCCTAAAACCCCACCCACCACCGTTGACTGAAGGTTCATTTAATTTTTCCCGCGGGGCATGCGGTCCGATTCAGCCATTCCAATATTTTCTGTTTAAAATGTTGTCCAGCATTTCGGAGACTTTCCACCTACAGACGTGACTGTATCTGTATATGTATATGTATCTCTGTGTGTGTTTGTCTGTGTACTCTATGTGGGAGAGTTAGTCAACCCACTAACACACACACACACACACACACTTGGAGAGCTGTTGGCGCCATTGGTTTGCCACGCTCCGCCTGTTCCGCCTTGCGATGCCACCGACTCGCTTTTCCTGATGCCACATTAAAGTTTTGGTCGTCGACATCGTCATTTTCTCTCCCAACTCTCTCTTCCGTTCTCTCTCTTCTCTCTCTCTCTGTCCGACTAGTGTGTGTGTGTGCATGTGTCTGTGTGTCTGTGTGCCTGTGTGTGTGTGTGTGGGGGGATGCCTTGACTGGGTCTGGTAAAATAAAAAAAAATTGCGAAAAAGTTGATTGCGTAAACTTTCAACTTTCGGTCCCCGCCCAGCAACAAAGTCGGTCGGCCCCAGAGCTGCCAACTTTTCTTTGGCTCGGCAAGTGGCAAGATCGAGTTTTAGTTTCAAATATACAAAATTTACATATGTACATACATATGTATGTATAATGTATGTATGTACACATACATATGCATACGTACAGCATACGAGTGTGAGTGAGCATGTGTGTTTTTGTGTGAGCTTCTCTCTTTTGCATTTTGGCCACAAGTTCTGTTTTGCCTTGCGCTTTGGTGGCGCGTTGCGTGCTGCGAGTGGCCCCAAAAAGCGTGCTACACTCTTTATTGATAAAAAAGCAAATTAGCCAAGCACTCACACACTCACAGCGACAGCGAAACGATTGAAATAGAAAGAGAGAAAGGCATCTCCCTCCGTCTGAGAGTGAGAGGGAGAAAGCGAACGCTGTTTAGCAAATATTGAAACCAACCGTGAAGCATCCATTTATTCGAACTAAAAATTCAGCATTTTAAGCTGCCATCTAACTAATCACTTATCGTAGAAACAAAGATTTGCAGAACAAAATAACCATCCTATTTTTATCTGCTCTCAATGCAAGTAATAATGGAAATTGAAGTTTCATCCAGGCAAAAGCAAACATTTATGCAGCGAGTGATTTTTACAAATTTCACGGATATGTATGTGATTGGTACACACTACATTGGAAAAGAACGTTAACTGATTTGATTTGTGCATAGAAATAAATGAAATTTGCCCTAGATATTCTGCTAGCCCTGCCATGTACCGCAGGTACTGTAGAACGGTCATTCATTACCTTGAGAAGAATCACGACATGGCTAAGAGCTACGACGATTGATTCAGGCCTAAATGCTAAGTCAATTATTCTAAATTAATGGCAGTAATAACATTTAAGTTGTTCTTCATAGGATTGTGTGTGCTAAGCGCACACAAACGCCTGGCAAAGGTGACAAATTCGGCGTTCCCAGAAGACGTTTAGAAGAGTTCGGAAAAAATCCCAGAACTAACTGATTAAATTAAACGAGTCTCGGCACACAAACAAAGTATTTAATTTACGGGTAAGCAAAATCCGCCCTTTGCGAAATCCTGGGTACAACCTTGCTGCAGTATAAAAAAACGAAAGAATTAAAATATGTGGATTTTTGTCTATCTATGTATCTGTCTGAATGAAAAAAAATACATTAAAATCTTTATTAAAAAAATTAATGTTAAGCTCTATCTTTTATAATTAAATTTATTAATATTTGTTTCTTTTTACTAATCCTCCTTTTAATCTATTTTTAAATTTATTTACGTATCTTTTCAGCAAACACTTTCCCTACTTTTATTTATTTATTTATTATTTATTTATTTATTTTGTTACCAGTTATCTATGACTTATCTAATTTAATCCTCTCATCTCTACATATTGAGGATTTGACTAGTTTTCCACATAAGACTAATATCCATTTTAAAAGCAGATGAATTTATCATATAGATACAATTTTTGTTGGGGAAACTCAGATGAGATGAATAGGTAGACAGATAAACTCTGATATTCTGAGAGCTATAGGTCGACAACTTTCGGTGACCAAATGTCGCTGTGATGCTGGTTGATGGGTCCTCCCTCAGCTGCTACTGTCCCTACTGTAATGTCCACCCCAATGCGCAACAGCAGAACCAGCGCCAGCACCTGGCCAGAGACAGAGGCAGAGACCCACACAGATGCATACGCACACGTGCAGTGGGACGACAACGAAACAATGGAGAAACTACAAGAACTTAATCCAATTTGACTGGGGACAGCAGCGAAACTTGGACTTGGCCCCAGCCCTGCCATACCCTGCTAAGCCCTGCCCTGGCCTGCGCTTTTCCCATTCCCCAATGCTGACCATTCTTAAATGGCCTTTACTTAATGCTAAGTGTCGTTTGACTGCTGCCAGTAGTCTCTGTTTCTGTTTCTGGCTCTGGCTCTGGCTCTGTCTCTGTGTATTCCTCTGTCTCGTGTCTGTAACCCTGTCCCCGTCCTCCCTTGCCTGGAGCCCGCGCTGTTCCCTAATTAAAGCACATTGGGTCTGGTCACATGTGTGTGTGTGTGTGTGTGGCACATCCAAGAGCAAATATGATTTTCACACAGGGAACGAGAATAGGGAAGGCTTGAGAAAATCATGGAGGCAGCACCAGCCATCAACCTGTGGGTGAGCAGCAGTCGCCCACATTATCGTGTGGGCTTGGAGCACTATAAACGAAATCCTTATGAATTACGCAAGGTTTAAGCTAGAGTGGTTGATGGCTGGCACAGGTGCTGGGGGTCACAATTATCGCCAGCTGGTCAGGATGGTCAGGCGGCATCCAATGGCATTGAAACCCCTTAAGTTGCGCATTGATTTCTTTGGAATTTCCATCGCAAAGGTCAAAGCTGCACGCGAGCCACAAAAAATATTCAAGAAGCAACTAAGAAGTAGAAGAAGAGGCAGACGGAGAGCAAGAAGGAGACCAAGAAGCAAAGCCCCAGAGGGGCTCGACTTCTGAATGCCTCTTAATTGAGTAAAAAGCAGAAGGAAGACTCTAATTTTAGTTTATACCAAAGGAGAAGTTATATTGTTTGGGCTAGCTTCCATCGTTCGTTAGTTTCAAGTCACCACCAAAGACCGAGGTTTTTCGAGATCCTTTACTTGTTTTTCTCCCCTAGATATTTTAGAAACATACCCTATTTAAAGTATAGATTACTGGTCTCACTACTACATGGCTGGGGCTGTCATGGCTGTTTAGGTGACTCGGTAGTTCTTCCTGGTCTTAAAACCATAGCCAATTTGATATCCACTTCCAGTCCTAAATCCTGTATAATGTATACTCTCAGCTCTGTTCTTTGATACCCTGGCATTTCACTCCTTTTGTGGGGCGTTGATTGGCAGCCTGATTGTTATGATTACACTTGGCCTGGAGCTGTAGCTGGAGGGGCCGCTCCAACAGGCCATTGCGACAACATGGCGTATGATTAATGTGCGAAATATACTCGTACTTTACCTGGGAACCACACAATAGCCGAATGACACGAAATCTCCCCCAGCAGCACACGGCACAGCAACTTTGTTTGCTTTTCATATTTATTTGAGTTTACCCTCACCCTTTGTTTCCTTCTCTTCTTCCCCTTTTTGCTTTGATTTAATGCCACACGCCAGAGTCCCAGTCCGAGTCTGAATATGAGCCAGAGTCCGAGTCCGAGTCCGAGTCCGTGCCCCGTTCCGAGCCCATGTTCGTGTCCGCCTCCGTGTCCGTGTCAACAGGCCACAGTCCAGGTCGATTCAAGTGGAGCCGCCTCTGGCAGGTCAGGGCAGATTATTCTTATGAGTGCCGCCATTGCCTTTGTTCCTTTCGCTTTGCATTGGATAATTCTGAGGGTGCCACGCCACTTTGACCTTCTTGCGGTACCCGCGGTCCGCGGCCTCAGCCCCTTGAAAAGTGGCTACCGGACCATCGAAAAGCGGCAAGCGGCTATAAGGCACCAAGCTGTAGGCGGCCGCAGGGGCCGGTGAGTAATGGGGTGCATTCGCGCATTTCCGGCCACAAAGAACGGTCAAAGACGCAACAACAGCCAGAGGTTGAAGAACAGGAAGGAAAGCTGGCCTCGATTAAAGCCAAATATTCGCATACCCTGGCAGATGCAAGTTGATGTTTGTTACATATTTATAGGCACACCTTCTGCTAATAAAATTTGCTTTGCCTCTTTGCCTCTTTCCCTAAGGCTGTTTATGCTGATCGGTATATTAATGTGTAACCCTCCCATCTACATATGTTCGCCTGTCTTTCCTCAACTGAAAGACTCGGCAAGCGGAAAGATGGATCAGGAGAGGTCGAAACAGTTCCCTTTATGCCTGCCAGACTGTTGATGGAACATGTAATACCCATTTCAAGGGTATTCAAAATTGGAGCAGCAACCAACAGCAAAAGCAACAGCAAACAATGTGAAATGTTAAGTGTCGCAAACTGAAAACGCAAGCAGAACACAGCAAACGCGGGGAAGGTGGAGAATGGAGAGAGGGAAAGAGGGAGGTCGAATGGAAGAGGAAACAAAAAGGAGAAGAGGAAGACGGGCAAAGGCAATGAAAGCAAGAGGTCGGTGAAGAGGGCGGGGCGGCAAAAGGAGAACAACGCAAAGGTAACAAATGGGAGCAAAGCCAGATAACAAGGGGAGGAAGAGCGTAAACGGACGGTGCCAGAATCAATAAATGTAATGGCAAAACAAACCCTCCCCCTCCGTCTGCCGCTACCCTTTCCCACGTCCTTGCCCTTTTCACACCCCCCACGCCTCCGCCAGGTCCCCTTCAACGTTAATTTACACGAACCAACGACAAACACAACAACAAAAGACAACATAAAGCAAGAATAGCCTCGATGAACGACGCTTTGGTTACCCTTGCTGATCTATCATTGCTGCAGCACCTTCTTAATGTAGATACATATGTGCATGTGTATGTAATCATATGACAGTAAAAATAAGATACAGAAAACGACATTGCTATCGATGAATTCGAATGTTTTTGGAAGCAGGACAGCTCTCAAAAATATGTTTTACTTGGAGACTAAATACATATATATATATGTACATACATGTACCATATGTACCAGCAATTGCAATTTCCTACCCACTTCCTTTTTTTAACATATGTAAAATATTTCCTTTTTCACTTAAAATTTTATGCATACATTTTGATTCTGATTGAGCTTTAACAAGGCGAAGGAAGGCAGCATACATTTAAAGAATTTGGTCATCCCCTGCCTGTATCTCTTAGCTTAAATGACCTGCAAATGGCTATATCTGAATGCCTCTCTGTAGGATTCATTCCCGGATTACCTACATTTTATTTATGTAAGTCGAAGCACGCGCTTTAGCCAATGTACGTATCAATCATTGACTGCACTTTTCGGTGCATTTATTTTTATTAATTTCTAGCACAGATTTTCGCTAGCTACTGGAAACTTTTGCAACGAATCTAACGTTGTTAAACTAAACCACTATCTAGAATGCTTTAGTATACGCATTGACTATGCATTCGGAGGCAAGAGTCGGGTCGGGCATACCCTCTGTACGGTTGTACATACAGAGGGCAAACGAAATGAAAAATGAAAATCAATAACATGCACGGCCGGGAGAGCAGAGGAAAATTGTCGAGCGTGGCTCGGTGGGTTGGTGGAGCGGTAGAGCGGTGGCAGTGGCAGTGGCGTCTGACAGCAGACAATGATTGTGCATAATTGCAATTGTTAACCGATTGGCCTGCGGGGGCGTTCCCTTGCCTGCCCTGCCCTGCCATGCCATGCCCTGCCATGCCCTGGCCATTATGCTGCGTTGCGGCTTGTTGCATGTGGCAGGAATTCCGTGGCTTGTGCATCTGTGTACGAGTATTTGTGTGCCGCTGTGAGTATGTGTAATGGATGATAATGCCTGTTTGGTTGACATTTCTCTTCCGGGGATTCTGACGCGGTGACTTTATGTAACATACATATATTTGAGACTCTTCCTGTGCCAGTTCCTTAACCTGTTTCCTTAGTGGTTCCTGTGGCAATTCTGGAAGATTTTTCTCAGTGCTCTTCTCTCCATTTTTTGGTTTTCTGTGACTATTTAATGTGCACTTTCTTGGTGTCTCATCCAAGCCGATGGGTTTCCATGTAACGATTCCATTTAAGCCTTGTATACAACTGCTTTCCATTAAACCTCTCAAGCATTTTGACTATCTGCAAGCAATCGACGTTGATGCTCCCTTAGCTGGTAGCTGGTAGCTGGTAGCTGTATTTGCTTTCGTCCAATTACTATTCAGCTTCTTTCAGGCTGCTTCAACTTTCTTCCCACTTCCTCTTTGGCCTATTTCAGATTGCTGATTCATCGCTTATTCAGTTATCAAAACCCATCTCGAAGCGTTCAGCGTTCAGCGTTGACCTAGACAAACACATCAATCCATCCAACCACCATTCCACGGGCCGGTCGTGATGGATATCGAGCGAACATACGCCACGAGGCGTATGCGTAATCAATTGTCAACGGCAGGGAAAACACTCACGAGTGCCTATTTTCTTGCCTCTCATCTCTTGCCACTCGCCAGCAACAGCAACAACAACAAGAACAGCATAAAGCAGGGAGAAAACTTCAAAGCCAAGCGATGAGTGTCCTGCCTGCCCTGTCCTATCCTGGTATTTATCCAGGGCGCTTTTGATACCCTCGCACTTCATGCCAAAAGTCACACAGAAAGACAAGACCTATCGACCCTAGAAATTACCTACATATAGTCGTAAATATTCCGATCTGCATCGATGTACGTAGCTCTCTCAATTGAATAGATATCAATCGTCCTATATTTTAATAAGCTTTTGTGAATGTTAAGCGGTGCGGCCAGGCTGAGATCGAATCAATCAGTCAGCTTTCAGCTCCTCGTAAAGGGTATCTCCGGCTTTGATCCATGTGGCTGGGCATTCTCCATGTTGTCGTTTTGTCTCTTGTTCATGTTGTTCTTGCTAATGTTGTTTGGCTTGCCGACAAAGATCAAACAGCACACGCCAAGTGTCGAGCTGCGAGCGCCTAAAGGTCAGAGCAGTGGAGCGGGGTAGGATGCGGCAGGATGGGGCCGAGTGGGCTAAAGTGGGGCACAAACTGAAGCAGAGCAATGTGCACTCGAGATAAACGTGCGAGGCAAACCGCAAAAGTGACAAACCCCAAAAAAAGGCAAACAGGGGCAGAAAAACCCAGCAACAAGGGCAAAGTTGTTTGGCCGAACAGAGATGACAATCTCTCTCGCCGTCTCCCTCTGTGTGCGCCGCAGATAAACCACTGGGAAAAAAAAATGCCTGCCACCGGACCAGGCGGGATTCTTGTGGATTTTGGCTTTCGGTCGTTTTCCTGTGTCCGGGCGGGCGGGGATTTTCCTTCAATTTTAATGAGTTTGTTGCCAAACAAGGACAACACACAAATTTTTGCCTATTTGCAACTTGTGGACCAATCGATCGCCCCGAAAGGGGTTTCACGGGCAGGCTTAAAGTCAACTAATTAAAAAATCTGTCCAAGCCTCCAAGCCTCCTCTTCCTTTTTGCCTTTCCGGCTTGCCTTGGTTTTCCACTTTCCTATGTCTTTGGTCAATTTTTCGTTAACGAAATGGCGCAAATTGGGGATAGCAGTGAGGGAAAACACTTGGAGGCAGCCATCGACGCAAAGCAAACAGGCCAGCGGAATGGATGTCTGGCCTCCTGCCATCCCCCACTCACAAAGGGAGGGAGATGGCAGAGCTCTTTTAAGGGGTCTGTCTACTTATCAGAGTCTCGTGTCTGCTGCCTTCAACATGCGATTGGCTTATGCAAATGAACGGCAGACGGTGAAAAAAAAGGGGGCCCCAAAAAAAGAGAACAGAGCGAAACCCAGAAGATAAATGAGGAAGTACTTGAATATTCCATGGGCCCATTTCTCAATGTCCATGTACGAATATATGCATGGAATAAACTCGCCAAAGGAGTCAAATTGCATTTCGACAATGAACGATTGACCGAAATAAGGCTAACTGGAAGTTTATCCGATGGACAGCCAACCTGGTGGCAGCAAGCTAGCAGCTGCATATGTGGGGTATTCACATATTTGGCAGTCATATCTGCCCAATGCGAATGCAATTTACTCTTAATAAATGTAAATATATTAAGATCGAAAAGATTAAGAGGCTGAACAACTTTCATTCTTGAGCAAAAATAAATCCCGAATTTTGGAATATTTTCTATAGTTTCTGGAGGAAAATAACTCTTTATGTCTGTAACTGATGACAATAAATTGATTCTATCTAAGCAAAATCTGGGGGAGAAGAAATGGATTCGCACACAGTCAATTGGTTATCAGAGTTAAGCTTAATAAAATTTAGAAAATAATTCCGGCACAAAATTATATGGAAATATGTTTTTATCGACTTTTAATGTTTTCGGCATGATGGAAATTCTGGAGGAATATGGAAAATGGCGAAAAAAATCACCGAAAAATCTGGCAAACGGAATATTTTTTTAAATTTTAGTAATCCGCACGCCATGTCCCGACCTTAGCATTAAATAAAAAACATCATATTTGGATAAAATCAAAACCATGTTTATGAATAATAATCACCAATTTTGGGGCTTATTAAAAGTCATAAGTCATAAGCATAAATAACATAAATAAATATAGCTGAAAATGTATTTTATTTTGGCTTACTTTCACTCAGATATATGTACATAAATAGGTCTATTTATCTGTTAACATAACGAAGTCTAAAATAAAGCAAAGCCATGTACCAAATCAGATACAATGTCATCATGTCCTGACAGACTTAAAGCTATCAAAATCTTTAACCCTGTAGTCTTCTTCTTCTCTATTACAAGTTTCAGCACTTGTTTGAAACCATTATGAAAAATCAACGTCATTTTTATGATAACATTTATTTGTTCCGAATTTCTATAATTTGGTTAAAGTTAAAGAAAATTTATGTGGCTTAAGATATAATATCCTTGGCCCGCTACGAATCCGAATCTGAGACCTTATCTGAAGGTCGACAATTTGTCAGGGATTCGGGGTATGAGGTAGTAGTATATGTAGGAGGGCTATACATATTTAAGTGATGCCGCCGCATTTTTTGGGCTGCTTTCAAATCCTCTGCTTCTCGCTTTCCCACTTTTCCTGCCCGGCCTGCTGTTTTCGCCCGTCAGTTTTTACCTTTTCCACTTGAACCTATGCCGCGTCCCACATACGAGTATCATTCAACTTTTTTGTGCTTGGCATGAAAATCACATTAGAATCTATTGCTTCACCTGACGACCCATTTTCCCCTTCTCATTCTCATTCTCATTCTCCCATTCCCTCAGCCATTTGCATTCTGGCCCTGGGCCTTCAAGTATAAACGCAATTTCCCGCCTTAATATGCTACACTTACACATTCAGTGAGCATTACTCCGGTTCTGGCACCCGGCACCCGACACCCGACACCCGTTACCCGGCATTTTCCATTCTCCTCCGCCTGTGTGCATTTCGTTTATGGCATTTTCACTTTACGTCCTCACATTTCCATGCGGAACGGCAGTCGAACAGCACGGATAGGAGCTGGAGCTTGAGCTGGAGCTGGAGCTGGTGCCGATGCCAGTGCCAGTGCCGGTCCATCCCAGTCCATGGACCAGTCCCATCAGCTAGCTAAAAGCTGGCTCATTGCTTTTCCTGTGTCCTGACGCCCTGTTGCCCTGTTGCCCTGTCGTCCCTGCTGTTTCTTTTACTTTTCCCTTCACTTTTCCTGCCAAACGAAATCCTTTTGGAAAAGGCTTTATGTCTTCTCATTCGGCTGCTGTTCAGAGTAATCCGCTTTCGACAGCTCAAGAGGAGGAGTCGTGGAGGAGCCGCCTGAGCATATGAAATCTATGCCTAATAGAGCAGAGAGTGTTAGTGAAAGTGGGGGGCTAGGCTGGGCTGGGCTGGACTGGGCTCCGTGAACTGTCAAGTCTCAGCTAAGAAGCCTCATTTGGGTCTACGTCTACGCCCAAATCGATCGATGATTGTTGCCATTGTTCCCTGGGAATTGACACAAAAGAAGCTTATGAAGACTCAAGAAACTTAATAAACCCAGTTGAGAGTGGGAATCGAACCAGAGATCTGGGCCTATGAAGCGACTGAATCGAACTGGATGGCTGACACACCGGCAAGGGCGTACCCAGGGGGGTCACAGGGCTGGCAGCTATATTTTTACGAATTAAAAAATATATTATGTTCCAAAAATATGAACATTATTAAGTGCTCGGCGCATATGCAGAACGTGTTGGAAGTAGCTGAGACCCACCCATGTAGCCACTGAAGTTGCAAAATTCCAATTACTTCGCCACGAATTATGAAAAAAGCAAGAAAATAGAGAAAATCCTCCATTCAAATCTGTAC
Source organism: Drosophila subsilvestris (assembly GCA_035043285.1). Taxonomy (NCBI): domain Eukaryota; kingdom Metazoa; phylum Arthropoda; class Insecta; order Diptera; family Drosophilidae; genus Drosophila; species Drosophila subsilvestris. The sequence continues at coordinate 609,079 of JAWNNB010001723.1, read as the reverse complement.
CAATAGCAATATATTCGCCATACACAGATACACCATCTAATCACTTAGCGTACGATAGGAGCAAAGATTTGCAGAAACAAAATAATCATATTTTTTGTATCTGCTCTCTATCCAAGTGGTATTGATGATTGAAATTCCATCCAGGCAAAAGAAAACATTTCTGCAGCGACGGATTTTTACAATTTGCACGGAATTGTCGGAAAAAACCGTTGACTGATTTGATGTGTGAAAACAAAGAGAGCGATTTCTATCCAAAAATGAAATTTTCCCTAGATATTTTGCCAGCGCTGGCCACGTACCGCAGATTCTGAAGAACGCTCATGCTGTACCTTGATAAGAATAAAGACTTGGTTAAGGGTTAAGCCAATTACTTCAAATTAATAGCAGTAATAACATTTAAGTTGCTCTTCAAATTATTGTGTATGCCAAGCGGACTCAGGCGCCTGGAAAGAAGGAGAAAAATGCCGAGTTCCAAGTCCTAGAAAACTACTAGTTTAACACAAATATATTATAGATATATTAAATTAAATTAAATGAATCCCAGCATATATAGAGAGTATTTAAATTACAGGGGATCCCAATAATTTGGGCTCAGGTGTGCTTCTCTATGGAGAAGTGCGTCCCACTCCCACTCCCATCCTCCCATTTATCTTTCATCTTTTGATGCCTCATTTGGGGGCATCCATTGGCTTTGACTGACTGCAGCTTGGTCCTTTATTTTTTGGCCAATTCTATGCGCCACTTATGCATCAATTTCTTTGAAAATCCCTTCTCCTCGGCTCATCTCTCTATCTGGCTTGGCTCTCTTACTGCATCTGTATCTCACGCCGACTGTGTCATTCCATTCCTGTCACTTGTCACCCTGTCCCTAAGCTCCTTATCTGCAGTCTGAACACTCGTCGTCTGGCACCGAAAAATGTTGCCAGACCAGACCCCAAATAGGGAAAGAGTGGCGTAGAGAGAGAGAGAGAGAGAGAGAGAGAGAGAGTGGGAGGAAGGAATGGGTTGGAGGATTCAGATTTGCTAATTATCCCATAGCTGCTGCACTCCATGGCCATGTGTGCTGGCGAACATGGAATATGTCCACTGGAGTCGACTTGTTTGCCCATGGTCGTGGGCAATTTATGAGCTCATGTTGTTGATGCTGTGGCCAATGTCGCTGCCCCCGTAATGTTTCTGCTGCCTGTCGACTATCGCCTGTTGCCTGCTGCCTGCTGCCTGTTTTCCCGGTAAGAGCTGTGCTCGACTGATGTAAGCCATCGGATTGAATGCAGGCGGGGGGTTGGGCCTTTCGCATTCGAATCAGGTACTTCCCAGTACCGAACCGGTCCCAGCCCACAATTATCCTCAAAGGCGAAGCGGGGGGGGGGGGGGGTCAAGTGGTACCTCCTTCCTCCTACCCTAATTGAAAGTGTTGCCCTCGACCGCATTGACTGGTTGCTTCTGCTGCTGCTGCTGCTGCTGCTACTTCTGTTTCAGAAGACCGAAACAATTCAATTTCGCAGCACGGACATTTCTCGGGCACACACGTACACACCTTTTGATTGTGTGCCAGTCAGTGGTGTGTGTGTGGTTCGGTGGGGGGGTAGAGTAGAGCGATTGCTCTATTTATAGCAATCGGAGTCCTTTCCTCCATGCCATCACAAACCAGACCATACCACACCACACCACACCATGCCCGGACGCATGCCACCTGCTGAATTCTCCTCCCACTCCCAGTCCCCTGTCCACATTCCAACCCAGTTCCAGGGAGTCCAAGTTTCCTCTTCGCACTGACAACTTAACGGAAAATTCATTTCACACTTCTACGCCACCCTCTCAGCAGCCTCCAGCTGCCACGCCTCCTGCTGACACTCCTCCTGCTGGCTGGCATTGTGGCTGGAGGCCAGAACCGCATTGCCAGGTAACCGAGAACCGCATTGCCAGGTAACCGAGAAACGATAATTGGACAAGTGGAAACGGGCATTGTAATTATTGGAATAATTGACATTATTCGATAACCGAAACAATTCGGCAGCACCTCAACCTACACACTCGTATGTATGGGTACATTTGGGCAGTTCGACCGCAGCCACGATACGAAAACATTGGCCATTCGATGGCCAATACATATACGAGTAAGTATATACATACATACTAACATACGTATATGTACTCGTACTTGAGCCAGTCATTCTTGTGATTTAATTGTGGTGTATGCTCTGCTTAATAGCAAATACGATAGCCAAATAAAATACCTACACTATCTTATTGATTATTCTGAAAGAGCAAGGGGATAATAGTGAGAAGAACAGGATACTCACGCTGCGAATTGGAGCGCCGGATGATGTTCTCGAGGAATGTGTTTTGCGGCGCAACCAGTCCACGTCGTCCGCCAGGCATTTTGCCGCCTACACGCTACGCTGCGCCCTCGCTGTCCGGCACTGCTCGACACTGCACCGTCCGGTCCTGTCCCGTCCGGTTCTGTCCTGTCCTGTACTGTCCTATGCTGTCCGGGTCCGCTGCTCTTCCGCTTGCCGATGACAGTTGGACTGGCCGTCGTCGCCTAGTCGCCTGGCGAGTCGCTCTGACAGCTGACGGATGACGGGTGACAGTTGTCAGCTGATGGATAGATGGTCCAATGGAAAGTCTGTGGCTCTGCGACGGTGACTCCGACTGCGGATATCTTTTGGCTCGATGATGTGGAATGGTCGTCGCAGTGCGTACGCTCTACCGCTCGTCCGCTGGATCAATTGATGTTCGATTGCTATTGATCGGTGTGGCGCCTCATCTGCGTTTCCGCTTCAGCATTTGTCCGAGGCGGCAACGACGACATCGCTGGGCATCGCCGCAACTCTGCTGCCCCGACCGACCGCCATTTTGTTGGTTTCGTTTCCACTTCTCAATCAACCTCTCGACAATCGCTGTGCGGCAATGGCGACCTCCACAACTTTGATCCGCCGCTGTCGGAGCTGTTCACCACTTGACCAATCACGCAGTCTTATCGGTTGCATATGGCACTGCAAGTAAAGCAGAAAATAAAGAGAAACGATGCAGACTTAGAAAGAGTTTTCCAGCTTAAACGAAAAAAGATTGGCAAATGGAGTTCCAACTTAAAGAAGTAATAGACAGTGATGTTTATGTACCCAATAATAACGCTATATTTAATTTCCTGGTTTTCGTAGATATAAAGCCACACCAGAAACTATGAATTTATGATGCTTGCTCTCCGATTCGGTCGGAGGGGCTGTCCTTCACCCCTGTTCTACCAAGACACTTCCGGACACATTCGTTGAACGTTCACAATATTTATGATTTATATCAGATATACTTCTGGACTATTTTTTAAAACACCATAAGCCAAAAAGGGACTCTATAGCTGCACATACAAATCAAATGCTCATCTTCATGTTCAGCAGAAGAGCGTTAGGCGCTCTGAACTTTTTATTAAGTATCTCTCCCATTATACAATGCTTGTAGAAATGCCGGGATGGTCACATATATAACTCAATAAGTACCAACACGAACGATAATAAGTTGAATACTCTTTAAGCTGCATCTGATGGGCACTAGTAAAAGATTAATTCCATTGTGATACGAGCAGTTTAATCAAGTGACAAATTAAAGCTAATGAGAGCCTGAAGCAAAATCGCTATCGCCTAATTGATCGAATTGCCTTTAATTGAGCGACATTAAATGGATTTGCCGATGAATCCGGCTGAAGCTATTGTGCCATTATGGTTTTCCAAATGCACTGCAAAGTGCTGTCAAATCGGATTTATAATTCAATTTATGTAATTTCTGTTTTGAAACCTTAAGTACACATAGCGTTGTTGCAGCCACAACCATTTCCTGCCCCTGCTCCCTCTTAATCTTTCCTCCTCCCCTCTACGATACATCCATTGATTTTAGCGAATTTCTGGCCACTGCACAATGGACCAGACATCCGTATATGATGGCAAAAATGAAGCTGGAGACTTCATATTGGGTACAATTGATGGTTTTGATATACATATATTAGAGCTGAGCTCATTCATTTATTTTAAATACTCGTAGCTACATGTTGGCACAAAATAAGTTGTTATCCACAATAGACAGGCAAGTTGGTTAAGTTTTCTCTCAAACAAACAAATATGTATGAACCAAACCATGTTTTACATAGACATTCTAAGACTCCGGTCTTTCTGTTTCAATATTTGTATTCACATTGTCTTTAAATTTAACAAAATTTTACAAGCTAACAAAGGCAAGCAAAAGCTTACCGCTTTTTTACACCCACTCGTGGCTGATCGAAAATCTAACTTTGATGGGCTGCAATAATTTTCAGCCAGGGTATGAAAAAGTATCATTAAAATAATATTTTATTTTTCAATGGTATTTTTCAATTTATGCCAAAATATTGGCTGCCTGGCCGAATTTGCACTGTTGCAATTAATTATGGAATAGACTCGCATGTGTACACCGAGTCGCATGCGTAATGTTTGCATTACGGAAGCAAGTAAATAACATGGACCGGAACAGAGAAGGCTATGGCATAGGGGGGACGAAAAGAGCTTAGGTCAGGCTTAAACACAAAACAATAAAGCATAAATTGACTATTTTAAATGATTATTTCCACTTGAACCTTGGGAAAGGCATCCCATCGAACACTTGAAACCAGACACCCAAAGTCAAGTGCGTTGCCACCTTGATGGACTGCACTCGGAATGGATGAGCAGCACTCAACCTGCCCGGCAATTCGCACTGTCAATTATCGAGCTCGTATTGCCAATTAGGAAACCTAACTGAACAATCCATTTATTTTACAGTCAACACTGAGGATGGGTTTGGGGTTGGAATTTGGGTTGGGATTGGGGTCACATTCAGTGAATGCCTGAATACACAGCAATTATAAACACCAGCTGTGAATCTCTTGAGTACTGGACTGAGTGCATCAACAGATTCACTACGCACCGAAGACAGGATAACAAAGTCAGCTCCGAGCGATGGAACACGGTGCACTCAAGCGAAAGACGCACTAATTGCAAGGTGCAGAATCAGGAGCAGGAGCCAGAGCCGGAGCAGGATTCAAGAGCAACTGGAGCAGAATCATAAGGATATACGAGAACCAAAAAGCAGTTTCAGCAAAATTTATAACGACACCGATGGAGTCACAGGGAGGAGGCCTCATCAGCAGGAGAATAATTAGAAGAGCAGAGCAAGCATCCAGATGAGCAGAGCTTAAGGACCTAAGCTGGAGGATTAATGTAGAAGGGGCAGATAGTTTCACAGTTCCAATAAGTAGTACTAAATGCTTTGAAAAACTAGCTAAAAACAAAGCCATATCTATCTATTGGCCATGATTACTGGTATCGTAAGGTAAAACAAAAAATTATGCTGAAAAGTGCGAAAAAAAAGAAATGATATTTTTAGTTTTCTGAGTACCCTGCGGTACTGCCAGACATCTTTAATTTTTTCTTTAACTCTAATAAACTGATGCAAAAAAAAACCTGACTTTGTAAGAAGATTGTTGCAAAGACATTCAAAATAGTTCATTTATATTTTCTTTGGCTTAAGCTTAATTTTCCATACTTGCTAGTAAAAAACTTAATTGGAATATTCAGTGATATTTCCATGCTGTAAAAATGGTTTATTAAACCATATGCATATGCATAGCGCAAAGTAATCCATAATCCATCATGGTGTTCAAACATCCCAGGTAATGTGCACATCGAATTATAAATGAGGGATAGCTTATTGAAACGAAAGGTTTTAGTTATTCATGATACAAATGATCCAATCCATCGAAGCTATAAATAGAAAAGTTATCCCCCGTTCGGGAAACATCCTCAGGAACTACACTTAGCGTAGAACGTAACCTCTTGAACTCTAGAATACGGAAAGATTATTCATGGAAAAAATAATCGACAGCATAATTATATTATTTTTTGTTGTATCTACTCGTACGAGAATGTTAAAATATTCATAATTCGGTTATCTAATGCATTGGAAAGGTGTGTAGGTAAGATTTAGTTTTGCATGAGCAAATTACCCGTAGTATAATTATCCAACTAACATTAGCCATTTTAAATGTCTGCTAGCAAAGTTAACGCTATTAAAGTTATCCTCGGAAAACTCCCCCAACTGTTGCTCTGTGCTTGTGCCGAGAACCAAAAACCCCTTTGAATGCTGCAACGTTGCTGCCTGTCCTTCTCCCTCTCCTTCCACTGGTGCCCCACTTGCCTCGCTTGTCTCAGATGGCTGAGCTCAGTAATCTTTAATTTCATTAAAATTGAAGCTTCAGCCCAGACAGCTTCTTTGTGCCTGCCGCAGAGTCCTGGTGGCTGTTGCTTTTGCTGCTGCTGCTGCCATCCTTGTTGCTGCAGTAAGTGCTTATTAGAGGCAGTACACTCCAACCTAAACGAGAAACGCTCTCAGGCATTTATGAATTTTCTGGCTTTAATGCGTAGCAACGGCGGAACAACAGGGCCTGGGCCTGGACCAGAACTAGCAGCAGCACCAGCAGCAGCAGCAGCAGGAGTAGAAACAGAAGTAGAAGGACCACAGCAAGGGACAGTAGATCGAGCTGCCCCAGTGGCCCAGTTGGGGGATGGAAGGATAGCGGCATCGAGCGAATGGGTAGAATTTCCGTACAAACTTTCCGAACAATGCTGCATTCATTTATTCCTTGGTTTATCCCGACACAAGTTTCCTTGTTCTCCTGGTCCTGCCTCTGGTAATGCATATAATTAGTTGAAAGTTACAGCTCCATGGATGCACAATAATGGAGACTAATTCTTGGCAAACCCACAGCCCGAACCAGAACCAGAACCAGACACAGAAAAAGGGCCAGAGCCAGAGCCCTCTCCACTTCATGGAGAACTAATGAACTGCAAAGGGACATACTAGCTGAGCTCCATTCAGAGTCCAAAAGCGAACGAAAACAATGGGGATGTGTGGACCGAATCTTTCACAGCTCCCATGGAACGTTGGCATTGTGTGGCACCAATTGAAGTGGTCTTTTCTTTCGTAATATATTCATGACAGTTTATTATCGTGCAAGTCCTGCACTCGAAGGCTCTTCGTGCATCAGTTTTTCCTCAGCTACGTTCGGTACGTGTACGTGTGAGTGCGGGGGGGTATTCCACACACATCTCATCTCCCGTTGTAATGTGTCCTAAGCCATACCCTCGTCAATCTCTGCTATTTTTAGCCTTTTACTGGCCGGCCCAGTAAAGAGTCAACCAACTGCATCCGCCGCTATCTCTGCTGAAACACTCCCCTGCGCAAGTGGCAGTCACATGCACATTCACATTCCCATTCCCATGTTACTCACGTGCGAAACGCACTGTACCTCCGTGCACGATGAGACTGTAAATGTAAATGTAAACGAAGAAGTGCACTTTCTGTCGGCAGGCACTGTATTGAGTTCTTCTCTTGCACAACTCTCTTGTGTCAGGCATGCCTCTGTCTTCTGCTTCTGTGGCTGGATCCCGGTCCCAAATTGATCAGCAATAGGGCCACACTTTACCATAGTGCCGGCGATATGGCTGACGTCACAGGTCGAGTCAAGCCCCGCAGCAGTCGCCTATTTAGAATAAATGGAATGTTGCCTCGCCCCCTGTCATTGCAGCCGCACCATCCCTTAATAAAGGGCCCCCCCTCCTCGGGCTTGACACACTTGCCACAAGCCTGGCCGGGTCGGGTCAGGCTGGGTCGGGCTGTGTTGGCTTGGCTTGGGCTCCTCTCAGCAACACATGAAAAACGAGAGGAGTTCTGATGGCTGTGTGGCAAGGACCAAGGACTGAGGACCCTAGCGTCAGGGCTGCAGCGGAAACTACTTTGGATTTGGCCTGCTGACGTTGTCGAGCGAGTGACCGACCGCACACAACGGCCAGCAAGGTGGCACGTAGAACATAACAGTAAAAACGATGCCACAGGATGACGCTCACCTTGCCCTACAAAGCGCAGATGAAGCAGGCGCTCCATGAAGGGGGCTGCACCTGCGGCTTCGGCTGGGACTTGCAGGTGACTATATGTACATTTTAATATGTTTCAGCTCTAAGCTCTCGGTCCTCATACCCCTCCCATCTGGTTCGGCGGACCTCTTTATATGGCTCGCTTCAAGTACGTCATAAAAATTAACACGAACATATCAAGGGGTGGTGGTGTTGGTGCATGTTGGAAGGGTTGCGTTGCGGGTTGGTTGCCCTTTAGGCCCCTGACAGCTGATCCAATCGAATCGTATCACCCAACCCATACATGTGTACACGTATATATAAGATGGAAAGAACCGATGGAGTAAAACAGGGCACATTCCTCGATTAATGCGATTTGCTTCACAAAAGTTCCCATAAGTGAACGGACACATCCGCACGAACACAGAGAACTCGACACGCTGTTGCATTATGAAAATGTTAGCTTACTAGTTTTTCTCGATAATTTGAATAATATAATAAGTGCCTCAATACACTGCATGCTTAGAGGGTTACAAAATATATTTTTATTTTTAAAAATAGTTAAATATTTAAGAGAGTTTTGCGGAAGAGCTTTTATAAAGAATGGTCTTTCTTTTAGCAGATACAAATAAAAGACATGACATCAAAAATACTTTACTGATTTCAAAAGATTATCTTAGTGGAAGTATAATGAAATCCCTTGCAAGTTTGCTTATATTAAAAACTTAAGTTCAAACAAACAGAAAAAAGGACAAAAGGAAAAGTATGCAAAATAGGACTTCTTGGTTTATTGAACACCATAAGAAACCAAAGCATTCGGCACGCAGATTAACATTGTTGTATATTTTAAGGAATCAAAGGCTTAAATTTTAAAGATATTTAACTGAAGTACAAGTACGATTATGCTCATTATGCTACTATTTAACAATACGAGTATATGTGTGTGCATACGAGTATGTAATACATTCTATGTTTGTAGGACAACAATTCATTCTGATTGCATAATTTTAGGAGCTGAATAAAGGAAAATTGAAGTAATTTAGAAAGGGACTTCCTTCCCATAGGATATGTACAGGCAGAGTATCATCCTTGTTACCGCCTGCTTCCACCTGCTTTCCCTGCTTCTCTTGCCATCATTTGGATTTAATTTCCGGTGTGCTGCG